>CM040431.1:23434819-24034819 GCA_022702705.1 Papilionanthe hookeriana x Papilionanthe teres | reverse complement strand
TTCTCTTCTTCTTTTTAGTACTTAGGATCTAGCCTTAGGCTTTTCCTTCGACTACCTTAGAGGACTAGAATTGGGATCCACCATCTAGAATTTCAAACCACTTCTTAACTCCCCGCAAACTCCACAAACTTGATCGTAGACCCCTAATCACCTAGAGGGTTGAAATCAAATGTGGAAGTTTAAAGGATGAGTTCCTATAGGACTCTTCGGCCTTAGGACTCGCCCTGAGCGGCCTCGGTCCGGTGAAGGGGCTGACTTACACACACACTACACTCATACACTACACTTTCACACACCTCCTAAAACCACACCCATAACTAACTTGACCTCCTGACTCATGTAGGTGATTCACATGGATGGTCCTTAACCCCTAAGCCCTTGGCTAAAAGGGTTAGGAACAACATAGTGGATGCCTCAAATGAGTCCCTTCATGGCTCATGTGGGCTTGATGTGGCTTCATGGCTCAACCAAAATGATTTCATTCCACTCAAATTTACCCAATCTTCAATTTTCCAAATTTTCAATTTTTGACCCCGAGACCCTACACCCGCCTAACCTACCCAAAGCCTCGAAATTACCCAAATTTTTCAAAATTTTCAAATCACCCAAAATTCCCCAAAATCAATCCCAAACATTTCCACATCACTCAAATTGATCATCCATACCCAAAAATACCAAAAATTCCAAAAATACCTCCCAATACCCTCCAAATACCCAAAATACCCCTCTTGACCCAAAAAATCCAAAAATTCAGAAAATTCCCAGAAAATTCCAGAAAATCCCAAATATTCTCAATTTCATTTTTTTAAACTACACCATAGGACAATTTTGTCAATTTACCCTACTTTTGTCAAAACCCCCAATTTGGCCCATTTTAACCCTAAGTGAACCCAATGTCAAACCAAACCTAACCAATTGACCCAAATTCTGGTCCAATTCAATTCTAAACTTCAATTCAACATTCCCAACACCAATCTAGACCAAATCCAAGTCCAATTTGATTGACATTTGGATCCAATTTCACTTTTGGCCTTATAGCCCAATTTGGACCCATGACCCAAACCTAACCCAAACTCACCCAATTCAACTCCAATTAACCCCAAATATTTTCTAAATCTTCCTTAGCATCCCCACAAGCAAAACGCTAACATGATTTGCCAAAAATTTAGACCCAAACCCCACTTAAATTCAACCCAAAGCTAAAAGGCCCAATTTTTACCTAAACCCAAACCTAACCCAAATGAGCCCAAACCCCAAAATCAAAGCCCAAACCAAGTCAAAACCTCTTTGAAACACTCCCATAAATATTTCTCAACATTAATTTTACAACAATTTCAACCCTAGCCCAACATTGGCCCAACTTGGCCCACTTTGACCTAAATTGGCCCATTCACCAAAAGAGCCCAAATTCAACCCAATTCAAACCCAAATCACCCCCAATTTGCTTCAAGTCACTCATGACACATCCATGAGCTAAACCCAAAAATTATTTGGCCCAACCTCTTTACAAAATTTCCATCCATAAATTCATTTTTAAACTTAAAGGCCCATTCCTTAAACCATTTTAAAAGCCCATCTTTTACCACATCCAAAGGCCCAAAATTGGTCCCAAAGCCCATATGACATTTCCCCTCATCATACTTTCAATTAAACTCAATACCTAAGTCCTAAATTCATCATCAAATCATCCCAAATCAAGCCATATGCCAATTCCCATTAAAATACCAAAATTCACAAAACCCTTTTTCATGAAATTGACTTGACTTCCCCAAGCCAAAGGTGAGCCATGAAGCCATGCATGAGCCACATGTGAGCCATGAGAGCCTTGGACACTCATCCATGCCATATTGGGTAAGAAGAGGGAGGTCTTTCCTTAATCCCTAAAGCTCATTAGCCTTAATCATGATTCACCTAAACTTAAATTTAATCCAAATATATTTGGATGGAGACTTCTCCATGCCAAACCAACTGATCCCTTTGATCCCCCACAGCATCCAAAGCCACCTCGAAGGGTGCACCAAGCCCAAATGGGTGGATTGACCCATTTAGACTCAAAACTAGCCATGCCCCATTCTACTTTGGATCAAAGCCTTTACACATGGCAATTGCCAATTGCTTGCACCAAGTCCCGCTCCGACCCACCCGACCTCGAGGGTGACCCATGCTCGGCCGGCCGGCCACTGGTCGCCGGAAAACACCATGGCCGAGAGCTCGCATGTGAGCCAACTTTGGAATTCTCCCTCGCTGAGTCGCCCCATCCCCGAGTGGCCATTGTAGTCGTTCTTCTCTTGCCAAGAGCAGCTGATCCCAAGCCCTAACTCTCCACGGGAGGCCCTCCACCCTCTCCTATTTAAACACCACCCCTTCTCGGCCATGAGAGGTGCTCGAAACAAACCTTAAGGAAACTCGCCAAAATTGTTCCGGAATACTCCCCATACATAGAGCATTTGATCCCCACTGAATTCCAGCTCGATTCGCTCCGACTGAGCTCGATTTTGAGTTCGAACTTTAGCCCAAAACCGGGACACTTCTTCACGATGGATCAATCCTCAAATTGATTGGTCCTACACCTTCACCGGACCGAGAGAAGGTGTCCACCAGCCAAAAGCCCCATCTCCGAGGCCACCCAGTTGCTCCGGCCTCCAAGCTTTGTGATCGGGCCGTGGTCAAAATCCTACCTGTGCAATTCACTGCGACCGGGAGACTTCATCCGGAGCTTGCGGGATCCGATCGAAGGTGAAACAACCCTCGGATCGAAGCCACACTTCTCTGAGCAAAGGTATGGCCTCACTCTTCTTCCCGAGCTTCTGAACATTCTCCATTTTTATTGAGTAAATTTCATCCCACATAAACCGTATGGATGTGTTCCTCTTCTCGAGATGAATCCATAGAGCATAAGAACATTAAATTTGGTTAAGTATCGAGTGAGATCTTAGGCCTAGAAGATGGACAGTTCTCGGGCTAGGAGGCTTGGGGACGATGAACGGATGCCGTTCATTCAATACACGCGCGGACGGACGACTCAGATGGCGTCGGACCAGGAGATGGTACGTGAACCGCGGGTCCCGGGCTGCTGACTCAAGTGGCGGCGTCGAATGAGAGCGCGCCGCATGGCCGTTCGGAGATGCTGAGGATGACGCGGCGCCGACTCGGATAAATAGAAAATTAGGGATTTTTCTATTTATTTAATTCCCTGAACTTGGAAAATCCATAACTTTGTGTAGGAAAATCATAAAAATAAAATAAAAATACCCTCTTGCTCAGTGAACAGAGGAGAATAATGTGGAAAAGAAATCATTTAATTTCATCAAGTATTTTATTTTTAATAATTTATTTACTGTTTGCATTCTTTTAATTCTCCATGCATATAGGAAATTCACCATGGCATGAGACCATAGAGGCTTTTGAAGCCTCCGAATTTGGGAACATTCCCTCGAATTTTCCAAAGTCGGAGGCCATCCCTATGAGAAGTTATTGATTTTTCAAATTCATGTTACTCGTTTTGAGTATTTTAATTCCAATAATTATCATGTTGTGAAATAAATTCTAGGAAAATTTGGTGATGTCCCTTATGACTGGAGGACCCTAGGAAAAATAGGTTTTGAGTTAGTTCATTTAAAATAACCCTAATTGGCTTAAACACCCAAAATAGATCCCTAATTAATTAGAGCTAACCATACATCAAATTGACTTGAAATCAATTCTCCATTGACCTTTAGGATCAGAGGAACCCACCATAAATGGGTTGATTAAGCCATTTAGTCAATTTGAACTTTAAAAATTCATAACTTTCAAAATACCTTTCAAAAATTCACCAAATTGGTTTTGGAGCCTCTCTGATATTAGGGGAATTTAAGAAAATTAAAATTTCAATTTTCTAAAAAAGTTGATTTTTAATATTATTTTAATATTTTTAATAATTAAAAATAATAAAAATCACAAAAATAATAAAATTCACCAAAATATCACATTTTGAATTTTAATCACTTAGGAACAAACCCCATATTTTTCTTAGGTCTATTTAATGAGATATTAAATTTTAAAGCTCTAGGGTAATTTTAAAATTAAAAAATGTATTTTCTAGCATTTTCACTAAAATAATTATAATAAATCATAGGAAAATCAGAAAATTGCAAAAATTGATTCTCTGATTTCCTTGATATCAGAGAGATTTTTGAAAAATATAAAGTTCATTTTTCAACCTTTATTTTATTTTTAAATTAATTAACACTCCAAAACTTAAAATAATTATAATAAAAATAATATAATTCAAAAAATCACTAAAATTGGTCCAATTGGTCCTCTAGTCATTAGGAATGTCCCCTAATTTTCTTAAGGGCAGAAACTTTACTTGGTCATGTTATTAAATTTTCCTTGGAAATCTCTATTTTCTACCAAAAATAATTATATAAATAAATTAAATACAGAAAAATCACATTTTCTCCTCTCATGTCTTTATTGACATATGAGTGAATTCACATAAAAATTTCAAGTTCATTTAAGCTCAATTTAGTGAGTTATGAAATTGTTAAGCTTAAAGGGCAAAGTGGTAATTAAAATTTTAACCCTTAATTAAAACTTTAGGTTTAATAAAATTAACAAGTAAAATATTTGATCTTAATCTGATTTGGATGATTGAAATTTAAATAATTAAAGGGTAGAAACCCATTAAACAATTTAAAATAATTGAAATAAACCTTAATTAAATAATTGATTAAATTTGGGAAGAATAATAAAATTGGAATTATTAAAATAGGGATATTGTTAGGAAGAGATTTATTCTTTAATTTAAAAATCCCTAAATTAATCATCTCATTAATCTTTAATTCTTAATTAAAATGATAACTCAAATTTAAAATATTAAAAGACTTAATCATTAAACTAAAGTTAAATTATTAAACTCTTTTAAAATTTCAATTAAAGTTAAAAATAAAATTAAATTAAAAATTAAATTAAATTAAATAAATCAAATTAAATTAAATTAAATAAACAAATTAAATTAAATTAAATGAATAAATTAAATTAAAATAAATAAATAAATAAAATAAATTAAATTAAATTAGACTAAATTAAATTAAAACAAATTAAATTAAATTAAATTAAATTAAATTAAAACATATTAAATTAAATTAAATTAAATTAAAATTAAATCAAATTAAATTAAATTAAAGGAAATTAAATCAAATTAAACTAAATTAATTTAACATCAAATCAAACTAAATTGAATTGAATTAAATTAAATTAAAATTAAAATTAAATTAAATTAAATTAAAATTAAATTAAATTAAATTAAAGTTAAATTAAATTGAATTAAATAACATCACCTAAAACGAGAAAGAAATTAAATATAAAGCAACTTGAACACTATTCCAAATTTAAACCCATTAATTGAAATTAAACTAAATCACAAACCATTTGAACACCAATTTACCCTCGAAAGCTTTAGTTGTCATAACTCCTAAACAGTAATATTAAATGAAATGTTACTTCACTTATAGGACATTCAAATATCCTAGTTACTCGAGTAAGATAACAACAAAACTTAACTAAATCTCGGACGATTAATTCATTTGTGTAATTGAATTCATTTGACTTAAAACAATCCTAGAAATATTGAAAAGATGTTTAAGATTTGCCTTAAACACTTCCTCGATATGATAGGATGTTCATAAGAACAATTGAACTTAATTGTTCTTTAATGAAGAAAATCGTCTTCAAACCAAAACACAAGGAACTTAAACGTCCTAGGAAATGACTAGCTATAGGATTAGGAACTTGGTAGAAAACCATAACCCTTCCCTTAGCTTTACCTAGGAACTTGCTTAAATATTCTAATTGTGTTTTAAGTGCAACTTGGGATGACTGGAAGATCCTCCGGTACGCTTTTATTTTATTGCAATTTACTTTCTTGCAATTTACATTATTGCAATTTATTTAACCGCATTGCACTTACTTTTCTTGCATGATAAACAATCGTTGCATGAAAACCCACACCTTTAGGATAGTCCCTAAAACTGAAACCAAAACTAAACTAAAAGTCATTGCAAGATAAAATTCACCGCCACAACATTTCAAAATATAAAACAACTCAAAATTTAACCACAAACGTAACACAAAACTACAATTACAACTAAATTAAAACGTCCCTGTTGGATGATCGGGAATACCTCGGATGATGTAACCTACGTGTTGCTTAACGGGATTTCCACGGTCTAAATGAAAGTGTGGAACTCATTCAGTTGAGTTTAGCAAATTCATCCGGACTAAGTGAATCCGATAAAAATAATGATGCCGGAAGGATGGAACCGTGGGATCTTAACCGGTGTCGTTATAATCAACTTTAAGATTTGTTTTAATTAAAACACAAAAAACACTTGGAAATTAAGATTTTCTCAAACCAAAACACTTTTCTCATCTCCCGATTTATGACTTCTATAACTAAACCTCTGCAACAACAAGGAGCTTGGAGCATAGTGGGCAGCACGGCCATCGTCGTCAGCAAAACTTGAATGTACATAAGCAAAACTGTCTTAGAATTAAACAACAAAGCCATAGGATTTCGAGGTAGTTTGCCTAGTGCAACATAAATCCTCAACCTTTTGTTAGGCATTTATATTGCAAATTAAGTCCTAACCGATCTTAGGATTCCGAGGTAGTCGTCCGATACGACATAAACCCTCACATCTTCAAGGCTATTTGTATGATTCTATCATACAAATATAAGTCCAAATTAATTAAAATTGGCAAGATTGAAATACTAAATAAACATTAGGACTTTCCTAAATCCAAGCCAAACAATAGGATAGTCGGGAAATTACCGAAGTTCGCTTCGGATCCATAATTTCTCCTACCTTTCTTCCTTTGAATTCCCAAAACAAAATGTCCCAAATTTGATCCACTCCTTATTGAAATTCCAAAATTCAATCCCTTAAAAACTTAAACTTTGAAATTCTTGAGAGCGAATTACCGATTATTATCGAGAGTTTTCTTAGGTGATTCTCGTCACTTAAGATGTAATTAACTATAGGGGCTTGCCCTTATAGGGAATTTTAAAGAACCTGTGTAATATAAACCTCGTTTAATGCTTTCATATTAGGCAGGTGGAATTTGTCGGCTTATAAAATTGGTTCGCGGACCAAACGGATGTCACAAATCTTCTAGTTTGTTTAATCGAGCCCCACCGTCAAGCAGTGTGTCTATCCTTAGGGATAGATATATGGTTTGTGGTGTGGTGCTCGTTTATATAAACTATTTGAGATGTGAGATCGGTTTGATTTCATATCCTAAAATCTTCAAATTTAAAATTATTTTCAAAATCAAATACTACTTTCCAAATTATTTATTTAAATTAAATTAAAAAACTCGCCGAAAATTTCTGTAGGCGACCCCCTTTTTCAAAATACAACTCAACCCTAAAAATATGCCGACACACCCTTCATGAGATTCATACTTCTTAATGTTGACATCTGTGAGTGGTTTCATAGGTTCCACCCATTCTTCATCATCTCTATCCTCAACTCCAGAGAGTTGGCAGAGTGCAAAAATTAATCCAGGGTGTCCCAATCCAGCTCCACTCTCATTTCGAGGAGTGGCTAGGATGTTTTGATAAATAATTCTCCCGATGTTGATGCTTCGTTATTCGAATACGGAATTCGAATCGTTCTATCTCGTGTTACCTCACTCGTGGTGATATGTGGGTAACGAGTAGAACAAATAAAGTAATGCCAGAGCTTTGGAGATCGCATTTAATTTAGAAAGAGGAAAATTCACTCTTTCCCGTCGCTTAATTTTCCAAACTCCGGTCCCATCAATGAGAAAGCTAATGACTTCCTCCAAGTGGTCCTTCCATCGTTCCAAAAGATTCATACTCGCTAAAGTGCGAGTCATGAACTTCATAGAACGCGTTAATTCTCGCAAGCATCGAAATCTACAAAAAACCCTCGTACCTTTATCGGTGCATCTTCGACGGCGATCAAATTGGCATAAAATTCTTTAACCACTTCTACAACTGCTCTATATCGAACGTAACGTAAATTCTCCCAACCTCGTTCCTTAATAATCCGCTCTACTTCTCCTCCCGTATTTTTGAATACCCGATCCGCAATGCACTTTCTTCCTTGTATGTTTTCAAAATATTTAGCCTGTGCTCGTGCATTGATGAATCGGTTTTCGTCAAATTCTACTCGACGTTTTTGTCGTGGAGCCATACGATCGATCTGTGAAAATTGTGAAAATTTTCACTAAACTTAAAAATAATACTAAGAAGGCTTCCTACACATTTGTAAGCAATTTAAATCAAATTCCATAGATTTCCACCGAATATTTCTTCCACATTTTGATTTTTCCTAAAATTTGCAATGTGGTGAAAATATATGGTAAAAATCAAAAATTTTTGCATAAGAGTGAAGCTCTTACCAAGGGAAGATGAAATCCGGTGTCAAAAAGTGTTGAAATCGCTTCAAATCCAAGATCTATCAAGCCCTAGGTCGGTTTTTGCGAAAATGAGAGGTTGGGGATGATGAATAGTGTTTTTGACCGGTCAAAATATATGTTTTTCCCGACCTCGACTGTCGCTGAGATTTTTCTCGCCGTCGGCGAGCTAATATTTTTCGGAACCAAAAACTCCCGGAAAAATCTGGCTCGGCGAGAAATTCTTCATTGTCAGCGAGATCGATCTAAGTTGTCGGCGGGATTTTTCTCGCCGTCGGAGATTCCAAAAATTTTAAATTTCTGAAATTCGTCACTCATTTTCGTCCTTGATTTGCCTTATATTATATTTCCGATCACATCATTTATTAATTTAATATGAAGATTAGCTACTTATACACAAACAAATTCACACAACACAACAAATTAACTTTAATATTGAAATCCATGAGATGTACAAACTAACATAATTTTAACTCTATAATCAAACTTCTAACTTCAATTCTTACTACTAATCAGCATTGCAAACCAATCCACGACACACTAAATGCTGATACAAAACTATGACACATATCTCAATTAAGTTTGAGATATTCAAATCATCACTCCACACATAATAAAATCTAAATCAAATCAAATAACATAAATTCAAACATACTATAGAAATCTTTACTACTACTCTTCAAGGTCAGAATCTTCATCTTCTCTAATATTTCCGATATGACGATGACGCACAAATAAGTTATAGAAAGGCCTGAAGGGAAACTTCGAAGCAGATTCTTTAGTGATCCAACCCTTCTGTCTCAGTAAATGAAGAAAGCTAGCTTCTAGGTGTCCAGAATGATCAAAGTGTTCCTTCATTCTCCAGTCAATGTGATCAAATAAATCAGATATATTGTCGATTAAATCTCTCACATTCTGCAGCTTCTTTCTCCATTCCATTAATTTTCTTCATAAGTAACTTCGTTTTATCCGAAATAGGCCTTGCTATAGGATTATTCCGTGAAGCTCTATCGAGATGAATGTAATGCCTTCATTATCGTCCAAAGTAGGGAACATATCCGTAGGATCAAGCGGCTTCCAAGGTAACAAAACCTTTTCCCAAGCTTCATAAGAAACCCGGTACCGATCGCATAATGCAAAAATAGTAGATGGGTGTCCTAGTCCGTGAACTGACCCATGCACAATTAAACCCAATGCAGACTTAACAATTATTGATCCAACATCAATAGGCAATCCAATTTGAATACAATAATTCAATATAGTGCATTCTTTCGAAACCTTGTTTACCCTCATAGTAGGTAACAATTTAGATGAGATGAAAAAGTGCCAGTGCTTTGAGACAGGATTCAAAAGTGATGCAGAGAAACTAACATACCCGTCTTCACGCATTTCCCAATCTTCCGGTTCATCAGTCAGATATCGAAATATCTCATTCATATTATATCGAGAAGGCACAAAATTTGAATAGTGACATACCGGGGTGTTTTCTACAGAGAATAATTCATTTACTCTTGATGGAGTAAACGTCACCCATCTTTCTCGGACGTAGATATTTCCATTGTTGATCGCATGTAAGTTAGAGTAGAACTCTTTCACAACTGGAATAACAACAGCTGGACGTAGTGTAACAAAATACCTCCTGCGAGCCGCCGCGCGATCATTTCTTCTATCTTCGTAAGTGGAATTCTCTAATCCTCGATTGACAAATCCCGTTCCTTGATAACTCTTTTCTTTACCAAAACTTTGTCGAAGATCCGTCGCGCTTCCGCACTCACAAATTTCCTCCGGTTAAACACTCCAGATTTAGAAGAATCTAAGAATTTGGAGGCCATTATGGTGAATGGAAGGAATTATAGTGAAGAAGGCAGATTTAGAATGAATTAAGAATGGGTTTTCACTAAGGATTTGGTGTTGAAACCGTCCAGATCGGCATTCAAAGTATAAATAACTCATCTTTATAACTTCCTCGCTGTTGGCGAGAAGTTTCTCGCCGTCGGCGACTCAGTTATAAAAACTGCCTTTCAGGTTCTCGCTGTAGGTGGGACGTTTCGCCGTCGCCGAGCTCGATAAATAAACCGATATTAATTTAGGCGCGAACCTGTGCCGCCGGCGAGTATCGACCTCGCCGTCGGTGAGATTCCAAAATAATGTCCAATTTTGCTCTAAATCGAATAATTTCTTTTCTCATCATAATGGTTCGTATATGTGATGATTCTTAATAATAAATGAGTAGTAAAGTTTCAATAATATAAACTAACTATTAGGATACAATAAAAATAGATAACTAATATGAGTTGCCTCCCATAAAGCGCTTGGTTTAACGTCGTCAGCCCGACCTAATTTCAATTATTAATCAGGTCGACTAAGCATTGAAACCTTTTTATAGTTAGGTCTTATACCTTCAAAATATGGTTTTAATCTATATCCATTAACTTTAAATTTATGTCCAGTTTTTGGATCTTCGATTTCTATAGTTCCGTATGAAAATATTTGAGTTATGGTGAAAGGTCCTAACCATCGAGACTTCAATTTTTCAGGAAATAATTTCAATCTAGTATTATATAGCAAAACTTCTTGTCCTTGTTCAAAATTTCTCTGATTAATCTTCCGATCATGCCATAACTTCATCTTTTCCTTATAAATCCGATCATTATCATATGATTCATTTCTTAATTCTTCCAATTCATTTAATTGTAGCAATCTCTTCTCACCAAGCTTTCCTTCATATTATAATTAAATTCTTTAATCTCCCAATATGCTTTATGTTCTAATTCAATCGGTAAGTGACATGTTTTTCCATATATAAGCCTCGTAAGGAGTCATTCCAATCGAGTTTTATAAGCGATCCTATAAGCCCATAATGCGATTGTCTAATCTAATAGACCGATCTAACCTATTCGGGTTTACGGATTTTTCTAAAATACGTTTAATCTCACGATTAGATACTTCGACTAATCCGTTAGTTCGTGGATGATAAGCGATGGATATCTTATGAGTAATATTGTATTTTTCTACTAGTTTGTGAATGTATTTATTTCTAAAATGAGTTCCTCCGTCGATGATAATTACTCTCGGCATTCCAAATCTAGTAAAAATATTTTTCATCAAAAATTTTGAAACATTCTTAAGCATCACACCTAGGTAAAGCTTAGTGCCTCAATCCATTTGGAAACATAATCAACAATCTACTAATATATATGAGTTTCCAAACGAAGGAATAAAAGGTCCCATAAAATCTAATCCCCAAACATCAAAAATTTCAACTTCTAATATAAAATTTAGAGTCATTTCGTTTCTTCAGATATATTTCCTACTCTTTGACATTTATCACAAGTTTTAATATATCTCGTATACATCTCTAAATAGAGTAGGCCAAGAAAATCCGTATCGTAGAATCTTATAAGCAGCTTTATCGATCCCAAAATGTCCTCCAAAATCGAATCATGACATTTTTGAATAATTGGTTCAGCTTTCTTCATAAGGTACACATCTTCTAATAATTAAATCCTTACATTGCTTATATAAATATGGTTCATCCCAAAATAGGTTTTCGTATCATGGATGAATTTTTTCCGTTGTTGCAAAGTTAAGCATAGGTGGTAAAATATTACTAACTATATAGTTTACTATATCAGCATACCATGGTATTTTCCATTCATTGATATTATATAGTTGTTCATCGAGAAAACCGTCTATAATTTCATTTTAAATATCGTGTAATTCATGATTTTCTAATCTTGATAAATGATCCGCAATTTGATTATCAGTTCCTTTCTTATTAACGATCTCAAAATCGAATTCTTGCATTAATAGCATCCATCTAATTAATCTTGGTTTGGAATCTTTCTTTTGCATTAAATATTTGATAGCGAGAATGATCGGTATGCACGATACATTTTGTTCCGATCGGATAAGGTCTAAATTTATTAAAACCATATACTACTCGCTAATAATTCTCTTCTAGAATCGTATAATTTATTTCGAAGCATCATTTAGAGTTTTACTAAGCATAGTATATTATTTTAAAAATCTTTTCATATCTTTGCCCAAGAACCGCTCCTACAAGCATAATCATTAGCATCACACATAAGCTCAAATGGTTTCTCCCAGCTAGATGAAACTATTATAGATGTTGTAATTAATTTTTCTTTTAAGAGTTCAAAAGCATTCAGACATTCGATTGTAAATTCAAATTTCTTGTCCTTTTCGAGAAGTTGGCATAAAGGTTTAGTAATTTTTGAAAAATCTTTTATATAACGTCTGTAGAATCCAGCATGTCCAAGAAAACTTCTTACCCCTTTTACCGTAGTTGGAGGTGGTAATTTAGTTATAACTTGAATTTTTGCAGGGTCAACTTCCATGCCTTTTTCCGAAATTTTGATGCCCTAATACAATGCCGCCCACAACCATAAATTGACATTTCTCCCAATTTAGAACTAAATTTGTTTTCTCACATACTTCTAATACTTTTTCAAGATGAGTTAAGCATGTGTCAAATGATGTTCCAAATACAGAGAAATCATCCATAAATACTTCAATTCCATTGTCAATTAACTTACTAAATATAGACATCATACATCTCTGGAATATTGCTGGTGCATTACATAATCCAAAAGGCATTCTTCGAAAAGCGAAAGTTCCATAAGGACTAGTAAATGTAGTTTCCTCTTGATCCTCAGGAGTAATTTGTATTTGATGATAACCGGTTCATCCATCTAGAAAACAAAAATACTTATGTCCAGCTAATCTATCTAACATCTGGTATAGAAATGGTAAAGGGAAGTGATCTTTCCTGGTGGCGGTATTTAATTTCCTATAATCAATACATATACTCCAACCAGGTAACTTGTCTTATAGGAATAAGATCGTTATTTTCATTGGCAAGTGACTGGTCACTCCTCCCTTCTTAGGAACACAGTGAATTGGGCTTACCTAAGCACTCGTCGGATATAGGATATATGATACCATTATCTAACCATTTTAAAATTTCTTTCTTAACTACTTCTTTCATTATCGGGTTTAATCTCCTTTGGGGATCCGCTTTAGGTTTATGTTCATCATCTAAAATAATTCTATGCATACGGATTGAAGGACTAATTCCTTTAATATCTGCTAAAGTCCAACCAAAAGTTTTCTTATATTTTTTAAAGTTTCTAAAAGTTTTTGTTCTTGAGATTCATTTAATGCGGATGAAATAATAATCGGTAAAGTTAAAGAATTACCTAAATAAGCATATTTTAAATGATCGAGTAATATTTTTAGCTCAAGTTCGGGAGGTTTAATAATTGATGGAACTATATTCTCGTCGTGTTTTCAGTATTATCCAAAAATTCAAATCTTTCCTGAATATAATCTAGTTCTTCATTATTATCTTCAATTAATTCAATGTTTTCTTTTTCTAATTTATCTTCGTAATATTCCTTAAAATGTTCTTGTTGTAAATGTTCAAGTATTTCCATCCGAAAACATTCATCATCTTTTTCTAGCGCATAATATTTCATTGATTTTGCAATATTAAATGTAACTTTTCGGTCATTTACTCTCATAGTTAATTCTCCTTTCGAACATCAATCATAGCTTTTCCAAGATAGCTAAAAATGGTCTTCCTAAAATGATAGGAATTTCTTTATCTTCCTCCATATCTAAAACAATAAAATCTACTGGGAAGATAATTTTATCCACTTTTACTAACACATCTTCAATAACTCTCTTAGGATAGGTAATCTAATGATCAGCTAATTGAAGGGTTACTGAAGTAGGTGTAATTTTTCCTAATCCTAATCTCTTAAAAATCGATAGAGGCATTAGATTGATGCTTGCTCCTAAGTCACACAAAGCTTTTCCATAAAATTTTTCTCCTATAGCTCAGGGTATAGTGAAACTACCAAGATCTTTCAATTTTTCAGGAAGCTTCTTCTGAATAATAGCACTACACTCTTCACTAAGTGCGTCTGTTTCATTATCAGTGAATTTTCTTTTCTTATTTAGAATATCTTTCATAAATTTTACATAATTTGGCATCTGATCTAAAGCTTCGACAAAAGGTATATTGATTGTTAATTTTTTTAATATTTCAAGGAATTTAGCAAATTGTTTATCTTTTTTATGTTGAGCTAGTCGTTGAGGAAATGGTGGTGGAGGTTTTCCAACGAAATTTTCATAGTATTAAAGGATGTTCTAAGTTTGAATCTTGTTGAATTGTTTCGTTTCAATTTCAACTTCCTCTTTTGGCTTTCAAGTTCTTTTTAAAATTGAGGTTCTAATTCTTTTCCACTCCTTAGTTGTATTGCTTTAATTTGTTCTTTTCCTTGATCTTTAGGATTTATTTCCACATTACTAGGAAAAGTTCCGAGTATTCTATTATTTAGCGTAAGAAGTAATATGTCCAAGTTGAGTTTCGATATTTTTAATAGATGTTCCTTGAATTTGTAGTTGATTTCCTTGAATTTGTAGTTGATTTTCTTGATTTTGTAGTTGATGACCCATATTCAAAATTAATTCATCCATAGATAATTTCTTATCTTTGAATTGAGGGTTATTGTTATTAAATCCAGTGGGTAATTAGGTTTATAGTATGGATTTGCTTGATTAGGTTGATTCATCCATTGTTGATTAGATGTGTTATTCCAATTAAAATTTGGATGAGTTTTCCAACCGAGGATTATAATAGTTTGAATAAGGGTTATTAGTTCTATTGTTAATAGCATTTAAAGTTTCATAATTAGATTGAGATTCTATGATTTGTCCGAGATGAGTTTTCTTCAGAGTAGGAGAGTAGTTTATTCCAAAATGATCTAATTTCCTAGATATAGCAGACAATTTGAGAAGCTAACATAGATATTGCATCGTTTTCATGAATGCTCGGCTATTTTTTTCGGATTTACTCTATCAGCGAGCCATTGGAAATTATTTGTTGCCATTTCTTCGATTAGTGCATAAGCTTCATCAAATGGTTTAGACATTAATGAACCTCCAGCAGAAGAACATCGATGATTGATCTTAAAGATCCCACTAATCCATTATAAAAGGTTTGAATAATCAGCCTAATCTGCAATGCATGATGTGGGCATTTCCTAAGAAGTTCCTTAAATCTCTCCCAAGATTCATATATTGATTCTCCATCTAATCGACAAAAGAAGTTATATCATTTCTAAACTTAGCAGTTTTAGATGGTGGAAAATATTTGGATAGAAATTTTTGTGATAATTCTCCCCAAGTTTTAATAGTATCCAAGTGCTAACGAATTCAACCACATTTTAGCCTTATCCCTTAATGAAAAAGGAAAAAGTCTAAGTCTTATAAGCATCGTCGATACTACCTCGATATTTAAAAGTAGCACAAAGTTCTAGAAAACTAGCAAGATGTAAGTTAGGATCTTCGATAGGTGAACCACTAAATTGATTGTTTTCTACCATTTGGATAATCGCGAGTTTAAGTTCAAATGAATTAAGCAACTACATCGAGGTTTTGAATAGTTAAATGAATTTCATCCGATGTAGGGTCGGCATAATCTCTTAATGGTCTTTGTTGGTTCATATTTTGAATTTCAGGAATGTTCGTCATTTGTGTTAAATTTATTATTTGTTTCTTTTGTTTTCTAATTCTTTTAATTGTACGCTCTAATTCAGAATCGTAAGGTATTAAATTTTCGTTTCTAAATTTGCACATACAATTTTAGAATAGATATTAATTTATTTATTATGATTATTTCAAAATAGTCCGTTACTCTAGTAAATTTTTCTTACTTTCCACGGCAACGGCGCCAAAAACTTGACCCACAATTTTATATTATGATATTTTAATTTAATTGCAACGAAGCCAAAAACTTGACCCCGCTATATTATATGTATAGAATTGTAATTGTTTATGTTGTGGATGCTACGCAAGTATACATATCGTATCAAGTAATACAGGGCTCTAGTGGAGTCCTGGTTATCGATCCGAAAGGGAAAGAGAAAATAAAATAACAGCTAATTTTAAAATAATAATAATAATTCTAAAATAGTATACGAAAATTTGAAATTCTAAATTTAATGCGTAATAAAGTAAACTAAGTATTTCAATTAGGTAACTTAACTAAGTAGAAAATTAATACGTATTGAAAGTGCAGGATATTAAACTAATTGCTAAATAAGTCTTAACTATTCAGAAAAAGTATCTTTCCCCTTGTTTAGAAATTTAAGTGATCGATGAATTTAAATAGATAATTTTAAGGTATTGTGACAAATAGGAGCATTCCTATTCTTTACCCTTTGGTCCGGTGTAAAGAATATCGACTAATCCTATGTTTGATTACCGAATCGCGCTGCAAGTCGCGAGGATACCGATCGCCACTTCGTAGCTCCCACGTTCCCCTCGCCTGAGGGCTAACATCTACACTTCGGCCTCTCGAACACATGGACCGAATTGAATATTTTAGTCTGTCACACTAAAATGCTCAATTCTACACCCGAGGATATTATTTCCTATTTATTTGCACCCTCCTTCCAAGGCTTTTGAATTCCCGAATATCAGATGTAATTTTTACTATAGTTGATAATCAACACATTTTAACATTTCAAATGGCCAGTTTGAAAGTAAATTAAGTTTTAAGTAAAAATTATCACAATTTATTAATATATAAAAGTACTTCTATTTTTAGTTCATCAAGTCACTTAATTTCATAACGAGAGAAAGACTAATAAACTACTCGTAATGCATGGGAACTAAACTAAGCATGGATTTCATTTAAAGTTAAAAACAATAAATACAAATACTTATCTCAATTTATCCCTGCGTACTCTCGCAGCCTTTTCGACTCTTCCTTCCAAGACATAGTAAGACTCACTAAAAACTCACTAACTCACTAAATACTCACTAAAGACTCAAAATAACTCACTTATAACACTCAAAGACTCCCCTAAGACACACAAGAAGACACACACAACACTTAATTTCTGCCTCTATATATGAGGTGAGCAAAGGACCAAGAGGTGTGTAAGCATCCCTTCGAAAAGTGTCCAGGTTCAATGTATCGAGCCATTTGAACTAGCTCGCCGTCGGCGACGAACTACCTCGCTGTCGGCGAGGCTTCTAGAAGATCTTCAAACCACTCTAGCTCGCTGTCAGCGAGACAGTTATAATTCCTTCAGAATTGTCTCCTCGTAGCCTCGCCGTCGGCGGGCTCGATCTCGCCGTCGGCGACTCAGCACAAATTTCATTATTTTCTTCCTTTTTGCTCCAAATTCGCTCATTTTTATGATTTTTGCTTTTATAACCTAAATTCTCCATTCCTGCAATAAAATCAAGAAAATACCTTTCTTTAAAGTGCAATTTCATCAAAAATAGGTATGAATTTCTTAATAAAATTTTTAGCGATCAACATGATCATGCAAATGCCTAACGAAGAGTTGAGGATTTATGTTGCACTAGGCAAACTACCTCGAAGTCCTATGACTTGGTTATTTAATTCTAAGAAAGTTTTGCTGAAGTAAATCCGAGTTTCGTCGATGACGATGGCCGAGCCGCCCACCATGCTCCGAGCTCCTTGTTGTTGCAGAGGTTTAGTTTTAGAAGTCATAAATCGGAGATGAGAGAAGTGTTTTGGCTTAGAGAAAATCTTAAAATCCAAGTGTTTTTTAATATTTTAATTAAAACAAATCTTAAAGTTGTTTAAACGAACCGATTAAGATCCCATGGTTCCGTCATCCCGCACCGTTATTTTCATCGAATTCACTTAGTCCGTATGAATTTGCTAAACTCAACCGAATGAGTTCCACACTTTCACTTGGACCGTGGAAATTCCGTTAGTAACACGTGGGTTACATCATCCGAGGTATTCCCAATCATTCAACGAGACGTTTTAATTTAGTTACAATTGTAGTTTTGTTGTTCTGTTTGTGATTAAATTTTGAGTTGTTTTATATTTTGGAATGTTGTGGCGGTGAATTTTATCTTGCAATGACTTTTGATTTAGTTTTGGTTTTAGTTCGTGGACTATCCTAAAGGTTTTGGTTTTCATGCAACGAGTCTTATTTATCATGCAAGAATGCAAGAAAAAGTAAAGCGCAATGCATGTAAGTAAATTTCAATAAAGTAAATTGCAATAAAATAAAGCGTACCTGGAGGGTCTTCCCGTCATCCCAAGCTGCACTTAAAACACATGTTAAAGCATTTAAACATATTTTGCAAGAAATACCTAGGTAAAGCTAAGGGAAAGGGTTTTGGTTGCCAAATTCCTAATCCTATAACTAGTCATTTCCTATGACGTCTAAGTTGTTGGTTTGACTTAAGGATGATTTTCTTCATCAAAGAACAATTAGATTCAATTGTTCTTCTAAAACATCCCGTCATATTGAGGAAGTGTTTAGGACGAGTCCTAAACATCTTTTCAAGACTTCTGGATCATTTTGAGTCCAAGTAAATTTAGTTGCACATATGAATTAATCATCCAGGAGTTTACTTAAACTTTGTCTCTTGCTCGCTGAACTCGGGTATTTGATTACTCGATGAATGAAGTGACATTTCACTTAGTACTCTATTTAAGAGTTATAATAATTAAAGCCTTTAAGGGCAAGTTGGTTTATTGAGAATTTTAATCATCCTTAATTAAAAGTTTGAGTTAATGATTTAATGTGATTTAATTTAATTATGAGGTTTTAATTAATAATTTTTTAAGTTTGGAATAGTTGTTCAAATTATTTTAGATTTAATTTAAATCTTTACACTTTCAATTATCTTAGTATTTCGATCGATGTTCATGTTTTAAATTTACTTAGATAGAAAGAGGTATTGAAATTATTCGCTATATTTTGATTTAACTCTTAATGATTTCATTTAGGTTTGTTGTTAAGTGATTTTAATTCAATTTAATTTAATTTGATTTGATTTTAATTTAATTTAATTTAATTTAATTTAATTTTAATTTAATTTAATTTTAATTTTAGTTTCAATATTTTTAATTTAATTTAATTTAATTGTTAAGGTGTTAATTTAATTTAATTTAAACTTTGACTTAACTTATTTTAATTTAATTTAACTTAATTCAAAGATTTTAAATTTGATTTTTAATTATTAGACCATTTAACATTTTAAGCTTTAATTCGTTCAGAGGTTATCTTCTTTTAATTTTTAATTTATTTAATTTGGATTATTATTTTAATTTTTAATTAAGAACTAAATATTGTTAAAGTGACTTATTTAGGGATTTTTAAATTAAAGAATAAATATCCTCTTAATAATATCCCTATTTTAATAATCCAAATTTTAAATATATTCTTTCCAAAATTTAAATCATTTAATTAATTAAAGTTTCATTTTGATATTTTTAAAGTGTTTAATGGGTTTCTACCCCTTAATTTTCCTAAGTTTCAATCATCCATGAGAAAGTTAAAATCAAATATTTTACCCCCCATTTTGATTAAACCTAAAGTTTTAATTAAGGATTAAAATTTTTTAATTACCTTTATGCCCTTTTAAGCTTATTTATTTCATAACTCACTAAATTGAGCTCAAATGAATTTGAAATTTTTATTTCACCTACTCATAAGTCAATTAAGACATTAGAGGAGAAAATGTGATTTTTTTGAATTTAATTTATTTATATAATTATTTTTAGTAGAAAATAGGGGTTTTTCAAGGAAAATTCAACAACATGACCAAGGAAAGGTTTCTATCCTTAAGAAAATTATGGGATGTTCCTAATGACTAGAGGACCATGTGAACAAATTTTGGTGATTTTTTGAGTTATATTTTATTTATTATAATTATTTTGAATTTTAGAGTATTAATTAATTATAAAATAAAATTAAATTTGAAAAATGGATTTTATATTTTTTTTAAAACTCTCTGACCTCAAGGAGTTCAAAGAAATAAATTTTATAATTTTCTGATTTTCTTTGATTTATTAGAATTATTTTAGTGAAAAAGGCTAAAAACTCATTTTTTAATATTAAAAATTACATTAAGCCTTTAAAATTCAATATCTTATCCTAGTGACTTAGGAAAAATATTTGGTTTGTTCCTAAGCTGATTAGGAGTTAAAATGTGATATTTTTATGATTTTTAATATTTTTGTGATTTTTATTATTTTTTAATTATTAAAATATTGTGAAAAAATCAACTTTTTTAGAAAATTCTAATTTTAATTTTCCTGAACTCTCCTAATATTAGAGAAGCTTCAAAACTATTTTTGTGAATTTTTTAAAAGTATTTTTGGAGTTATGAATTTTTAAAGTTTCATTTTGCCTATGAGGCTTAATCAATCCATTTGGTGGGGTTAATCAAGTCCAATTGATTTCAAAATTTTATGTAAGGTTCCTCTGATCCTAAAGAACAATGGAGAATTGTTTTCAAGTCAATTTTGTGTGTAGTTAACCCTAATTAATTCAAGTTCAATTTTGAGAGTTTAGGCCAATTAGTGTTATCATGATGAATTGACTCAAAATATATTTTTCATAGGGTCCCCTGGTCCTAAGAAATATCACCAAATTTTCCTAGAATTTATTTTACAACATGCTAATTATTGGTATTAAAATACCTAAAACGAAGGATATGAACTCGAAAAATCAATAACTTTTCACAGAGATGGCCTCTGACCTTAAAAAATTTAGGGAATGTTCCCAAGATCAGAGGCTTCAAAAGCCCTATGGTCTCATGCCATGGTGAATTGTCTATGCAAATGGAGAATCAAAACGTTGGAAATAGTAAATAAATTATTAAAAATAAAATACTCATCTAATTAACTTGATTTCTTTTCTACATTACTCTCCTCTATTCAGCGAGCAAGAGGGTATTTTTATTTTATTTTTATGATTTTTCTATGCAAAGATATAAATTTTTGAAGTTCTGGTATTTAAATAATTCAAAAATACCCTAATTTTCTACTTATCCGACTCAGCACCGCGTCATCCTACGGCGGATCAAAAGCCCACGCGTCGCTCTGTGATTCGGCGTCGCCATCTGACTCAGCGCTCCAGGGGCCCGTGGTTCACGTAACATTCCGCGTCCGGCTTGATCTCTACCTTCCGCTCGATACACGCGTGATCCAACGGCTCCTGGTCATCGTCTAAGACTGGTGTGTACCCGTGACCGTCCACACTCAAACCCTAATATCTCTCTCGATTCTCAATGGATTTTCGAGTTCTTATACTCTATCAATTCGTCTTAAAGAGACGAACACATCTATACGGTTTATAGGCTATGAAATTAACCCAAACAAAATTGAGAAGTGCTGGAAGCTCGGGAGGAAGAATGAGTTCATATCTTTGCTCAGAGAAGTGAAGCTTTGATCCGAGAGTTGTGTCACATTCGTTTCGAGTCCAAGCAAGCTCCGCATGAAGTCTCCGACTCTAGTGGAATTGTCTAAGCATGAAAGTGACCAAGGCCGATCACAAAGCCGGGAGGTCGGAAGCAATGGCCGGCCTCGTGAGGGGGCTTTTGTCGGGAACTTCTCCTCTCGGTCCGGTGAAGGTGTAGGGTCAATCAATTCGAAGATCGACTCACCGTGGTGAAGTGCCCCGTTTTTCGAGTGGATTTTCAACTCGGAACTCGAGCTCGCTAATGGGGATTAGGGCAAAGGAACATCTGGGATCAACCGCTTCTAGGTTAGGAGAAGGTCCCTGAGCAATTTTGGCAGTAGTTTCTTTAAGGTATGGTTCATCACCTTATTTGGCCGAGAGGTGAGTGGGTTTAAATAGAGGTGGTCGGAGGGCCTCCCGTGGGGTTTAATGGCTTGGATCAACCTGTCTCGGCCAAGGGAAGAACAACCACAAGGGCTATTAGGGATGGGACAACTCAGCCAAGTTCAAATTGAATTTTGATTCAAATTAAGCCTCTCGGCTCGATGGTTTCCGGCGGCCGTGGTGGCCGGCCGGCCGGCATGGGTCACCCTCGTGGTCGTGGAGCTCGCTGCTTCGAGTTTTGTGAGTTCAATTGGCAAATGCCAAGTGTAAAGGAGTTGAACAAAGTGGAAGGGGGAAGGGATCATTTTGGGCTTGGTTTGGTCAAAGGCATGGATTTGGGTTTGGTGCACCCACCAAGGCCTCGATTTGGGCCGAAGGGAATCATATGGCTCACTCGAATTGGAGTGGAGAGGTCTCCATCCATGGTGAGGTGGCTAAGCATGGTTTAGTGTGTATCATGGATGAGGTTAAAAAGGCTTAAGGAAGGCTTAAGAAAGGGGCCCCTCCATTTGCCATAAATGACATGATGAGGTGTCAAGACTCTCATGGCTTCATATGGCTCGTAAATGGCTCATATTTGGCTTACATTTGGCTTGGAAAAGGTTGGCTTGTTTCATGAAAAAGGGTTTTAGAAATTTTTGGCATTTAGGGGTAATTTGGCATGTGGCTTGATTTGGAATGGCTTGATTATTGATTTAGGACTTAGGTATGATTTCAATTAAAGGTATGATGAGAAGAATTTATCATGTGGGCTTTGGATTGATTTTGGGCTTTTTTGAAATCATTTTGGATGGGTTGTTAAAGTGATTTAGGGAAGTGGGCTTTTGGATTTAAAGTAAATTTAGGATGAAAATTTTTGTAAAGGATTGTGTCAAATAAATATTGCAATTGGTTTAGGCTTGTGTCATGAGTGGTTTGGAACAAGTTTAAAGTGATTTTGAATTGTATTGGGTTGAATTTGGACTTTTTGGTAAAGGGGCCAAGGTGGGCCAAATTGGGCTAACTTGGGCTAAGGTTGGATTTGATGTAAAATTAATGTTGGAAAATGTTTATGGGAGTGTTTCAAAGAGTTTTCAATTTTGGTTGGGCTCTAATTTTGGGATTTGGGCCCATTTGGGTTAGGTTTGGGCTTACATCAATTTAAGGGATTTTTATTTTGGGTTGGGTTTGGGTGGAGTTTAGGTTCAAATTTTGGGCAAATCAAGTTAGTTTTTTGTTTATGGGGATGTTAGGAAGGCTTTAGAAAAGATTTGGGGCCAATTGGAGTTGAATTGGGTTGGTTTGGGCTAGGTTTAGGTCATGAGCCAAAATTGGGCCTTAGGCTTCAAATTGAAATTGGGCCTAAATGTCAATCAAATTGGAGTTGGATTTGGTCTAAATTGATATTGGGGATATTTAATTGAAGTTTAGAATTGAATTGGACCAAAATTGAGGTCAATTGGGATGGTTTGGTTTGACATTGGGTTCACTTGGGTTAAAAATGGGTCAAATTGGGGGTTTTGGCAAAAGTGGGGTAAATTGGAAAAATTGGCCCATGGTGTAGTTGAATAAAATGAAATTGGGAATATTTGAGATTTTCTGAAATTTTTTGGGAATTTTCTGAATTTTTGGATTTTGGGGTAAAAGGGTATTTTGGTAATTTTGGGGGGGGGGTTTAGGGGTATTTTTGGAAATTTTGGTATTTTTGGCCAAAGATGGTCAATTTGAATGGTGGGAAGTGTTTAGGATTGATTTTGAGGGATCTTGGGTAACTTAGACAATTTTACAAATTTTGGGTCATTTCAAGGGTATTTGGTAGGTTTGGTGGGTCTGGGGCCCCGGGGGTCAAAAATTGAAATTTTGACAAAAGGAAGATTGATCAAATGTGAGTGAAATGGAATCACTTTGGTTGATCCATGAAGCCATATTAAGTCCATATGAGCCATGAGAGGACTCATTTGGGGCATTCACTATGTTGTTCCTAACCCTCTTAGTCAGGGGCTTAGGGGTTAATGACCATCCATATGAATTACCTACATGAGTCAGGAAGTCAAGTTGGGTGAGAGTGTGGTTTTTGGACTTGGAATGTGTGTGATAGTGTAGTGTATGTGCAAGTCAACCCTCACTGCGACTGAGCCACCTGTGGTATTCCTAAGGCCAAAAAGTCCCATAGGGAACTCATCCTTTAAACCTCCACATTTGATTTCAACCCTCTAGGTGATTAGGGGTCTACTAATCAAGCTTGTGGGGTTTGCGAGGAGTTAAGAAGTAGTTTGAATTTCTAAAGGGTGGGTTCCATTTCTAGTCCTCTAAGATTAGTCAAAGGAAAAGCCTAAGGTTAGATCCTAAGTATTAAAGAGAGAAGCAAAAGACTTCATCAAAAATGAGGTCAACAGTGGCCCCACTCAACTTTTCACTGAAATAAGCAATTGGTCTTCGCTCATGCATAAGAACATCACATATGTCAATACCTGAAGCATCACATTCAATTTCAAATGTTTTAGAAAAATTAGTTAAAGACAAAACAGGAGCGTTGGTAATTTTTTCCTTGATCAGTTGAAATGCCTTTTCTTGCTCTTATCCCCACTTGAACCCAACGTTCTTCTTGATAAACTTAGTGACTGGTGCATCTATCCTACTAAAGTCTTTCACAAACCGTCGATAGAAACTAAAAAATCCATGAAAACTACAAACATTGCTTACACTAGTGGGATTTAACCACTCATGTATATCACACACCTTTTCTTCATCAACCTGTATACCCTGCGCACTCACAACAAATCCTACAAGTAAAGTTTATTGGTGCAAAAGGTACACTTTTCCAAGTACCAAATAACTTTTCTTTTCTAAAAACATCTGAAGTAAATTTTAAATATTCAGCATGATCCTTCAAGTTTTTGCTATAGATCTAAATATCACCGAAATAGATCACAACAAATTTCCCAATAAAAATATGCTAAATATGGTTCATTAGCCTCATGAAAGTACTAGGTGCATTAGTCAAATCAAAAGGCATAACTAACCATTCATACAAACCATATTTTGTCTTAAAAGTAGTTTTTCACTCATCGCCTTCTCTCATCATAATCTGATGATATTCACTTTTTAAATTAATCTTAAAAAACACACAAGATTCATGTAACTCATCTAGCATATCATCTAATAGGGTGTCCATTCTTTATCAAAATATTGTTGATGGCTCGATAATCCATATGCATTCTCCAAGATCCATCCTTCTTAGGAACTAGAATTACAAGAACAATACATGGACTCATTCTCTCTCTCACATACCCCTTTACCTCACCACTAACATTAATTCATATTTTCCAATGGTTGGGAATTCTTGATGGTTGGCAGTCCTAGTTTTTAAACCAAAATAGAGCTAGCAGTATTAGTACAACTTCCTCCATCAATGATGATACTACATATCTTGCTTCATTTAAAATATTTCCTATTTTGAATTCCTTTATCAATCTTGGCATGCACATTTAAAGCCCTTCTTGTAACAAACAATTCTCCTATGATCACATATTCTTCACCTTTAATGTCCTCTATTGGTGGTGGAGAGTCAGTTTCTAATTCTTCACCTGTCTCAATTTCTTCATTGTCTCTTTATCACCGTGATTCTTTTGTTAGGACATTGGCCGGCTATATGACCCCTGCTTTGACATTTAAAACATTTAATGTCTCTATTTATAGAAGTGGAAGGTTCAATTTTCCTTGATTTTCTTGGCTAGTTGTCTCTTCTCTTAGCTCAGGTTTGGACTATGAGATTGACCTGTCATCTTTTTTCTGAAAGTTCGGCTTCCATGAAGAACCCACACTGCTTAACACACGTGGGCCTCCCCTCATCTTGAGTTGTTGCTTTATCTTGATGACAACATGTAGCATGTCCTACAACTCCACATAATGTTGCATTTCCACACTATCTTGGATTTCTGGGTTTAAACCATTTAGGAATTTAACCATAGTAGCTTCTCGATCTTCTTCTACATTAGCCCGAATCATAACAATTTCCATTTCCTGATAGTAATCTTCTACACTTCGATTACCTTGCCTGAGCCTTTTAACTTTCGATACAATTCTCAATAGTAATGACTTGGCACAAATCGTTTCTTGTTGACCTCACTTTTGCTGAGGTTTAGTCTTTCTTTAGGATCCTAGGATCTAGCCATAAGACTTTCTTGGTGACTACCTAGAAGAATAGTGATGGAACCCTTCCCCCTTAGAAAGTCAAACTGCTTCTTTTCTTCACTCGGAGTTTCAAATACTTAAAGTCTAACCTCAAAGCACTGAGGAGGATGAGACAAAGCATGATGAAGCTTAAGGGGAGTCCCCTATAGGATGGACAAGCCTTAAGGTAAACCCTGAGTGTTTTGGTCTTGGTCAAAGCTTGCACACACACTCACACCTACACTGCACTTACACACACTATCTCAAACCCTAAACCAAACTTCCTCAAATTTGATCCCTTACTCTTCTGAAAACTTATGTGGGTGGTTCCCCAAGCTCTTTGCCCTAAGCTAGGGTTTGGCTAAGGCCAACACTTGGAGGATCCAAAATGGGATATCCCTTTGTCTCATGGCTCAAGTAGGTTGACATCTTTAATTAATCCCAATTTTACCTAAATTCCAATTTTTGACCCCTTACCCTTTAATTCCACCAAATTACCAAAATGCCCCCAAACCCTAATTTCTCCCAAAAAATCCCAAAATTACCCAAATTATCAAATTTTCTCCCAAAATCATTGCAAAATGTTCTTCACCACCCATATTGACCAAAATACTATAAATTGTCAAAAATTTTCAAATAGCCCCTTAATTAGCCAAAATGACCAAAGTACCCTTAAAATTCCAAAAATTCCCAGAATTTCCAAAATCACTATAAATAATCCAAAATCTATTTTAACTACTCCATTGAGCCTAATTTGACCAAATTGACTTATTTTAACCAATATCCCTAAGTTGCCCTTAAAACCCCAAAATGCTCAAATCACTCCCAATGTCCCCAAATTTCCCTCAATTTTAATTCTAAATTCATATTCATCATGTCCAATCTCAATCTAAACTAAACCCAAGTACGTTTGAACTAATTTCCAAACCCAATTTCAAGCCAAAATCAAAATCCTCAATTTTGACCATATGACCAAATTCCCTCAAATTGAACGCCATAGTTAAGTATATTTCCCCAATTTTGAATTTCAAACGATTTATAACATTCCCCTAAACCAAATTGATCAACCAATTCATCCACATGTGAACTCAAACCTCACTTAAATCAAAATCCTCAAATTTGACGCATTTTTGACATGATCGTCGATGAGGTTGTTCAGACAGCTCCGGATGACGAAATGGACTGCGCCAGCACGTCCGGAACATCAAATTTACCCAGGAAGTATATACACCTTGTTATGATTCCAAGCACAAATAAATTGCAGGTAAATAAATAAAATTAAAAAAAGAGTCTCTACTATTTAAACATCGCATACACACGTAAACCCTAAGTGGGCCCGCAACTCCGTAGGATTCGGCTAAAAAAAGTCCTAAGGCTTCCATTCACGAAACAGCCAAAGCTCCCCTCCTTCCTCGCCGGTGACGCCGGAGAAGTTTTCCACTTCACAATTTCGCGAGAGGACCTACTATGAGCGCATGGAGCCTGATTTCGGTGGTTGGCTCGATTTTCGCTTTGAGGCTCGAGTTTCTTGTTTTATGGTTTGAGTTCTTAGTTTTCTTGTTCGATCCCATGATTTTCCTGCTCAAAGCTCGAATTTCTAGCTACCTCACTCGGTTTTGTCTTGGATGCCTTTTTTTTTTGTTCAATCTCTCGATTTTCCCTCTTGATGGTTTGATATTTTGAGCTAATATGTTCGATACCTTGCTGGATCGCTCGTTTTTGGCTGGGATGCTTAATATTCTTATTGATTGCTAGCTGTTCCTTTCGGTTTACTTCATATTTTTGTTGTTTTCCTCACAGCTTTTGCTTGGCTACCCGAATCTTTCGCTCAATGGAAGGGAAGTAAAGGTATATCTTAATTTTGTTAATTGAATTGTTGAATTCTACTTAGAAGTTGAAAATAAAGATGAGAAGACTCTCCTTTTTAAATAAATAAGAGAAATGCTTTGGCATAACAAAACTATGTGTGTGTGTGCGTGTCTATATATATATATATATATATATTCAGTAAAAGCACTACAATTCACTTCTTCATATCTGATTTGTAGCTACTGCTACTGAACAAAGTGAGTTAAATTTCATAAATTTTCTGAGCTGTTTGTATCAAATATTAAAAGTACAAAAACACATAGAGCCTTAAAGCACTAATCTAATTTCTTGTCGGCTTTCTCGCCAACAATATTTGGACTGTTTGAATCTTTATTTTCATTAGCACTCATCTTAGATTCATCATACTCCAAAAACGGCTTCACTTCACCATGCCATATGCAATGGACTGCTACAAACCCAACCACACAAGGAACTATATAGAGGAGAGCAGGTTGTGCAGCCTGAAACCAGTTCATCACAACTATTGTGACGACCAGACCAACAGTGTAGCCAAGAAAAGCGCTAGTAAAATAACAATTTTGTTTACCCCGCGAGAAGTTGAGGGACCATTTGATAAATATATGCAGAAATTCATAGATAATCACTCAATATGTCATAGAAGTGATTTAAATCAATCTTCTCTTGGCCCGACCAAATAGCTTGTGAATCTCCTACAATAGCCCGTTCCACCAACATAAATAACTTCTTCAGCGGCATCTGACAAAATAGAGAATGCACGAGGGTCATTCAATCTCGAAACAACAATGAAAATACTTAAATTATTTTCCTATTGTTTATAAGATCCAATGATATGGACTGCACTACTCAAAACAGAAGGGGAGAGTGGGATTAACTCGCATATCACACCATTTTTATGTGTTTACATGTCCCGACAAAAACTTTAATATTTACTTATAGAAAACTTTATTGTCTCTCTCAATTATGTTAAAATGTATGTATAAAAAGATGTGTTTATTACAGAAAAAGTAAATATTAGTGATGCTTTTGGAATATGTAAGCAACACAACTCCTCTCTTTCTCTTTCTTTCTTTTATTACCAACCGAATGTGTAACACCCACTGAATATTTCAAAGACGAGCCAAGAAAAATGAACAGCAATTTTTTACCTAGAGCTTCTCAAATAGGATTCTTTTTGGAATTTTTGGTGTGATATGTATTGTTTTGGAAACTTTACATACATACCACTCAATTCCTATGTATTTACATATCGAACACCTAAACTTCATGTTTTACATGTATGTGTATTTTCCTATTTACAAGTTAAAATAGTGGCATAATTGGTGTGATATAAAAGATTTGGGTGGTAGACATGTAAAAAAGGCTAATTTTTGGTGCGGGTATGTACATAGATAAGAATTTGGTTGTATATACCTAAATGCCCCTGTTTTTTATTGTTTACGTAAAATTAAATTTTGTAGAATTGCTAGCTGTAACGAGTTTCAAACAGATTGAAGAAGAGCTTGAATTGAAGAAATGCACCAGAGGTTTGCTATTACTATGATTCTGAAATATATAAGGGTTCCTAGTTTAGAGCTCCCAAAAGAAAAACTCACCCCGTCTAATGCTTTAGCAGCTTCATCAACATCATCCCTTGCAAAGACATTGAGGTGTTCCAGCACCTGTAAAAAAATTTATACATCAATCAAGAATCACAGAACATGTGCACGTAACTTAAGATGAATACTGTTTATTCAAAATCCATAGTAAAAAAAGTCATGCTATGTCATATTTCTTAATCATAACCTTGTGGTGCAGATCAATACTATAAAACGGCAATAATTATACCAAGACACTTCTTTACTTGAAATTAAAAAAATTCACTAACAATTAAACCTAAAGTCAAATATGGTCAAATCTACCATAACCAAAATTAGAGTCAAACAAAAGTAACTAAAAGTCATTAAGCCCACCAAAATCAACATTAAAATTCAATGCTCATTAAAATTTCAAATTAAAATTTCCGAAAATCCAAAAATCAAATTTAAGAATTGAGCATGTCTATATCTTAAGGTATAGCTTCCATCAGATTGAATCAAATGGCATTGAGTCACAGTTGAGCCAAGATCGAATCAACTCAAGATCAAATAACTAACAACACTACCATTCATAAGAACTCCAGGCATCATCTAGAGGGGATTATATGACGTTAAAGTAAAGTTAAAATAAATATGGTTCAAGGAGGCTTGAATTAATAAATATGCCCACAGTAGCTTTATTTAAATGGTAAGAAAATAATTATGCTGTGTTGATAAACTGTAGAAGAACCAAATTTAATTTAATTTCATAAAATTTAGAAAAAAAATACCAGTGCAGCATCTGCCTTGTCCAACGTCGGTACGTGATAAATAACAGAAAAGGCATCACAGATTTCAATAGTCTCGAGGAATCCAACCTTGCTTGTAGTTCCAATAACAAGCATATTCTTCCCCTGCAAGAAAAATTATAAATAAAATTTCTTTAATCCTTAAAATAGTTGTACCAAAGGTAAGAACAAAATTATACATGCACGGTAACTCTTGAATGTATCCTACTCAAATCAGGATGGAAAAAAAATGAATTGAGGTATCTTAGAAAACTATGACTTGCTTGAATGATGTAAACTGACATGAAGTCAAATTATGTTAATTTTCGGTATTACATATGTTTTCTTCTCTATTTATGCTGATTCTACACTCGAAAATATATTTTTGTCGATTTTACAAAATATTAATGGGGAGGGCAATTCCGAGAGCAAAAGGATGAAATTGGCCAAAGGATCGCAACACAATCGGGACCCCGCGCTCCATATGACGTCTTTCCTCCTAAGTGCACAAAATGCCTGCGTCCATAGCCATGCCTGCACCAAGTTAGCACGGCAGCGCCTGACTCTTGAGCCTATTGTGCGTCCACACCATTTTTCACGTTGCCTCGCAGGTCTATCACATGTGTTGCCTCGATTCCGCAAATTTATGAATTGAGAAGGGTTTTACCAAATTTAGAAGCCTAATAGAGCACCAAAGTATATAAGATTGTTTTGTCATCACAGAAGGTACTAGTTGGGCTGTCTTGTCAACACTAGGATTTTCTCTAATGGTTCTCCTTGGGGAAGATTCCTAGTGTTGTTTTCTTTGTGAATATTTGGGAGTTTGTGTGAGAGGTTGAGTGCAATTGTATGAGAGGAGATCTTCGAATAGCATGTATTGACCGGAGATGAACGAGATATTTTAAGGACCAATTGGCTTGGGTGTGAGTTTTATGTCCCCCTTGCACTGTATTCCTTTTTATGCCCACAATATAAGATGTGTTTTTCTTTTATTCTCTACTATGAATATTGTTCTTTAGAAGACTTTTCACTGCATGAATTTCATATGTTATGTGTTAACTTTCTTGCTTAGTTTACTTCTAATCGAATATGATAGATGTTAAAGTCACTTGTGATCTAGGGCTTCTAAACGTCGCCTAGAAGATCAAGTAGGTTAACACACATTAACCTCGTGGAATAGACATATTGTCATTAGAAAATTGCAACCTAAATAGAGGATTAGAAGATTCATGAAAAATGCTGCATAGTTAAATCCTTTAACAGTAATATGATTTACAATTCTTGTACCTAGACATGCTAAAGAGAGCATGTCCTTGCTTGTCAACAATAGCGTGGGTTTCATAAAAAACATGGAGAAATCACTTAACCGGTGTCACAAGAGTATGAATATTTCATATCTAAAATCTGACGAACTTCACAAAACTTCATTAGTATTTTTTTCTTTCTACACTAAGATTTTAAAACTTTTCATATCTACAAACTAAACATTATAATTAAGCTTAATGATTTATTATAAACTAGAATTTCACTTGTTAGAGATATTTTTGACACTTTCCTCGTGAAATCGATATGCATACTCATAATTTGTATATTACTTGATCAATAAGTATACTTGTGTGATTAACAGACTTAACTCATAGCAATTTCATACATCAAGTTTTTTGTGTCGTTGCCGCATGAAAGATTTAAAAATTTTCTGATTTTAGGAAAATTTTCGTTGAACTTAAAATTTAGGTTTGAACTTTTTATGTTTTCTATTTTCTGACTTTTATTTTTTTGTGATTTATTGTGATGTACTTGTGTGTGCATTGTCATTCTTGTTGCAGCTGCCAGAAGTAAAAAATAAATATTTTACTTGCATATTTTTTTCACTGTGTTGCTCTGTGTTTTCCTTTTTGTGTCGAACTTCTTGTGTTAGTGTAGGACCATCTTTTGCACACCCATCATTGCATGCATAGGAGTAACCAAGGTGAACTATTATCACTCGATCCAAAAATCGAACGAACCATTAGACAACTTAGAAGAAATCAAAAACTACAAGAGACACACTTGCAGATAGTGAATCCTCAGAACAATCACATGAAACCCCTTATGGAGTATGATATCATCACTACAAGCCTTAAACACCCTGCCATATAAGCCCCTACATTTTAACTTAAGCTGGAGCTTATTCAAATGAGTCAAACCAACCAGTTTGGGGGAACACTAACAGAAAACCCATACATCAATTTGACTAGTTACTTAGTATTATGTGTCCCAATCAAGTTTAGCGGCGACTCCAATGATGTCGTTAGATTAAAGCTATTCTCTTTCTCACTTATGGATAAAACCAATAGATGATTATACTCCTTAGCACCAGAATCGAATTCAACTTGGAGCAACTTAACCCAAAATTCCTAGCCCAATACTTTCCTTTCTTCAAGATTATCAAACTTTAGAAAAGACATAATGTCCTTCATTTAATTAGAGGTAGAGAAAATTTATGAAGTTTGGGAGATCTCTGAGATTATCAAACTTTAGAAAAGACATAATGCCCACACCATCCCTAGTCTGACGGGCTATTATCCAAATATTTTACAATGGCCTGGTGAGATCTCTGAGATTGATTATAGATGCTATAGTTACGGGTCTTTAATGTCCAAATCATTTAAGGAAGTCGACGCACTTATTGAGAAAATGATTATGAATGAATTTCAATGGCTATTCGAGAGAGTTACCTTTATGAAGGTAGCTAATGAGCATAAATTTGAGGTGTTGACTATCCTAGCCTCACAAATTGCTGACGTGTTAGAGAAAGTATACAACTTAAAAACTGTTTTTGTGATCCATACTCAATGATGAGATAGCTTATCAACTAATAGGTGATTCCGAGACCATTTTCTTGGATACCATAGAAACTAGTTTCGATCACCCCTATTCCAACATTTACAACCTAAGTTGTACGACCAACCCAAACTTCAATTTGAACAGTAGTAACCCAAGTATGGATAACAAACAGTGAGAGAGCACCAAGGAGAATCATGTAATAAATTGGAATAACTAGGGCAGTGACCATTTTAGACCAACTCACCCATGTGGATTCACTTTTAACCCCAATTTTAGTGAGGAGAACTTGTATTTAAAAAAAATTATAGTAAATATGAGGAATCAGTTACAAAGCTCCATGAGAACCATAAACGATCAAATTGAGCAGTTAGCAAACCTTTTAAGCAATGAACCCATAAGGATGTGACCCAGTCACATTGAAGTGAATTTGTTAGAAGGAGATAAGAAGCAAGTGCATACTGTAGATGTGTTGGTAGGGGAAATTGATAAGCAAGTTTCAGAATATGAATAACTTGACTCCAAATAGCAAGCTGTGTTGGATGACTTTTGTTGCATAATGACTAAAGAAGAATCTACTCTTCTTTTGAGGCAACCCCTAGAGTTGCTAGAGAGAGTTGAGATTGTAGACAACACGACCCAAATCAAGCCTATAGGACCACACATAGGAGACCCAAGGAAGAAATTGGAAGATAACCCTAGGAGAGAGTAGTCCTGTGGAGTTAAATCTTGAGCCTAAAGAGCCTAGTGAGAATCCGACTAATGACTTAAGAAACCTTGACTCACCTCCTAACGAACCACTTCTTGCAGTTGGTTGGAAACAATACTAATCAACAAAAAGGGGAGTCAATTGAGAGAATTCTGGATTAAAAAAAAACTCTTAGGGATGATAATCCGAATCCACCTACATATCCTCTGGAAGACTATTATCGAACTGAGATGAAAAAATTATAAGTTCTAAAACCTGAGAAATTAGTGAAAAATTCAGGGCAAACAAAAGATTAGGTGATGGATCAGGAATTACCAAAAAGAAATTTTGATATTGGAGGAAGACTTATTCAATTTGATTTGAGCTTAGGTCTGACATAGAGCATTAAACCAAACGCTACCTTAGGATGCAACCCAAGTGTTATCTCATGAGTTCCTTGTATTTGTTGGTATTTATGTTCACGTTTTTTTAGTCATTGGTTATATCTTTAGAGTGCATCTAGCTTCTGGATATGAAATTGGGAGATGTACACAAGAGTTAATATGTAGAGAATCACATGTGTGGGAGATTGGATTGGCTCACACGTGCCAATCCAAATTATTGTGCGTTAATATACCTGCTTCCATAGCCATGCCTGCACCAAGTTAGCACGGCAGTGCCTGACTCTTGAGCCTATTGTGCGTCCACACCATTTCTCACGTTGCCTCGCAGGTCTATCGCATATGTTGCCTCGATTCTGCAGATTTATGAATTGAGATGGGTTTTACCTAATTTGGAAGCCTAATAGAGCACCAAAGTATATGAGGTTGTTTTGTCATCACAGAAGGTACTAGTTGGGCTGTCTTGTCAACACTAAGATTTTCTCTAATGGTTCTCCTTGGGGAAGATTCCTAATGTTGTTTTCTTTGTGAATATTTGGGAGTTTGTGTGAGAGGTTGAGTGCAATTGTATGAGAGGAGATCTTCGAATAGCATGTATTGACCGAAGATGAATGAGAAATTTTAAGGACCAATTGGCTCGGGTGTGAGTTTTATGTACCCCTTGCACTGTATTCTTTTTTATGCCCACAATAAAAATTTTCGTGTATTTTATTTCGTCCATTATAATTAATCTCATTTTCATGTTTTTATGATGTAAGACGTGTTTTTCTTATATTCTCTACTATGAATATTGTTCTTTAGAAGACTTCTCACTGCATGAATTTCATATGTTATGTGTTAACTTTCTTGCTTAGTTCACTTCTAATCGAATATGATAGATGTTAAAATCACTTGTGATCAAGGACTTCTAAACGTCGCCTAGAAGGTCAAGTAGGTTAACACACATTAACCTAGTGGAATAGACATATTGTCATTAGAAAATTGCAACCAAGATAGAGGATTAGAAGATTCATGAAAAATGCTGCATAGTTAAATCCCTTAACTGTAATATGATTTACAATTGTTCTTGTACCTAGACATGCTAAAGAGAGCATGTCCTTGGTTGTCAACAAAAGCGCGGGTTTCATAAAAAACATGGAGAAATCACTTAACTGGTGTCACAAGAGTACGAATATTTCATATATAAAATCTAACAAACTTCACAAAACTTCATTAGTTTTTTTTCTTTCTGCACTAAGATTTCTGAACTTTTCATATCTACAAACTAAACATTAAAATTAAGCTTCATGATTTATTATAAACTAGAATTTCACTTGTTAGACATATTTTGACACTTTCCTCGTGGAATCGATATGCATACTCATAATTCGTGTATTACTTTATCAATAAGTATACTTGTGTGATTAACAGACTTAACTCGCAACAATTCCATACATCAAGTTTTTTGTGTCGTTGTCGCATAAAAGAGTTAAAATTTTTTTGATTTAGGAAAATTTTAGTTGAACTTAGAATTTAGGTTTGAACTTTTTATGTTTTCTATTTTCTGACTTTTATTTTTTTGTGCTTTATTGTGATGTACTTGTGTGTGCATTGTCATTTTTGTTGCTGGTGTCAAATTTAAAAAATAAATATTTTACTTTCATATTTTTTTCACTGTGTTTCATTTTTTTGTGTCAAACTTCTTGTGTTAGTGTAGGACCATCTTTCGCACACCCATCATTGCATACATAGGAGTAACCTAGGTGAACTATTATCACTCTATCCGAAAATCGAACGAACCATCAGACAACTTAGAAGAAATCAAAAACTACAAGAGACACACTTGCAAATAGTGAATCCCCGGAACAATGACATGAAACCCCTTATGGAGTATGATATCATAACTAGACAGAATTCACACGAGCCTTGAACACCTTGCCATAAAAGCCGCTACATTTTAACTTAAGCTTGAGCTTATTCAAATGAGTCAAACCAACCAGTTTGGGGGAACACTAACAGAAAAATCATACATCAATTTGACTAGTTAGTATTATGTGTCCCTATCAAGTTTAGCGGTGACTCCAATGATTTCGTTATATTAAAGCTATTCTCTTTCTCATTTATGGATAAAACCAAGAGGTGATTATACTCCTTAGCACCATAATCGAATTCAACTTGGATCAACTTAACCAAAAATTCCTAGCCCAATACTTTCCTCCCTTCAAGATTATCAAACTTTAGAAAAGAAATGATATCCTTCACTTAATTAGAGGTAGAGAAAATTTATGAAGTTTGGGAGATCTCTGAGATTATCAAACTTTAGAAAAGACATAATGCCCACAACATCCCTAGTCTGACAGGCTATTATCCAAATATTTTACAATGGACTGGTGAGATCTCTTAAGATTGATTATAGATGCTATAGTTACAGGTCTTTTATGTCCAAATCATTTAAGGAAGTCGACACACTAATTGAGGAAATGATTATGAATGAATTTCAATGCTATTCGAGAGAGTTGCCTTTATGAAGGGAGTAATGAGCATAAATTTGAGGTGTTGACTATCCTAGCCTCACAAATTGCTGACATGTCAGGGAAAGTACACAACTTAGAAACTATTTTGCGATCCACACTCAGTGATGAGATAGCTTATCAACTAATAGGTGATTCCAAGACCATTTTCTTAGATACCATAGAAACTGGTTTCGATCACCCCTATTCCAACATTTACAACCCAAGTTGTACGACCAACCCAAACTTCAATTTGAACAGTATTAACCCAAGTATAGAAAACAAACAGTGAGAGAGCACCCAAGACAATCATGTAATAAATTGGAGTAACTAGAGCAGTAACCATTTTAGACCAACTCACCCATGTGGATTCACTTTTAACACCAGTTTTAGGGAGGAGAAATTGTATTTGAAAAAAATTATAGTAAATATGAGGAATCAGTTACAAAGCCAAGCTGCAACCATGAGAACCATAAACGATCAAATTGAGCAGTTAGCAAACCTTTTAAGCAATGAACCCATAGTGATGTGATCCAGTCACATTGAAGTGAATCTGATAGAAGGAGATAAGAAGCAAGTGCATACTGTAGTTGTGTTGGTAGGGGAAATTGATAGCCATGTTTCGGAATATGAATAATTTGACCCCAAATAGCAAGCTGTGCTGGATGACTTTTGTTGCATAACGACTAAAGAAGAATCTACTCTTCTTTTGAGGCAACCCCTAGAGTTGCTAGAGAGTTGAGATTGTAGACAGCACGACCCAAATCAAGCCTATAGAACCACGCATAGGAGACCCAATGAAGAAATTGGAAGATAACCCTAGGCAAGAGGCTACTCCTGTGGAGTTAAATCTTGAGCCTAAAGAACCTAGTGAGAATCAGACTGATGACTTAGGAAACCTTGACTCGCCTCCTAAGGAAACACTTCTTGCAGTTGATTGGAAATAATACTAATCTACAAAAAGGGGAGTTAATTGAGAGAATTTTGGATTAAAAAAACACTCTTAGGGATGATAATCCGAATCCACCTATATATCCTCTGGAAGACTATTATCGAACTGAAATGAAAAAATTACAAGTTCTAAAACCTGAGAAATTAGTGAAAAATTTAGGGCAAACAAAAGATTAGGCGATTGATCAGGGATTACTGAAATGAAATTTTGATATTGGAGGAAGACATTCAATTTGATTTGAGCTTAGGTCAGACAAAGAGCATTAAACCAAACACTACCTTAGGATGCAACCCAAGTGTTATCTCATGAGTTCCTTATATTTGTTGGTATTTACGTTCACGTTTTTGCTTTGAAAGTTTACTTTTCTTTTGTTTCGTTTGCTTAGTCATTGGTTATATCTTTAGAGTGCATCTAGGTTCTGGATATGAAATTGGGAGACGTACACAAGAGTTAATATGTAGAGAATCACATGTGTGGGAGATTGGATTGGCTCACACATGCTAGAACCAACACACTTGAGTTATATTCTAGAGAAAATGGCACGTTCCTGTCCTATATCGACACCCCCGCATGAAAAGACAACACACCTGCACCTCATAGCACGACCCGACACTTCTTGGGGAACACAGGAGCATCTGCTCTCCCTGCAATCCCCTGCCGCGCAATCGAGAGGGCGGCACATCTACGTCTCATCTGGGTGTGCCCACACCACATGTTTTCTTTTTTTCTAGCCTTGTATTTTCTCTTATGGCATGCATAAGATAAAAACAAGTTTGGGAGAGGGAATAGTACCTATACATTTGTGTGGGAGTGATTCATGTGTTTAAGCTATAGGTTATATTCCAATGTACCAATTCATGATATGATCCTAATAATTTAAAAAGACTATATACTCACTTCATTAGAACAGTGAACACTCATTAAAGGGTAGGTCTAGAATTAATATTTCAATAACTGAGTACTGCACTTTAACAATGTCTACTTGAATTCTAAAGTCTCAGAATAGTAAAAAAAGTGTAACTAAAATATCAATAATTAATCAGAGATAATTTAAATGTTTTAATTTTCAACTTAACCCAGTTAATTGGGTCTCAACTTTTGAGTGAATTATAATATTTGGGGGATTATATTAAGTAACTTGTGCGAATTATCAATTAGGAGATTAGGAATAAAAAATCCTTAAAGGAAATGAGCTCAACCAAACATAATAATTCTTAGTAGAATTGAAAAAAAAAATGATGAAATATCTGATTCAATAGAAAAATTAAAAGTGGTTGAATAAATTAAAAGAAGTGGTTGATCTCCTTGAGAAAAAGATAGAGATGAGTATAAAAATTAAAAATTGGTATCTAAGTCCATTTCTAATTAATCATACCTAAAATTGTCCTAATGAAAAACTTAAAATATTAAATTCAAGAAAATATATGTGATTTTGGATTAGTTGGTTGACTAGTGCTTGATTAAAAAATATTTTGGGCAATGAAAATATTTCACTCACCTTATTAAGTGTTTTGAAATCTACTTCGACTTATATAATGAAAATAAATGAAAACCATACACTAAAATGAGATTTACATACTTGTTATTTACACTTATATAGTATTGTTAGAGAATTAGGAACTTTCACATGAAAGCTACAAATAATAATTAAGTCTCACTTAGATATGAGAATACTTAATGCAAATAATAGGAATAACAACAACAACGAAGCCTTAATCCCAATAAGTGGGGTCGGCTACATGAATCTTTTTCTCCATTGCGTCCTATTTAGTGTCAAATTTTCGTTTAATTCTAATAAATTAAGATCATTTTTTATGCAATAAGCCCTAGTTTTCCTAGGTCTACCTCTGTCTTTCTTAACATAAGTTGTAACTAAAACATCTACTCTCCTAATCGGATCATCAGGTGGTCGACGTCTAATGTCACCAAACCATCTAAGGCGACTCTCTCTAATTTTATCCGTCACTGGTGCAACATCAACCCTATTACGGATATATTCATTTTGCATTTTGTCTCTACGTGTAAAGCCACTCATCCACCTAATCATTCTCATCTCGGCAACAATTAACTTAGCATTATGCTTCTCTTTTAAAGGCCAACATTCAGCACCATAGAGCATTGCAGGTCTCACCACCATCGTATAAAATTTTCCCTTCAGTCTAAGCGGTACTTTTCTATCACACAATAGGCTCGACACATTCCTCCACTTCAACCAACCAACCTGAATTCTACTATTAACATCCCCATCTATATCACCATCGCTTTGAACAATGGATCCGAAATATCTAAATCGTTCACAACTTTTAATAATTTGATCACCCAAAGTTACACTTCTGTCACTAGAGCAACTATTACTAAAATTACATTCCATGTATTCAGTTTTAGTTCTACTCAAACAAAGACCTTTAGACTCCAATGTGGACCTCCATAATTCAAGTTTTTCTTGGACTTTTTCTCGTCTTATCCACGAGGAGGATATCATCAGCAAAAAACATACACCAAGGTACATCCTCTTGTAAATGCCCAGTAAGACCATCCATAAATAAAGCAAAAAGATATGGGCTTAAAGTCGATCCCTGATTTAAACCAACAGAAATAGTAAAATATTTGGTCAATCCTCCTTCAATTCGAACACATGTAATAGCTCTAGTATACATATCTTTAATGACTTGAATATAAGTCATATTAATACATTTATTCTCAAGGACTCTTCAAAGAACATCTCTAGGAACCTTATCGTAAGCTTTTTCTAAATCAATAAAAATCAAATGTAGATCCTCCTTATTATCTATGTACTTCTCCATCAAACCTCTCAATAAATGTATAGCTTCCATAGTAGACCTGCCCGTCATAAATCCAAATTAATTATGAGAAACCTTGGTAATACGTCTTAACCTATGTTCAACTATCCTCTCCCATAATTTTAAAGTATGACACATCATTTTAATTCCTCTATAATTTGCACACTCTTGTGCATCTCCTTTATTCTTAAAAATGGGGACCAAAATACTCTTCCTCCACTCCTCAGACATCTTTTTAGTTTTTTAAAATAATAGTAAAAAGTTTAGTAAGCCAAGAAACCCCCAAATCACCTAAACATTTCCACACTTCAATTGGGATATCATCAGGTACTACAGACTTTCCACCCTTGGCTTTCTTTAAAGCCTCCTCAACTTCTTTTCTACTAATGCGACGGTAAAGATGAAAAGTTTTATTATTATTATTAACGATATTAAGATCACTAAGGTCGATGGTATTTTCAACATCTTCATTAAAAAGTTTATCAAAATAACTCACCCACCTAAGTTGAATATTTTTTTCTAAGAAAAACACTTCTTGATTTTCATTTTTAATACACTTTACTTGAGTTAAATCTTTATTTTTATTTTCTCTTTGTTTGACTAGTTTATACATATATTTTTCACCCTCCTTAGTATCTAACATGTAATAAAGATCCTTAAAAGAAGAATTTTTAGCGTCACGAATTATTCTTTTAGACTCCATGCGAACCATTTTATATTTTTCTCAGTTCTCTACGATTTTACATTTAAACCAATTTTTATAACATAATTTCTTATATTTTATCTTTTCTTGAACATTATTATTCCACCACCAACTATTTTTATTTATAGAAACTTTTTCTTTTGATTCTCCAAGTATATCTTTAGTCACTTGTTTAATAGTATTAGTTAATTTTTCCCACATAGCATTTGCGTCTTCATGAATATCCCAAATGTTTAAATCTTGAATTTTACTCATAAAAATAATTTTATTTGTCTTTTAGGTACCTCCGTCTTTATTTTAGGTACCTCCATCTTTATTTTACGATGTTGAATCCTAGTATTCTTTATTTTACAACTCTTCATCTTAAAATTTATAACTAATAATCGATGTTGGGCATTTAATTCCTCACTTAAAATGACCTTACAATCCTTACAATCTCGACGATCTCTTCTTCTCATAAGAAAATAATCAATTTGTGTTTTATTAGATTCATTCTTATAAGTAATAAGATGTTCATCTCTTTTCTTGAATAAAGTATTAGTAATAATCAGATCATACGCTAAAACAAAATCTAAAATGACTCTACCTGCTTCATTAATTGCTCCATAACCGTAACCACCATGAATATTTTTGAAATCTTCTACCACTCTACCGGCATGTCCATTTAAATCTCCTCCAATAAAAATTTTCTTCAAGAGATATCAAGTGTATTAAGTCTTCTAAATCATTTCATAATTTATCTTTAGTCTATATCTAAACGAACTTGAGGAGCATAAGCACTTATAATATTAAAAAACTTAATGCAATAATAATCTTAAGTGATATAATTCTATTTCCAACTCTATTAATTTTTAACAACATTATCTTTCAAACTCTTATTTATAATTACATCTACAGTATTTCTAGTATGACTCTTAACAGAATACCATAGTTTAAAACCTAAGTTATCAATCTCATTAGCTTTTTCTCCAACCCATTTTCTTGAATACATAAGATATTTATCTTTCTATGAATCATAATATCAACCAATTACATTCATTTACAATTGAGAGTATTTATATTCCAAGATCTTATCCTAATCTTAGTATTATGGACTAACTTCCTTGCCCGCATCCGTCCGTAATGTGGGAACGTTTGCTTATTTGACACTACACCCGGGCGCCGGTGTAGCGGCCTTTGCACACTTTCCACTGTATTCAGACCCTACAACTCGTCGCTTCTAGGGGATGCACTAGCACTTACAAAATGATCAAAAGGATTCATGTCATGATTTTTTTCGACAAGTTTTACGCTGCCTGTCGACTAACTAACGCAACCCTCCACTTTTCACATCCGGGCTTGAGACCGGCAATGACAGTGTTAATGCAAATAATAGGTACATTTGAGAAAATTGATATGAGTAAACTTACATTAATTTTTGGTATTAAAAATAAGTTTCACTCCCCATTTATGCTGATTATACACTTGAGGAAGGTATTTTTATCGTATTTTATAGAATATTGATGGAGAGCACAATTCTGGAAGCAAAAGAGTGAAATATGGCCAAAGGATAACAACACCCCCATGCCCATATGGCATGCTTGGGCCTTAAGACTAAGCGCATGAAACTCCCTTGTCAACTGATGATACGCCCGCACCAGAGTCCCAAGCCTTTCGTACATCTGCTCCATTTCTCGCGCAACCGCATCAGTCTTTCATGCATGTTGCCTCGGTTCTATGAATTGACGAATAGGGAAGAGCTTAATACCTAATTTGGAACCCTAATTGAACATCTAAGTATATAATGTCGTTTTGTAATCGTAGGAGATACTTTTTAGGCTGTTGGAGGCTGCTTCTCTGGAGGTCTAATGGAAGTCATCAACCATAGGATTTTCTCCAATGGCTCACCATGGGGATGATTCTTAGGGTTGATTTTTTTGTGAGTTTATGAGGAGAGGAGTAGTGAGTTTTATTGAATAGTTTTTATTGAATAGAGAGAAATGTGGCGTATTACACGAAGCAATTGGTTTGAGTGTGAGTTTTATGTACCTCTTGCATTGTATTCATTTTTATGCTCAGAATAAAATTTTCCTTTTTTTATTCTTGCATTGTAGTTAACCTCGTTGTCATACTCTTATGATGTAAGACATGTGGCTTTCTTGTATTCGCTCCTATAAAGTTTGTTCCCTAAATGACTTTTTCCGTGCATGAATTCATATATTAATGTGTTAACTTTCTAGTATTAGTTTATTTCTAATCGAACACAATACAATGTTAAAATCTCTTGTGATCTAGAACTTCTAACTGTCGCCTAAAAGAACAAGAAAGTTAACACACAGTATCGTAGTGGAATATATTGTCATTGGAAAATTGCAACCTAGATAGAAGACTAAAAGATTTCTAAAAAATGCTGCATGGTTAAATCCACTTAACTGTAATATAGTTTACAACTCTTCTTATGATCTGCACAAATGAAAGAAGACATGTCTTTGGTTGTCAACATTAACGTGAGTTTTATAGGAAAGCATCGAAGAGTGTCACAGGAGTATTAACCTTTTATATCTGAAAAACTTCACTAAATTCTGTTAGTTTGTTTCTTTCTGCATTAGAATTTTAGAACTTTTCAATCTGCAAACTGAAGATTCAAATTAGGCTTAACAGTTTAGTAAAGTAGAATTTCGCCTGTTAGAGATATTTTAATACTTTTCTCATGGGATCGATGCACACTCATAATCCGTATATTACTTGATCGACACGTATACTAGAGTAATTGAACAACTTGTCTCGGAAAAATTTCAGGCGTCATAAACTCATAAAACTAAGGATTAAAATAAATAAAACAAAGATTAAATTAGTGTAAAAGGGAGCACACATGAAGCTGCTGCTGAAAAAAAAAATCCTAACAATTCAAAAATATAACTTCTCAGTTCCTTCAATTTAAATATGTATAAGTACGGCATACCTTTGGAGGAAGTTTGTTTAGAAGGACCAGCAATGTTTGTGCAATCAAATTTGAAAAGCGAGGACCAATGGCACTATAATCCAACAACCTGAGATGTCAAGTATATGATTCAGCAACAATAAACAGAGATAATACCGAGCAATCTAATAAAATAAATAAATACAGCAAGCTTTTTGGTTAACTCAAATATAACATCTGATATTGCAATTAGAAGGTATCATAAAAAAAAAGGATTCACCTGCAAATGTTGAAGTCAAGTACACATGCTCTAATGAATATGAATAGAGCAACGCTAACACAATAAGTTTTACAAAGAACATACTACTATAATGGAACATACTTTTGAAGCAGCATTAGCAAGATCTACCTTCATGTACATTGATTAAAGAAGGGGGAAAACATTCCATGATGAAGCTAGCATTACAATTTTTTATAGAATAATGAACCAAAAATAAATCAAAATCGTGTAAGGTACTGAATAAAAATGCATGATTTAAGAGCTACCTTTCAATGTCATCAAGAATAATGACGCTCAACTGAGATTTATATGCATCCTCAAAAACCTATATAAAGAAAAATATAATTTACTCAACATGGAAGAATTGACCATGAAGATGCTTAGAAATAAAATAGAGAAGTTAAATTCAAATATGATAGGTTCAAAATATAGATTGACCAGATGACCCAACTGTTTTAAACTTGCTATCAAGAAAATAATAACAAGATTAGAAAGTAAAAAAAAAATATTAGATTTCTGAATTCATAATCATAGAAAATAATCAACTGAAATAAGTTGACCAGACTAAACAAACCTTGATAATTTTTGCACATTTGCTGTTCTCACTTAGACCAACCATTGACTGAGCTGAGACCTGTGGCAACAATAGTTGGTTCTTAATCCAGAAAACTTTTGAGGCATTATACAATAGACTGAACTTACAATTTTGACAAATGGAAAATCACTGTCGATACCAATTGTTGCCGCCATTGCTGTCTTGCCACTGCCAAGGCATAAAGCATTTGAAAAATTTTAACATATAATCATCATTACAAATTAGGATGCTTATACCTTCCCCGAGGACCTTCCAAAAGACATGTGACAAGGGGGTTACCCTTGCTCGCTCTAACTTGCTCAACAAGAATCATGTTTCTATTATAGATGTGCTTATGTCTTTCACCACAGTAAACCATTCCATGAAGCCTGCAACAAGTTTCAATTCAAATATGGGGTCTCACCTTTAAAAAAAATATATAGATATCTTACTATCACATAGTGATGAGTGACTACTACAAATGAAAGTGCTTTCATGTGCTGTAAGAAATGACACTCCTTTCAAGAAAATTATCTCCACAAATAATACTTAATATTTTTCAGAATTATTTATTTTTTTCAGTTCAGAATTCCAAGGAAAATAGAAGTAATTAAAGCTATAAATAAAAGATGATTAATAAAGGCGTTAAATGCAGATGAAGCATCCCATCCTCTCAAGCCCCATGGACACAATTGGCATTAATTATGATTTGAACAGCCATTTTATATATATTAGAACCAACTTTCTAGCCTAATGTATGATCTAAAAATATGAGACCAAATGAGCTTATTTCGTAGTCTTTGTTGTCCTGTCTCAAACTCAAAACCAAATGAGCTTATTTCGTAGTCTTTGTTGTCCTGTCTCAAACTCAAAAAAGATTACAGATTTTAATATTTGGCTCACCTAACAAACTTCATTAGATCAGAAAAAAGGAAAGCTCCACACGACAATAACAATGCATGATGACTAATCATAGATCCCAGACCCAGGAATAAGAGCAGATATTTTCTATCCCCAATAGTTTTTTACCAATGACTGATGTTTTTTATAAATTCCAATGGACATTTGCTATAATTTTGTAGCTGGGTAGAACCAAAGATTGGTGTATGCATTACTTCAAAAAAAATTGAAATAGGTTTCTTATTCCTAGTAGGTTTAATGGGATTTGGAAACCCTGTGAACGAAGCATGCCAACAAGAGACACGAACATAACAAAGTTAAAGAACCCCATGATGTATGGGATAGTAAAATACATCATTAAATATGATTAGATAAATCCTTATAATTAAAATATTATAACATATATCACTATAATAGCTTTGAACAGTAACAATTCATTTGAACACTTGAGCCACTCTTATTGAAAACCACAACATTAAACTTATTAAAATACAACCAAAAATTAAAAAGTCATTCAAATAGTGTGTTTTATCGTTCTATGAACCAAATTTTTAAAATAAAAAATAATTAAATATCTTTATAAGCTATATAAAATATTACAAACTTACTAGTATTCCATGCAAATACTTGAAATTTATGTCATGCTTTTGATATTAAAAATAAAATAGGCCATAAAAAGATTTGAAAGTACTATAATAATGACATCTTCAAATTTCAATGCAGCTATTTTGAAATGATATACAATGAATATCGATTCTTCCAAATCTTGAGTGACCACTACTGATTGCATATTAAAAATTTAGAAACGGAGGGAAAACATCTTATCCAGGAATTTTGGATTTATAAAATCTAGGATAATATTTTTTTACTCCATTTCTAAAATGCTAGATATAAACACATGCCTTTCAAAATCAAGCATATGGCCCATCCACTTTTTATTTTCTCTCCACTTTTCTATACAATATAGTGCATAAATGATATGAAATTAGGACAACATATCATGAAAATTTCAGATCTATCTAAAGACAAAACTACTTTCATTTATAAATACACCTCATGCATTAAAATTCTCCTAATATTACTATTTTATTAACATATATAAAACTTAAATTCTAAATTATTATGAGCTGCTTCTAAAATAAAAGAAGACGTTGTTACTGCCAGATTCTCTTGATCGTCCATAGCCCTAGTTTTTGTAGCAAATTTTTCTGCTCCATATCATCCTGGTAAGGGAGATATTGATCAACAGACTAACATCAAAGGAAGTTTGAGGTTTTACCCTCATATTCCCAATCTTGTAAAACCTCTTAACATAAATATAATGTTTGCTTCAAGTTTCACCCAAAAATGTGAAAATCGTCCTCTAAGAGCGCTTCATTTCAATAAAGTTCAAATTATAATAGTAGGAACATACAAAATTTTGTGTGATAAATATAAATGAATAAAATCATCAACTTCATGGAAAAAGTTCCTTCATTGTCCCCCGCCCCCTCAACCTTCTTAATTGTTTTTTTATGATTTGAAACCTATTTTAGCTGTCTTTTAAGTTTGTGCCTTTTTCCCATGCTATTGTTGGCTTATTGAAGGTCAATATCCCCCAAGCAACATCATCTCTAGTATCATCCTATATGAATGTCAAGCAAGTTGGTACCTCAGGAGCCAAACAAAAGTCTAAGAAAGGAAATCTATCTGCTAGCCCATTGAGAACGTCTCATTTATTCCTAATCTCATTACTCTTTAACATGAAAATAAGGTTCACCAAGTTACTTACAATAGTTCTAAAATGAAAGTTATTGATGATTCAAGGTAGGGGTGTAAACAAGCCAAACACGAGCGAGTTCAAGGCTTGTTCGTGTATGGCTCGTTCAAATATTGAGTTGTTTGTGTTCAGCTCGTGTTCGAATGGCTCAAAAATAGCCTGTTCACATTCTACTCGATAAGTTTGAAAAATATTCAAAATAGGCTCTTGTTCGGCTCAATAAAACTGACAAGCTTATTTTCACAAATAACATTAAATTTTGAGAGGTAGATTTACTTTTTAAACAAAACTTAAAAGTGGAAACTTCACTTCTTACAGATGTGGGATTAAAATGAAGAAGCTGAAAAAAATATGGCAAAAGGCAGCGGGACAATGGGAATCGAGACAACAAAAATTAGCAATTTTGAAAATTTGGGTGTGAGAGGCGGGATTTAGCAAATTTTGATGGGCTTTTACATACATACCACCTAATTCTTATGCATTACCTGTCTAACCTAAATAAAGAAAACACAAAAGCAGGATTTGTAAAAATTCTATGAGCAGTTACATGCATACCACCCAATCTTATGTATCTGTATATCTAACATCTAAATGTCGTTTATTATATATAAATAAAAGAAATTTTTTAATATCATATTAACTAAAGTATTATTTTAAATTGTATGCATTATTTACTTATTATTTAAATATTTCGAGTCAAAACAAGCCGAACAAAAACGAAAAAACTTTGTTTATGTTCGACTCATTTATAAATTGTGCTAAAAAAAATGTTCGTGTTCGGCTCGTTTGCTTAACGAATGAATCAAATACGAGCTATTTAACAAGCCGAACATGAGCTGTTCACAAACGAGTTTTTTTGACAACCTAATTCAAGGTTTGACTAGTGTCAAGATACCATTTGAAGTTTATTAAGTTTAATTGATAAAAAGCTTCAACCTATTTTCTCTAAACAAATAGTAAAAAATGGAAGAAAAAAAAAACTTCGTTGCCTAAGTTTTATAAGATTTCAACAAAAAGCGATAAATCTCCTAATGAATCTGGCATTCTAGAGTTAATGTGTGTGTGTGTGTGCGTGTTCGTGTACGTGTGCGTGCATGCATTTCTCTTCCAATTTAGATTTACTAAAATATGATTATAAAATAAAAGATCAGAAATATCTATTCCCTATATGTGTGTTTTCTCTATATGAACATACAAAAATATAATAGAATGTGTAATACCTGCATCGTTGGAGATCATCTGTGGAAGCACCAAATGCAGGGACAACCTCTTGAAGAGCAATTGTAAAATCATTCATGGTAACTTTTATGTTTTCTTCGTCCAAATGTTTAGTGAGATCATCCAAGCTCAATTGTCAATTCAAGGCAAATGAAACGGCACTTTTTACAACACCTTCTAGCTCAGCACCGCTGTAATTCTTTGTCCTCGCAGCTATGCATTCAGAATTAAAGAGGATAAGGAGGATAGTAAACCAAACTTTTTCAATCATACCAAAATCTTCTGGAAAAAAAATATTCCAAAATATTAATCCAGCTAATCCATTCTAATGGTCCTAAAAACCTACTAGAAAACAAAAATTCTAGGCAGGGCACTATAAAGGTATCGAATAAAAAGGAAAAACCCATCAGCATTGTTATGCCATAAAAATTGTGGCTACATTTTAAACAATTAAATATCATAAATGAAAAAAAAAATTAGAAGATTGATAATAAAGTATAAGACTAGTTGATGGAATTTGAATAATTCTTTCCCTTGCCACATCAATACAAGTCAATAACAAAATAGCAGCATGAAAAAGTCAGGTTAGCTTAATAGTTAATCTAGATTGCAAAGGATGAGGCTACGATATGCTATGCAACAATCTTTATCAAATTCATCTAGAAGAGTTGAGTTTGTGAAGCTAAAGTAGAGTTACCATCAATATTCCTAGATTCGTCACATGTTACTTCTAAAGTTCAATAAACTATTAGTCTTTCGTATCTTTTAGGTATGGGGCAAAATATTAATCCTATCAATTCAATAAATCTTCAAGAGTTTTTAAAGTAAAAGGAAAAAACAAACTCTTAACGAATACATTAAGACTACCAAATATTGGATGACTCACATTTAAAACTGATCTCTTAAAAAATTATAAAAAAAATTCAAAGAAAAACATATTCGACACAATTCACTTTTGATCATCATAATTATTGACCATATCCTAAAAATTTCTCGTCATCTTAGGAATCCTCTTAGTCCTCTCCTATCGTGACTATTACAAAAATTTTGTCTTTAATTGATAAACACAATTAGTTGTTAATTAAATTTTATGAATAAATTATATGTTTAATAGGCACATAAATTAGAATTATACATTATTAAAAATAAATGATTAATTACAATTTATATAAATATATAATTTGGAGAGAAAATCTACTGAAAAATATTTAATCTGATTTTTTATAAATAAAATATTATAAATTAAATATATAAATATATTACATAAAGCTATAAAAAAGTACTACTATTATTAATACCAACATATTTATTCAATTAGTAGATGTAATGGACTTTTAATGGTGTCATTTAAGAAATTAAAAAGAAAAACAATCCAAAAGTTACTAAGAGAGCCAAAAAGGCAAAGGTAAAAGAAATAAAGGGAGAGAGAGAATACAAGATCAAGTATTGCAACAAATCGAAAACATTACACGGAGGGGAGCTTTCAAGTGCATGCAATTGTGACTGGAAGGGGTCAAAAGTGGGTTCTTGAGCATGAGGGGGTTGCCATGAGCGTGAAGCGGCAAAAGGGCTCGGTTCTTGCTTCTAAGGCTTGAAATCGGGAGGAGGTGGTGGTTTGCAAGGTAAATGAGGAAGAAAAAACTTGGGTTTCATGTAAAGGTGCCTTAAACCTAACACTACAAAAGATGAGCAAAATAGCGTCCAATATTTGCGTCAAAATTTTCTTCTTTAGAACTCTTCAAACGGCTTCTATTGGAACCTTATCGCAAGCTTTCTCTAAATCAATAAAAATCATATGTTTATCCTCCTTATTCTCTCTGTAATTCTCCATCAAACCTCTCAATAAATGTATAGTTTCCATAGTAGACTTGCCCGACATAAATACAAACTGATTATTAAAATTTTTCGCATCACGTCTTAACCTATGTTCAAGTACCCTCTCCCATGATTTTCAAGTTTGACACATAACTTGACTCCTCTATAATTTCCAAACTATGTGATCCCCTTTATTCTTCAAAATGGGAACCAAAATACTCTTCCTCTACTCCTTAACATTAAAGAGTTTAATAACTAAAAAAGCTCTCAAATCTCCTAACTATTTCCACACTTCAATTGAGATATCATCAGGTCCTACTGATTTTTTACCCTTAGTTTTCTTTAAACCTTTTCAACTTTTTTTTTACTAATGCAACGATAAAAATAAAACATTTTATTATTATTATTATTAAAGATATTAAAATCATTAAGATTGGTTGTATTTTCTAAAACTTCATTGAAAAATTTATCAAAATAATTCACCCACATATTTTAATATCCTTCTCTAAGAGAAGCACTTTTTTATTTCGTCTATAATACACTCGAATTAATTTTTTTTCTTTTCTTTTCTCTTTATTTGGCTAGTTTATACGTATATTTTTCACTATCTTTAGTAACAAAGCTATTATAAGCTAAAAGTAGAATTTGCATCACAAGTTGTTCTCTTAGACTCCCTACGAGTCACCTTATATTTTTTCCAATTCTCTAAGCTTTTACATTTATATTAATTTTTATAACACTGCTTCTTATATTTCATCTTTTATTGCAATTTATTATTCCACCCCTAACTATTTTTATTTATAATTTTTTTTTTCCTTTTGATTCTCTAAATAAATCTTTTGCAATGTGGTTAACAATGTTTTTTACTAAATCATTGGAAAGAGAGAATAACCTAAATCATTGGATCACCAAATAAACTCAAACAAAATGCATTGAACCTAGGATACCACTAGAACTACCCAAAATTTTTGTTTGTAAATACAGTACCTTGACATCCAAAGATCTGGATAAAGCCCAGTTTATAATTATTGGTGAATTGTAGCTTAATTCATCCTTAACCTCTCACCTTAGACCTTTAATGAAACAAATAATGGCAAGAACTTAGTCTAGATGCACTTAATATTTAAAAATCAAAACAAACAAACTTGCCATAATATTACTACACACCATATTCACCACATTTAGAATTCATAAATTTTTCATATAGTTGATCCATATATTTAACGAACAATAGATGTTGGTCTTTAAGTTTATAATTTAGATCAGCTCATATAGGTTAAGCTTATCTTACAACACTTCGCCCAAAGAAACCAAGCATGCCCCACTAGTTTCGATTTAGTGCATTTAATTCTTTCTAAATCAAATAGTCAAATAGCTAATAATCTTAAAAAATGTATCCCAAATTTTCAATCTAGCCTAAAAGGTATTGACTTTATACCTCATACTAAATGTAAAAATAAAATATAAATCCTTAAAATAGTTGCCTTGTACTTGGTTAAAACCGTGACTTAAAACTGATCTAATTTAAACAGCAACTTCTATATATATATATTTCTTTTTATTGAATCAATTATTATGTCTTACTCTCAGTCAACATGATGCTGGAACCATAAGAGTGAATAATAACTTGATGTAGGAAGCATAAAAATTTAGGATTTTATAACACAAATCTAGGATGAGATGTACGATAAAAATACATACAAAATCACATTTCTTAGGTTATCAAATTTTTACTTGAGCAAAAAAAAATAATCATCTTTAGAGTGAAAATAACAAACATAATTCTTTTATACCAAAAAATAATAAAATTAGAGAGTTATAAGAAAAAATAGTTGTTAAATACAAAATTTCAACCAAGATCAAGATTTCCACTATTAAAAGTAATACATGTATCACACTTTACAAAACTTCAATCACGCACGGAAACCAATCACTAAATAAGTAGATAGAAAAAATAAGAATGAAAATCATCCAAATCGAAGATCTAGACCTCATGACGCCCTTAGAGATATCTAACACCAGTGAAAAGCTTGAAGAATCCAAAAATCCAACCACATATACACATCAATCTAGAAAAATAATTATTTTTTTCACAACACAATGTTTAATATCTTTTGCATGCTCCAAGTTAACCTTTGAGTAACCCAAGTAAGAAATTAAATATAAGCCTCTAAAATCCAGCCATGAGTTCATCATTTAGTTCATCACAACTGGATTCAACCAAGTTCCAATTTTCTTGATCAAAAAATAATAATAATAATAAATAAATAAAATAAAACCTTGTCAACAGGCCCAAAATTACAAGCCATAGATTAAAGATTCTAATATAAATTCTACAGCTCTTGTAATCATAAGCCAAAAGTGAAAGGTAGACTAGTCTAAAAAATCCAATGTCGTGGATTTGAATATGTCCACATGCTTCAATTCCAAAAATTAGACATCAAAGGTAAAAGGTATAAATCATATCAAGAACATAAAGCACATAGTTTTTCTCGTTTATTTTACATCACTTTTTGTCATGCCATTCCATCCATCCAAGGCCATACCAATATAAAGAGAGATCATATCATACACCACAGTCTCTCAAACTCCAAAGATTCAAAAGCTTCTATCAAAATTCGATAAGTTAAAGCTCCTAAATGTGTCACTTCCAATTCAAAATCCTCATCCACGTGCAAGTTGTTTATGAGGACTACAATTGCGATTTTCAGCAAATGATACTAAACTAATGAATTCATCAATGCTTAAGCCCCTTGAGGCTGGAATTTATTTTATAATCATTAAGGCAAGAATTGATTGATTTTGAATTCTCCATATATAAAAGATGTTAGGGAGGTTCACTATTGGTTGTTTCCTCTCAGAATATACATATTAAATTCAAGCCAACGTTACTACCACCAATTCGATAAGTTAAAGCTCCTAAATTCGTAACTTCCAATTCAAAATCCTCATCCATGTGCATGTTGTTTATGAGGAATACAATTGCGATGATTTAAATTCTGCAAATGAAATTGAACTAATGAATTCACCAATGATCAAGCCGCTTGAGGATGCAATTTATTTTATAGTCATTAAGGCAAGAAATTGATTGATTCCAAATTCTCCATATATAAAAGATGTTTGGTAGGTTCACTATTGGTTGTTTCCTTCCAAAATATACATATTAAATTCAATCCAACGTTACTACCACCAGCATGTGACTGAGATATTGCAAAGATCCAATGTTGCAAGAAGCACGGTGGCGTTTAAAACCAAAGCTTGAAAATTCTATTACTTACATCCAAACAACATATGTTGACACTATAAAAGATATTCTTCGATGGATCCACTGCCAATAAAATACTTCTATTGTTTTACATGCTTCTTCAAGTGAAGCATTTTATCAGACCCAGGGTAGCTATAGCACATGCATAAAAAATTCCAACTCATTCATAGAATGTTTTAGAATTTAAATTATTTTAAGTATTTTATTACATTTTAAATACTTTCAACTAATAGGGTTAGCTTATTTAAATTAGATAAGAATTTACAAGAGATATTTACATTCAAGTATTAAACTGTATTTAAATTGATATGCCCTTATTTTATAAATAAGGTACAACAGATGTAATTTTAATCATTAAAAAATGAATTGCATTTGAATCTCTGACATCCTTACTCCTTTGTCTTCCCAACAAATTAATCCCTCACATTAGAAAACCTCTATCCCCCGATAAAAATCACTTTCTTTATCTCATGTTGTATATGTTTATAAGACATTTTATCTCATATTGAACATGCTTATAAGACACTCTAAAGTGTTTTATGTATCACGATTTCTTCTTGATGGGTTGAAATCTGAAAGAAATTAAGTCATTCAAACACAACTTCAAGAAATAGAAGGAAATTTCAGCATGAGATCATTGCAAAGAACTATCGATATGCCACTTACCCCACTTCTTAAGAACTAAGAATTTTCATATTACATTCAGTAGTCGTTACAAAGCATGCATTAAGTTTTACCAAGCGAACAATTTATCCATATAATATAATATTATCGCATATAATCTATCTATAATATATAATAGCATTATGTTGAAATGAAGCCACGGTAATAGAGCATTGTCCTCCATCAGTATGACATTTTCAGCACTTAAAATAGAAGATGATTGGAATCTATTTAAAACACAATATAAAGCTAAAGATGGAGAAAATAATTTAGGTAGAAAGAGAGGGAAAAAAAACAAAATAATGCCATAATATTAACATGTAAAATGACAGTATGAAAATAACCTTAAACTTACTTAGGAGTTCAAAATAACTTAAGTGCAAAAGAATACAGAGTTTATCTCACAATTAGAATCAGTGGAAAATATTTCAATCCAATGATGATGATAATCAGAGAAAGCAATCTTTCAAATATCAATATGTCTTCCTTTAAAAAGTAATAATTGTCTCCCAAAAGTAAAAATCTGTTGGACACTAACTTTTTTAAAAAGCTTATTTTAATAGATTTTTCTCATGTTGATCACAACCTATTTGACAAACAATATAGACTAAAACAGCACTTGTTGTAAATAACTTTAATATTTTACTTCGGGACACTAATATAATCATTGATGGACATACCTAGCTCTTCAAGATTTACATCTACAGCTAGAAATGAATTTTCTTTCATTGTATTGGTATGTATTTGTAGGATTTGGAGACGTCCATTTTCATCAGGAAGGCTGATCTCAACAAGAATCTCCAATCGACCAGGCCTATATATGAAGATAGATATTAACAAACAGTAAATAAGTTTCTAAATTGGATTTTAAGAAAAAAAAAATACTGTTGATAAAGAAATATCATATTTCTATTTACCAAAATTCAAACATATTTTCATAAACAACAAATCTCAAATTAAGTGACAAATATTCAATTTAACAAATCAAAGAAAACCAAAAATAGTGCAAACCCTTCAACATGCACATGATCCGTAAGATAAGTAAGCATTGCACATTTAAAGTGATTAACAAAAAAGACTGGGATGAAATGTATTTGATGACCACTTTCTTAGTACTAGGATGTTTGATAAAGTACTTTTTTTTTACTCTTTGTCCTTTTATCTTATTTCTTCATTCATTGGCTTTTTTTCTTCTCTTTTAAAATGTTTGTATAGTTTAAGTATAATACTATTCAACTACAACGATTTTTCCACTTCTTATCCCCAATTTGCCACCCTTGAAGTGTGACTATTGATCCTATATGATTCACAACTCCATTTGTAGCAGGTTATTACTCATAATTATTTAGCACATGCCTATGAAATAGTTTGTGATACTATTGTAATATCAAGTTTCTTAGAAAAATCATCAAAACATTATTTTTCTAGTTTAGGGAATAAAACTTTTATATGTCTATGTTACAATTATTGCCTTTTTTTCTAACATCGCACATTGTAGAAGTCAAAGTTGATGAGTAATCTAAAATTTTCAAATTTCAGTTTTATTTATGAACAATTATTGAGAATTATTTTTAATAATGGATTTAGGAATCTGATCTTTATTTTAAGAAGGGGAATACATTTTCTTTTGTTGCAAATGAATCCAAACATTAATGAAACCTTTTATTCTAATAAGCATAACGCCCAAGCAGAAAATTCCATTTGAGTGGATAACTATGATAATTACAAACCTTAATAATGCTTCATCCAGTAAATCTTTCCTGTTGGTCATTCCAATGAGGAGGACATTGTTTAAGGAATTAACACCATCAATCTATAATGCAAACCGTCAGCCTATAAAACAATATGATATTCATAGTTGAGACGAGTGAGTGAAACATCACCTTAGTGAGAAGCTGGTTCACAATACCATCGTGAACACCGGTGCCATCCCGTGTTGACCCTCTAGTCTGTCAAAAAAAAAAAAAAAATAATAGCCTTTAAAGAAAATGTTATTTTGAAAATTATGGTAATCATTTAAAAAGATACTTATAAAAAGCCTAGAAGTACATATGATCTTCAAAGTAAATAAGCATGAAATAAAAATATATTTCATATATTATCATCAATGGACTCATCCCAACCAATTGGGATCAGTATTAAGACATGATGATCATCATCAAAGCACTGTACAAAGATTACAAGATCATCATCAACAATATTACAATTCCCAGAAAAGGGTAAGAGGTTGGCCATCTCATGAAAACAATCAAGCACGTGCCATGTGAAGGGAAGGAAAATTAGTTTTATGATCACTCACCTTCCAAAAGTGGGAGGTGGATCTATGGACTCTTATTTCCCTTGCCTGCTTGTAGGACCCTCACCTCTTTCCAAGAATCATCAATTTCTTGGAGGCAATTTGAGTAAAATCTTGGCAACTGAATCTCCTCTCTTAGGGTATTAGTGAACTTGTTATCTACTATGCGAAGTCCCTCTCTCTTTCATTTTCCCTCAGTTTTACCTTAAACACAAGCCTAGCTGACATCCATAACCCCTCCCCAAGCCTAAGAGAAAACCCCCATAAACTCCATAGCCCTCAGCCCCAACCAACACTCGTTTTCCCTCCAAGACCCACATAACCCTACCAAGACCTTTACACGTCTTGACCACACTTGACCTAAATAATATCTAAGATCGTCCCAAACGTAAAAACTCCACCAATAACCCCCTCTAGAAGAGAATCTCAGCCAACATCCAAGCCAACCATAAAACCAAACCCAACCTTCACCTCACCACTCAAAAGCCTCCAACATTCAACCCTAAGCCACCACTAAGGAAGAAGAGAGCGCCTTACCTTTCGAGATACCATAACCAACTTACCTCACTCATTTTCTATAGTTCCTATTGAAGTACTAAACATAGTCTTTATAAATCATTTTGAACAACTTTTATCCATGTACCCTTAAGGTTAACCAACATTCCTTACTAAACTTCCAAAATTAAATTTGTAAAATTATTTAATGGGTGTATTTCTATTCTTCATTGTACATGCCTGAACCACCAAAAACAAGTTTCAATCTCCTCTTCAATATATTTAACTCCAAACTCTTTCTAATATAATGGTTTAATAGAAATCGACTAAAATACAACCTAACGAGATCAAAAGAATTGAATGCACAAAGACACAAAAAGGTCACACAATTATGAAACTCAATAATAAAATTGAATAGCTAATAGTATAGCAATAAAATGTTCAAGAAAACCTAGAAAAAGAATGGTGATGGTGAATGCTACAATTAGGACAACCAATGTTAATCACTGATAAATCATACACATGATATGACACTAAAAGAATACATCATCTGCGAAGAGCAAATCCTTCAAAAAGCTAAATGAAAAATATTTCATTTAGAATAGCTATTGGGAATAACTGCAAAAAAAATAATAGGCCGGCAAAAATTTAAATGTAAATGTAGCTAATTGAGAACATACTGATATTTGCAATTAGAAATTTAAATTCTAAATGTTGAATATTTCAAGAGAATCAATATTTTTAGTTCTGTTAAATCTCAAAATAAAAAATCAAAATTGGAATATAGATCAGAATAAAATGATGATGTTCAGTAATGCCAACCTACAAAAAATGAGCACAAACATCAAAATATTCAAAAGTATCCCAAGAATAATATGATATGAAATCCAAATTGCCAAATTCAAATATGTATTATACTTTAAAATACAACCTTTTACTGCGGAAGGAGTTAACATGGTCACTCGTTTATACTCTTCTAAAAGTTCTAGAAAGTTACATTTCGATAAATTTGTCCACAGAGGTTGGAAAAAATATAAGAATATTCCAATACAGCCTTACCTTACAGATAGCATCAATTTCATCAAATATAATGACATGCAAGTCACTTTGATCGCCTGAAAAATAAATCAAAAAAAAGAAAAGATACATGACATAAAATAAAGTATTAACAACATCTAATTTATCTATAACACTAAAAATTTCATACTTTACCTTGTGCCTTTTGGTCTTGTTCTGCATCAGCAAATAAATCCCTCACATTTTTCTCTGTCTCTCCAACATACTTGCTCAGTACTTCAGGTCCGTTAACAATCTAAATATTTATAAACAAATACAATTTACAATTAACAACATACATAATATATATATATATATACCCTACAAAACTAGAAGGATGAGCAAAAACTATAGGCCTTTAAAGAAAACTAGTGAAACTAGCCTTGATAAACTATAAAATCAACTTTGATGATAAGAAAAATAAAAAATAAAAACCTCTTCATAGAATTATGGTGAGCCTGCTACAACAACAAAATGGACCATCATGGATAAGAGAAGAAAAGACCTCTTGAAATACTATTAGTACCACTTGAATCAAACAAATAATCATTTATAGCTACCAAAAAAAAAAGATCAAAAACATAATCTATACAAATGTTTTTAAAAGCGCACTTCACGAGTAAAACAAAGCAAAGAGTGTGACGCATGCTTCACTTCGTTGAGGCACGCTTCGAAGTGTTGAAGTTAATTTGTAGTTTTTTATTTTATTTTTCTTTTTTGCAATTTTTAAGATTTTAATTTTTGCAACAAATTAGAAATTGCTCAAATTTTAATTTACAAATTTACCCTGTATTTGACTTACAAGTTTTATATTGTGCCGCATTTTTTCTATTTTATATGAATTAGTAAGACATACTTTATAATTTGCAATTATTAATAAATATACTGATACATTAATAGGTTCATATAACCTACTAGAGTTTTGGTTAATAAAAGTTCCACTTTGCTCTACGTTTTCCATATTATAGTGATAACATATCTAAATATGAAAAGTTATATCACATTTTCTTGCTCGCAGTTAATAAGTCAGAAAACTTGTAATCTTCTCAATTACTTGATTTTGTTTCCAAATCATCTAGGGATTCCTTCTGCTTAGAAGATTAGGTGAATCAATGCGAAAAATTCATGAAATAGGTGTAGAATCAAAACTTAGTGCACTCATAGCTTAAATCCAACTAATCAGTATAAAAACCATCACATAGGTAAGATATATGGCTTTATATATATATATATATATATATATATATATATATATATATATATATATATATATATATATATATATATATATATATTTATATTTGTTATGCCAAAGCATATCTCTTATTTCTTTAAAAAGGACAGCCAGTCTTCTCATCCTTATTTTCAACTTCTAAGTAGAATTCAACAATTCAGTTAATGAAATTAAGATATACCTTTGGTTCCCTTCCCTTGAGCAATTTTCCAATCTGTCGAGCTAAAAGTGTCTTTCCAGTGCCTGGAGGCCCATAAAGCAGCATACCCTTCACATACTTGATACCCAATCTGATATGAAGAACAATAAGAAAGAGTAAATGGCATTCTAAAGATGCAATAGAATATCAAGGCTATACATTCAAATGGCAGCATCTGAATAACATACTTTTTTGTAACATGGGGAGGATAAACACGGGAAGCAAATGCCCTTCTAAATATCATAGCAAATTCTTCACTAAGTCCTCCTATTCCATGGTCCTGAAGATTAAATTGTTTCTTCCTGAAAAAATTGCTACTTGCAGCTTCACGTTGATTAATAATCTGTATGAATATTCATCATAGGAGCTATATTAACAGTGATTGTAAATAATTTCCATTCTCTTGTAGAATTATTAAAATACGCTAAAATATTTTTTAAGATGTCATAATAAAATAAAATTATAAGAAATTGCACAAATAGTTATTTGAACATATGAGTTATAAGACCACAAAAATACAACCTTTATCCTTGAGCTTGAAACAGCTTCAAACACAATATATGTATCATTGGAAATTATCCCTCTTTCAATGATATTTGATTTCTCTTGATCCTCTGCCAAAGCTTGGTTAACAGTAAAGATGTAATTTTTTCCAAGAAATTCAAATAATACTCTTTGTCCAACCGTCATAACATGTATTCCACATGTGCATCAAATTTTTAAGAAAATAAAAGCCAAAAATTCATCTTTATGAAAAAAATCAAAACTTAAATATAATTATATCCTTGATAACAACATATCCCTAAAGTATGTAAAACTAAATGCATGTTCTTGAGTTTTACGTCGCCTTTTAATTTTGTACATAAAGTTCAATTTATGGTCTGTCAACCATCAAAATCTTGTGTGTGGGTTCTTGAATTTAGGGCCTACTTAATTGTGATCACTAAAGTTTATTGTTACTCTCTATTAAGTTAATAGGTATTAGCTACAAAAGAGGGATCAATAAATGGTGAGAAAATAAAGAGAAGCACATTGCAATGGAGAAGGGTACTTGCAAATAGTGTGTGCATGTGTGAGAGAAAAAGCAGGAGAGATAGAGAGAGATGTTTAAGGTGAGCCTCGTTTAGATGCTTGAGCTACACAAGGTGAGTCCATAGGCATGCTAGTACATCACACGTTATAACCAATGAGAGGCTAGCATCTTGCTTGATATGAGAGATAGGTGCTAATACTTCACATGTTGAAGCTAACATATTTTTTATGATGATTACTTGGCATAGAATAATGCCAAAAGAGTATTAGAGAGAGCATGAGAGGAGAGACAAGTGTGGTATGGATAGAAAAGACTTGGAGATGAAGAAAAAATTTAACCCGGGAAAACTTCATCATTTCATGGGGGATAGTGAAAAATTTGACTTCTTTGAGAAAAAAGATGGTTTTTTTACATAAAATTCTAACAATTTAATTTTCAAAACTTCTAGACCAAATTGTAAGCTAACACAAATAATAAGGAACTATAAATAATTTGCCTCTGTGTTACATTATTATCTAGGGATGGATTCATAAAGTACAGGCAACAAATAATAATACTATTACTACTTGTGCATGTCTCTGTGTGTGCGCACGACCAGATAAGAGAGTCTATTACAACTTGGACAAAATTATTCCAATGAGATGGAAAAAAAAAAACCTAGTTCACTGTAACGTGGAATATTTATTCTATTGTCAAAATCTACTTCTCTACTTCAGCAATTTATAATCGGATAATATGAAAGAACAAAAAAATGATTATAAAATATAATTTCTTGACCTGATTAATAAAATTTCTACGAAGATGTTGTGCAAGAACGACAGCATCTAGCTGCAAATAAAAACATCAAAGCAACATCAAACAACAGAATTCATTCAACCAGCAACAACTATAAAATAATATCTTAAGCTTTTGTTGAAAACTATATGATTTACGCCTTATGTGATTTTAATATTGGACTGCACCTCTTCATTTCTATTGGCTTTTCCTTTAAAGTAGTCCAGCTCAAGAGTAAGCAATGCTAGAGAAAAACGAGATGGCGGAAAAAATCTGAATGGGAATCCATTATGTTAAATGAGAAAACAGAGATAACGGCAATCTAAGGAAACATAACCAAGTGAAGATACGAGGAAACGATTTTGTCAATGAAAAGTCTCACGTAATAACAGATATTTGATCGCGGCAGGAGACTTTTGCGTTCCAGCGTTGGACAGTATTCAGAGCAATTTGACCATCAGGAATGTCGCTATGCTTAGTAAGAACTTATTAAGGATTGATTCAAATAAATGCGAAACGAACATTAAACAATTTAAAAGAATAATAGAACAAGTTCTTGGCAACGGTAACGAAACCGACCCAGGATTGAAGAATCTGAATATATAAAAAAGCCGAGTAAAGGATATATGAGGGAAAGAACAACAGAATCTCCAACGAGAACCAGGGCGGAGCTGGATCCCGGTGCTGCGAACATCTGAAGATCGCCGGCAGAGCAGTAGGCAATGTTGGTGATAGCCAAATCCTGGCTCGGCGTGCTCACAACCATCATTGTCGCCGATGTGCCGCCGAACCCTAGCTCTGAATTTTCCCTCATCTGCGAAAGCTGAGAGAAGAGAATGGTCGGTATCGGAATGGGGAAGGGCTTTTAAAACCACCTTCGCATTCTTCGTCACGAAGTAATTTGAAAAAGCCTAACAGATTATGCAAAACCGTCGAAAATGGCGGGACGGGTCGCCAAGCGCCATTTTTTTTTTTTTTTAAATGCCTTCCTACGGTTACGGGGACGGGGAAATGCGGACCGAAAATTTTGGCCAACTAAATAAAGGGTAATATATGAAGATTTTTTTTAGGGCAATTACGTTTTTTTCTTTTTATAAAATTAGCATTTTTTTTCATTTTTCTTTTAAATTATCATTAAAATAACAAAATTTATCATAAATTTCAAGCTCTAATTTTTTATTTCTATCAAATTCTCAATAATATGATAAAGATTATTAATTTTGTAAATAATAAATTGTGAATGATATGCATGTAAATCTTTAAATTTTCTTGCAATTTCATAAAAATTTTAAAAAATACTATTTTAAAATTAAAAATAGTTTTCAATTTTATCAAATTTATTCAGAAAATTAACTGAAATATTTTTCTTAAAAATAGTAAATGAATTGTTGTTTAAAAATATTTTAAAACAAGAATTAAAAGAATAAATTTTAATATTTCTTTTTTAATAGCCTTTTATTTAATTATATTCCTTACTTTATGACGCTATAAATATTTATAAATTTTCTATTTAAAGTTTTGGATTCTACTATTTAACATTCTTTACTTTTATTGAATTTCTGATATTTTTCCAAATTAGCAATGCAATTTATAATAATTATAATAAAATAAACATAAATATTAAATCGTATTTATTTTGAAATAAATTCGTTCTTACTTTCATATTTAATTAGGGTTTTCAAACCTTGTTTTTTATTTTTGTTATATGTCATTCGTAACTATTTAATTTTTATATTAATTTCTTTTTAATTTGTGTATCCAATTTAAATTTTATTAGTTGGGTAGAATATTTAATTTGTAATTTTTTTTTAATTATTTTAAAAATATTTATTTCTAAAAAATCCTTACTAACAAAATATACATATCATAAGTAGCTTGTTTAAAATATTATATTTATTTTTACCTTTTTCTTATTTTTTAAGTTATTATTTTATAATTTCATTTAATTGAGTTTATTCAAATATTTATGTTTTTCTTTTTCTATAAAAATTTGTGATTTTATTCTATAATTATAAATTATCGTAGTTGAATCAATTAAATTATTTCACTCAAACTTAATACCCAAAATTATAAATAAACAATTCATAAAAATTTCTCACTTATGACCATTTTTAATTAAAATATCTAATTACTTAGATATACAATTATGAACTTTAATAAATATTTTATTACTCTAAAATGAAATGACAAACATTAAGAAATATAAAATATATTAAACGTATGTAAGTGAGTTAATATTGTATTAATCTAATAAATATATTAAATAAAAAATAGAAAACTATGCTCGTAGTTCTTGGTCAAAGTTAGGAAATAATATTGCGTTGCGATACACCAAACACAGCAGAGAAAATAATAATTAAAAAAAACGCTGCCCAGTGTATCACATTTATTGTTCAGACGTAGCCTGCGTACAGAATCCGGACGCAATATTTTCTCCAAAGTTAGGATCACGTGAATTTTGATGAATTTGAAGATAAAATTATTGTAACTCTTGCACTGTTTTCGTCACACTTAAATTTAAAAGTATAATAGTTTAAATTTGTTAAACTTTGACGTACATCACCAAAAAACGTACATATGCTTCTAAGAGAATATCTTTGTATAAATCATCACCAATGACATTTGTTACCACTATTTAATTAATGCTTGGAAAATAATAAACAAGATGAACTTTATATTCATTAACATCAATGTGTACCTGTTAGAGGATTTGTTGTTTTAACATAGTTGTTTTGGTGCTTGTTGGTACTTTGATAATTTAATTATTATTGCTCCCGCGTGAAATCGTCGTTGTCGTGTGTCCATTGTCGAATGACGTCCGATCATTGTCGTTGTCATTTTGGAGTCACTAGTTTGTTTGTCGTCGTATAGCCTTTTCTCTCCGAAGAGCTCTCTCTGATAGTGTGAATGATCTACAATGAGAAGAGATCATAGGTTTAAGGCATATAATGAAGGAAACAAACAAAAGAAATATGTGAGGAAGATTTCGTGAGGTGGACTTCACGTACAAAGCTCCAAAGTTTATTGGCTTAAGATACTTCAGAGGCATACTCGCGAAGAAAACCTGATGAATGCAAACCCACATCCAGAGATTGTGGTTATTGAACATGTTCTGGGATTCGCTTCTTCCTATAATGGAAAGCTCCTATAGTTAATTACATCTTAAGCAACCAGAGAAACTTAAGATAACTCCCGATTAATGTTGTAACCCGTCCTCATAAAAGTTTAAATGTCGTTATTTTCAAGGAAGGAGTTTCAAAGTCCTATCCTAAGGGTAGCAGATATTTGACGACTCGGAAGAATTTTGTCATGATCCCAAACTAGCCTATGGTTTTGTGTTGTTATCAATGGTCTAATTAAGGTTCATCCTCAGTTTTAGGTTTTGGGTAGTTTGAAAGATAGTCCCTGCAAAATAGACTTAGCATGCACTAACAACATGCATAAATCTAGGGTGACATCTGCCTTTTATCTTCAGCAGCCCTGCAAAAAAAATTTAGCATGGAATACATATATATTTTTGTTTGATGAATTAGTTGTTTATTTTTATTTTTATTTATGATAACCTGGTTAAGATTCCTTGACCTTCCGTCATTTTGGGGTTGTTAGGCTCCCTGATGTACTTAGTCTGAGAGACAGTCAAACCAGCTCTGATCGGAACCTTCTTATCTGCAACCATGGGTTGCATCGTCCAAGAGATCTTCGTAGACCCTGGTAGCAGGGTTAAAGTTGCATTCAATGATCTTTGTTGATTAGAGTTTCATTTAATTCTTAATGTATTTTTGAATTTTAGGAGATATGGTAGTTAAGACTTCTTAGCTGATTAGATTTTTGTGATTGTGTATGTGTGTTTTTTTTATGTTTAAAATGACCCGTTCAAAATCCAATGGCTCTATCCTTCTAGGGTCATTGGGGTTTACGGTTTGATTAGTCATAAGTGACTGGAAGGTACTTTGTTACAGCAATGGGTTACCTCCTCAAAAATATCTTTTCAAACAAGGTTACATTTTATGGCTAAAGTTTAAGTTTTAGTGGATTTTAAGGTGAATTTTATGTTGTGTCTTTTAGGTATGATTTGTACCTTAGCCCAAATTTCCCTAGATTGGGGTTGTGTGCTTTTTTTCTCTTATGAGAAGTTAAAACACTCCTTAACATCAAGTCACCTAAGTTAAGTGAAGTTCGGATTAGCCTATGTTAGGCTGGATCGATCCGAAGTGAGTTTTTAACCAATCTGAGTTAGGTCAGGTTTGTCTCGGGTTAATTTCAAATTGATTTAAGTCAACCAGGGTTTGACAAGATTGACCCAGATTGGCTTAGTTTGACTGGGGGTCAAACTAAGACCAATTGAATTTGACTAACTTGGAGTAGGACATAGTTGATCCAAATCAGGATGAGTTAACTTTTGAGTTAAACTGGGTTAGGCTTGGTTGACTTGAGTTAAGCTTTCTGAGTTGAGTCAAATCTAACTTAAGTTAGACTTGAGTGAAGTTTAAGATAATTTAGATTCAATTTACCCTTTAATCGTATTATCTCTAAGTTGAGTTAGACTTGAATCAATCTTTAATTAAACTCGGGTTAAGTTGGACTATTGTTAAGTTCAAAATTATTTACTTAAGTTGTCAATGGTCTAATTAATTCCAAAAATACCAAATTTTTTACTTAACCACACAACGACCACGTCAACCTTGTCAGCTCCGAAGCCCCACACATCTCCTTCTAACTGGTTGCACTTTGCACACAAGCGCCACGCTGTCCTGAGGTTCAGTACTCCTCCCCTCTGCGGTTCCGTGGTCCGACTCGATATGCACCGTTTATTTTTTATACATGGAAACAGACGACATCGGTTCATCGTCCCTATGAGACAGAGAATGGAGAGCCATCCCTGGTAAAAGCCTTATATTTCGCTCAATTCTTAACCAAACCGCTCGGGGTTTGTTCCTACACCTACATCTAATCGAAACGAAGTTATCTATATGGCTAAGTGAAGGTGCATTGTACATTTCTTTCATAAATAGCTAAACTGAGGGTCACTTTCATAAATTTAAACTCATACATTGTCGAAAGAGGTGAGGCCTTAATTGGGCTTGACAGTAGTTCCCCCTTGCTTCAATTTGGGATGGATTTGGCTCTAGTTATGAGATAGCCCAAATGGTGCCATGTATGGTGTTGGAACATGTTAGAGGACGCAGGAAAGCTTAATTTTGATAGGGAAGGAAGTTTAGAGGTCTTTTGAAGCTTTTGAGAAGGTTAGTTTTGAGTTTGGAGAGGGTTGATGTCGATGCCGAAAAAGGTCCTGAGTTTTAATGGTGAAATTAGGGTGTGCTATTGTGAAATAGATGTCTTGAGGATGGTGGGGATCAATTGCCTTGGTAAGTGGGAAGTTTTTCTATGTTGAGAGCAGAAGGTTTTTATAGGCTGCTTAAGGAGGATGGCGGTGTCTTGAAGGGCTCGTGTTAGGACTATTTATAGCCATGGGAGCTCATGGGATGAGCTTAGCTAGCATGGGGAAGCTCAGGCGGCTCTTCAAAGTATTTGCAAAGGAATTTCAAAGGCCTTTGACTGCGAAACCAGTGCTTTCTCAATTCTCCATGTATTGGGCATGGTGGATCCAATGGGAGTGAAAGTGGCATGGTGGAGGGTTTGGACTGATTGGGGAGACCTTCCCTACGGTTGGTCAAAGAGGCCACGACCAAGGTGCCATGTGGTGGATGACTTAGCTAGGTGTGTGATTTCTGTTCTTTAGTGTTTGGTTATAAGTTAAGAATAATTTATTTTAAATTTTGTGCCCCCATATGCCATGATGGGTTGGGTTTGTGGTATGGGTCACCATGAAAAATGGGTCATGGGGAGATGGGTGATGGGAAGGATGGGCCATGAGCTTTAGATTTTTGAATTTTCAGCTAACCTATTGTGCTTGGGCTTAGCCCAAAGGTTCAAGCCTAATATGCCTCTCATAGTTCACATAATTAAATAATTGGGTCAATTATGGGGGTTGACCTCATGATGTCAATTTGACTCCTAGGTTGTTTGATGTTTTGACCATTTTGAGCGGGATTCAATTTTGTGGCAAGGGGATCAATTTGTGAAGAATTGGCTCAAAACTTAGGTCGGGCCCAATTTGGCTTGGTCACCCCTAGTGCCACTAAGCCTTGGGGTCAAATTGGTGTGGTGGAATTTCAAGTGATTTTTAGGATTAATTAGGGTTGCGGAGGCCTTATGTGTGGTTTGGGACCAATTTTGGTAAACTTTTCTCCCATTGAAAATTTTAGTGTCATGGTGGTCCCTAGAGTCTATGGAGAGGCTCTTAGGCTTCTAGGTTTCATTGATGACCTAGGGCATGTCCTACCCATGAGGGGTCAGCTTGGGCCTCTCATCAGACTAAAAACCTAAACCAGCCCAGCCAGGGGTTGGGGTTTGGGCTTGTCCTGATGAGGCCCAAGAAGAACAATTACCCTGTTCTATGTAAAAAATCCTAAACCAGGCCAAAACCTAAACTAGCCTAGCCAAAGGTCGCCGTCAACCACCACCAGTAATTTGCTACGGCCAACTACAACTGTTACTACAACTAATTACAGTTTTATAGCCAACTACTACTGTTATGACAACCAACATCATCTTCTCTAATATATGAGAAGAGTGGACCTCTGTACTTTCAATTTTCTAGTGAATTACTTTAATTGGGCTAATCCCCGTCGCTCGTGGTTTCTTTCTATTCCAGGGGTTTTCTATGTAAAAATTCTTAGTTTCACCTCCCGCTACTTATCATTTATCTGTGTGTGCTAGGGATTGTCATACAACACTAAGATGTTAAATTATCACTACACCGCCAAAAATTTTCTAGCACGCAATAATTATATTGACTAAATACTAAAATCAATTTGCGACATTATATCGAGCACCATTTGTTGTTACATTAAATGCTTAGCTATTTATAGTTGATTAAATTAAGTTTTTCAAGTTGAAGAACTCAACTAAATAGTTGAATAACTTGAGTACACAAATATACTTAGAAAAATAAAAATTGTGAATAGATCTTCGGAGTGGGTAAAATGTGGTGAAACAAATTATATCATCTTATCCTTATGCACAAACACGGAAAAATTTTGAGTGCGTAAAGTGTACGCAGCGCTGCATACGCTTTATGGGGTATATGGAGGTTGCATAGGGGGTATTTCTGTGTTTTATCCCTTGTAACCTCCTGTAATCTACATGTAACCTCCCTGTAACCTCCTTTAACCTCCCTGTAACCTCTTATTTTTGCAGATTACAGGTAAGTTGCATGGAGGTTATACCGACGTGACATCCTCCTATTGGATGACGTACGCAGCACTGCATACGCTTTACGTACATAAATTTTTTCCCACAAACACTACTTTATTTAGTTACCTCCAATATCAAATTACTTGAAACAATAAAAGCTTAAAGCATATATGACTGTTTAAAATGTTATTTTATTTATTTTAATTGCCAACTAATAGAGCCCAATTATTTACCTATGCCTAAATAATAAAACAAGCCTCCCTCGTAAAAGACATAACTGACACATTTAATCATTAAAAAATAAAAAAATAAAATAATAAAATAAAAAGGGGCATTTACATACATACACCTAATTCATATGTATTTACATATCTAATGTCTAAATTTTACTTTTTACATTTATATCACTCAAATTATTCATATCACACAGAAATGTCACTATTTTATTTTTTAAAAAAAATGTGAAAATAGCTATTTCTGCCATCTGTAAATAGTCACAATTACTTGCAGAGAAATTATGTGGCAACCAAAAAAATATATATTGTAAATATAATACACGAAAGCTTAATTAGGGAAAAATTGATCGTTGTTCTTTCTAGGAAGGCAAACATATTCTGACATTAAAAAAATAATAAAATAAAAAATAAAAAATAAACATAGAAAATATTTTTTCGATTAAGGGACCATTTAATCCAATCTAAGCCAAAGTTTGTCTCAAAATCTATCATTTTTGGCTTCACAATCAAATTTTATTACACTACAGAAAAAACATGAGATTTATTGGCAGCAAAATCTTGATATTTTTTGGAAATATTTGACAGATTTTTGTGGATTGAAATTGCAAATTTTCAGCAGAAAAAAATTTGTTAGAATCTTGTTGACACGTACATCTTCACCTTAGAAAAGTTAACCAAGCAAGTCCATGGCAACCAACAAGCAGAAAATATTATATCAGGACTCCACACCTAGAGCTACGTGTGGAGTCGAATGAAATCACACCAGGTGGCGCGTGATAAAAAAAAAAAAATTTGCCCGGAAACACAGGTAATATTTCTCCCGTGTTATTCCACGTTATTCAGGTCTTATTTTGTGTTATTCATGTGTTATTGTGTTATTATAACACCGGAAACACAAGTAATATTTCTCTCGTGTTATTCCACGTTATTCAGATCTTATTTTATGTCACCCGAGTGCATAGAGCCCGCTACTCAGCAAGAGGTTGTCCTACTAAACCTAACTCAGGAGGGTGTCCCTTGACCCATGTTGATAATCAACAAGTGGACAACCAAATTTAGATCTTAAAATTTGAGTTTTTAGCATGCACGTGGGTTTCAGGCATACAAAAAAAAGAGTTTTATATTAATTTTTTATTGTAGTAGTGAAAAAATATATTTTTTTGTTTGTGAAAATAGTATCCATTCTTATTAGATTTTGAAAATTAAGGTTGTCCACGAATCGATTACTTCGTCGGGTGTAGGGTCACTAACCATCCTAAGAAGGTACGGGTGCCCCGCTTGCCTTATAGCAGTGAATGATACCGTCATCCTATGGTTCACCGGGGCCCTGGAGCGAGTCCTGGTGTCGTAGGATGGGATATCATTCCACTCTATCACTGGCGTGCCTTTAGCATCATCACCATCATTGCCCCAAAACAAAACCAAAACCAACTCCGAGTGAAGCGGGGAAAACATGTCAATCAACTGGAAGGGGAAGAAAAAGAGATTAACCCGCCTCCAAACCCGAGAAAGACCAAAACGGGAAGAGGGTTAATCTAAAACGCCCCTAAAACACGTAAAAGCAGGACACTGAAAGCGAAGCCCGAGGTCCTTGAATCAATCCTGAGGATATCACTTTCTTACTTAGGCATAACTGGATTGCCCCCAAAATGGAGTGTCCTTCACATTCAGATAAAATCAAACAAAAGAAAGGAAATCCGGAAATCATTTAAAATCTCGCAAATCAAACGGAAAGAAAGCGACTTAGGGAGAACCCACTACTAAACAAAAATCTCCAAACCTGTGATAAAATCCAGATTTTCCAAATCTCATATTAATTTCCGATTCCTGAAACACAGACTCTCCTAGTAGGTCCACCTACAGGCTCGGGACCAAGGCTATAGCAATAGTAAAATCAGTAAACTTCCAACACATAAATGGACCAGCCCACAAGCCACCAAATTAATACCAATTCCACCAAATAAAGCATTTAAGGGAAGCCTCAAGTATCGTGCTCAATTTCTTTCCCACAAGCAAATCAGGAAACACTTCCAAATCGATTCAATCAACCTCATAGACAAGTATAGCAAAAGCAAGACCACCATCACCTCAATCACCCTACCAAGGCTCTCGGCCAAAGCTGCAAACAGGAAGAGGGGCTCACGGCCAAGCTACAACAAAGGGGTAGCAAGAGGCAAAGTCTCCCAAAATCCAAATCACCACAATGAGGCCGACGGCCAAACCCCATACAAGCCTCTCACACTAACTCCAATTCCTAACAAGTGCATGAAAATAAGTCCACTAGATAACCAAAAGGTTTAGCCCATACAAAGCCTACACAAAGCATAAACCTGAGCCATACAAAGGCTGCACCCGAGCCATACAAAGGCTGCAAAGTGGGAGGCTATAGGAACAACAGGAACCAAAACCGAGCCCCAAAATGCCACGGGACCAGTTGCTAGGCAGCAGAAAACAGGAACAAAACAGGTCCCCAAACCAAGTGCAAAGGGGACAACTACAGGAACCACACAAGCACAAAACCAAGCCCCTCTATGCCACGGGACCAGCTGCTAGGCAGCAGAAAACAAAAACAAAACAGGTCCCCAGATCAAATGCTAAAGGGGACGGCTGCTAGGAGCAGCAAGGACACAAAGCCGAGACAAACCAGGCCCTAACCCGAGCCACAACAAAGTCAGAACTTGCCCACATTAAGCTGCAGTAGCTCCAACATAAATCCAAAATAGAAGATAACAAAGGAGCAGAAATTGAGTCCACATAAAGCCAAAGACAAGAACCCAGCTTTAAATTACAGCAATCCCAACATGGGACCAAAGTAAAAGAGTGCCAAAGGGGGCAGCCAACATTAATTAGAAAACAGAGAAATAAAAGGCTCCCAAACGAGCACTGAAAGGAGCGAGCTACAAAGAGCGAGGAAATCAGAAACAAGCTCTCGGGTAGGGGCTGAAACAAGCAAAACCGAGCCCCTAAAATGAAGCCAAATGAATCCTTTAAAGCATTAAAACAAGGGGGTAGCAGCAATACATCAAGAAAGGGCTCTCGGGTAGAGCTAGAGTGGGCCAAATGAGGACTCACACAGCCCCCAAAATTCACCCCAATGTAAAAATAAATCCAGGCTACCAAATTAAGCATAAAGCTGAAGCAAAACTCCTCCATATATTCATCATAACAATGTATAGGGCCATCATATGCTTAACATGCGAAAATAGATGGGGCTTCCCCAAACTTAAATAAAACTTCCCTCTAGTATATAATTTTGATAAAGGAAAACTATAAGGAGCAAGAGGTGAGCCCCTCCATATGCATATTGAAAGCTAAACAAGTTCCTCCATAACTCATGCTAAACGAGAGTGGGTAAGGGGGCTTATAATGCATACCCCAACATGCTAAAAGAATGATTGATACCTTGCCTCAAGAACATACTTTCCATGCTCAAGATAATAGAAAAGAGAATGAGGAGAGTTCACAACATAGCCTATTTCATTCCCCTAAGCAAATCACCAACATTTCACATAAAACATGCTCAAAATCCCTACTCCTACTCATGCTTCAATCAATGGAGTACTCCCAAACATCCATAGAAATTCATACTAGCATGCCACTATGTAAAGGAGGTAAGAAAACATCATTTTAAGAAATTAAACAAGCCATTTCATAACACATAAACCTCTAGCCAAAGCTATAAGCAGGTAAAGCCAAGCCAAAAGCAAAGCCACGGGTCTCCTGGGCCAAACCGAGAAGGAGAAAAGGGGAAGAAGAGTCAGTGTAGAGCACACAAGCAAAGCAAGAAGGTCAAAGTTCAACCCCAGCAGCGCCTCTCCTCCTCCAGGTAAAAATCGACCAGTCCCTACCCTAACCTCAAGAGAGGTTTATATAGCCATCCAAAAGGAGAAGAAGCCACTTACCTGCTGCCCAAACCAAAAAAATGCCGAAGGGGGAGACAGGGCGCAGAGAAGAAGTGGCGACAAATGTGCAGGGGACGGCAGCCATAGGATGTTTCACTTCCCAGTGCATCTTTGTTAAAGCAACAAAACCAAATTAAAATTGTTGAGCAAAACAATGGACATAGAATACCCGTGTATTGCCATTAAGAATGAGTGCCTTATATCATGAAACTTTCTCCCCATACTAAATGTCCCAACATAATATTAATCACTTATTCTATATAAGCTAAACGAATGTTTAGCAAGGAGAGCGTTAAGAGCTCTCATCAGTGCAACTGTACTTGTAAAGGAAATTTAACAACAATGCCTCATCCCTTCTACCAACATATCACACTATGATGGCCAATTATTTTTTCATTGACACATCATGAGATTCATCTTAATATGGAGAATGATGAATCTCTAATATCATTTATAATGAAAAGAAATACCTTCACCCAAGCAGAAAAAAAATAATAATAATAGTCAAATCTTGGTGAAATGAATTTTAACTTCGCATTGACATTTGCAAATAAAACTTTTTAGATTTTCATTATGATTATTAAGAAAATGAAACAATTATAAGTGATTTGTTAAATTATCTGATTCATATGACTTATCGTGATCATGGAACAATAATCCTAAACATAGAAGGAATTAAACAAAATCAATATTTACAAACAACATGATACAATAATTGTTTCTTTCATCCTTAATTATTTTTTCATTGACACATCATGAGATTCACCTTAATATGGAGAATGATGAATCTATAATATCATTTATAATGAAAAGAAATATCTTCACCCAAGCAGGAAAAAAATAATAATAATAACCAAATCATGGTGATATGAATTTTTACTTCGCATTGACATTTGCAAATAAAACTTTTTAGACTTTCATTATGATTATTAAGAAAATGAAACAATTATAAGTGATTTGTTTAGTTATCTGATTCATATGACTTATCGTGATCATGGAACAATAATCCTAAACATAGAAGGAATTAAACAAAATCAATATTTACAAACAACATGATACAATTATTGTTTCTTTCATCCTTAATCACATAGAAGGAAATACTTTATTTTTGAGGTTTTATTAAATCCCCATATTTTTGTCATACTTAAATGTAAGCGCTATTATGCTCTACAACCATGAGCAAGAAGCTTTCCTATCCTCTTACAATTTTAAAGATTGCAATAACAAACGAGTCTCCAACACCATGGCTTATGACAATTTACACTTGAGGCTTAAATATATATCAATATAGATGAAATGCAACATCATTTGCACCATATATTCTGAATATTTTAGATATTCATCAAATATTTTGAATTAAAACTTCGTGCAATAGGTCCTTTCATTAAATATGCTCTTCAAACTCAATTTCTACAAATTAAAGATTGAAGCCTAGGCTCAATTGGAATATTATCAACATTAATTTTCACTCATTCATTCTTTTCCAAATACTGATCGATTGTCAAATAATCGAGAATTCCAAATCGAGAGTTAAATCATAAATGTTTATATTCAAATTAAGTTATAACACAATAACAATCATAGCATACATGTTATGCAGACTTATATAGTTATTTAAGAAAACGAATATACTTCAGTTAGTACAATAAAAAATAAAAATTTACACATTCCACACCTAATAAAGAAATGAGGCAAGCATAATCAGTTAAAGTAAAATAAACCCCATTTTGCTTTTGACTACATAGGTTGGGAAGACACCCATGATCATCAACAACAACAACAAAACCTTTATCCCACTAAGTAGGGTCGGCAACACCAATCCTTTTTCTCCATTGCGTCCTATTTAGTGTCATATTTTCATTTAATTCTAATAAATTAAGATCTTTTTTACATAATATGCCCAAGACTTCCTAGGTCTACCTTTGCCTTTCTTAACATAAGTCGAATCTAAAACATCTACTCTTCTAATCAGATTATCAAATGATCGATGTTTAATGTGACCAAATCATCTAAGGCGACTCTCTCTAATTTTGTCCATCACTGGAGCTGCACCAACCCTATCATAGACATATTCATTTCACATATTGTCTCTAAGTGTAAAGCCACTCATCCACCTAATCATTCTCATCTAGGCAACACTTAGTTTTATGATTCTCTTTTAAAGGCCAACATTTAGCGCCATAGAGCATTGCAGGTCTCACTACCGCCTTATAAAATTTGCTTTTCAGTCTAAGTGGTATTTTACTATCACACAAATGACCCGAAGCATTCCTCCACTTCAACCAACCAACTTAAATTCTACTAGTAATATTCCCATCAATATCACCATCACTTTGAACAATAGACTCGATATATCTAAAGAGTTCACACCTTTTAATAATTTGATCACTCATAGTTACATTTCTGTCACTAGAGAAACTACTAATAAAATTACATTCCATGTATTCAGTTTTAGTTCTACTCAAACGAAGACCTTTAGACTCCAAGGTAGACCTGCATAATTCAAGTTTTTCCTGAGCTTTATCATTAGCAAAAAGCACACACCAAGGTACATCCTCTTGTAAGTGTCCGGAAAAACCATCCATAAGCTTAAAGCCGAACAAAAAGAGGAGAATATTTGGTCAATCCTCCTTTTGTTCGAACACAAGTAACACTTCTTATACACATATGTTTAATGACTTGAATATAAGTCATAACAACACATTTCTTCTTAAGAACTCTCTAAAGGATATCTCTTGGAACCTTTATCATAAGCTTTTTCTAAATCAATGAAAATTATATGCAGATCCTCCTTATTTTCTCTAAACTTCTCTATCAAACCTCTCAATAAATGTATATCTTCCATAGTAGACTTACTCGGCATAAATCCAAATTCATTATGAGAAATCTTTGTAACACATCTTAACCTATGTTTAATTACCCTCTCTCATAATTTTAAACTATAACACATCAACTTAGTTCTTCTATAATTTGCACACTCTTGTGCATCCCTTTTATTCTTAAAATGGTGACCAAAATACTTTTCCTCCACTCCCCAGGCATCTTTTTATTTTAAAATATTATTAAAACTTTTAGTAAGCTAAGAAACTCCCAAATCTCCTAAATTTTTTCACACTTTAACTGGGATATCATCAGGTCCAACAGGCCTTCCACCGTTGGCTTTCTTTAAAGTCTCCTTAACTTCTTTTTACTAATGCGACAGTAAAAATAAAACATATTATTATTTTTAAAGACATAAAGATCATTAAGGTTGATCTGATTTTCCTAAACTTCATTAAAAAGTTTATCAAAATAACACACCACCTATTTTGAATATCTTTTTCTAAGAAACTTTTTTATTTTCATTTTAATATAATTTATTTGAGTTAAATCTTTATTTTTCTTTTCTCTTTTACTAGTTTATACATATATTTTTCACCCTACTTAGTATCTAATCTATGATAAAGATCACTAAAAGCAGAATTATTAGCCTCACAGATTGTTCTTTTAGACTTCCTACGGGCCGTTTGATATTTTTCTCAGTTCTCTAAGTATTTATATTTAAACCAATTTTTATAACATAACTTCTTATATTTTATCTTTTCTTGCACCATATTATTCCACCACCAACTATTTTTATTTATAAAAGCTTTTCTTTTGATTCTCCATGTACAACTTTTCCTACTAGTTTAATAGTGTTTATTACTTTATCCCACATAGAATTTGCTTCTTCATGAACAACCCAAAGTTTTAAATCTTGAATTTTACTAATAAAAATAATTTTATTTATCTTTTGGTACCCCCATATAATTCTACAATGATGATTCTTAGTATTTTTTATTTTACAACTCTTCATCTTAAAGTCTTGAACAAATAATCGAGGTTGAGTACTTAAATCCTCACTTGGAATAACCTTATAATCTTTACATTCTTCATGATCTATTCTTCTCATCATAAAATAATCAATTTGTGTTTTATTAGATCCATACTTATAAGTAATAATATGCTCTTCCTTTCCTTGAATAAAATATTAGCAATAATAAAATCATACGCTAAAACAAACTCTAATATAGCTTTACCTTCTTCTTTAATCACTTCGAAAACCGTAATCACCATGAATATTTCTAAAATCTTCCACCACTCTACCAACATGTCCATTTAAATCTCATCCAATAAAAAATCTTTCTTCAAGAGGTATCATTTATTTTAATTCTTCTAAGTCATTCATAATTTATCTTTAGAACCTATATCTAAACCTACAGGAGCATAAACACTTATAATTTTAAAAATCTTAGTATCAACAATATTTTTAAATACTATAATTGTATCTTCAACTCTATTAATTTTTACAACATTATCTTTCAAACTTTTATCTATAATTGCACCTACATCATTTCTAGTTCGACTCTTACCTGAATATCAAAGTTTAAAACCTAAGTTATCAATCTCCATAGGCTTTTATCCAACCCATTTAAACCCTAAACCCATGATCAATACAAACAATAAAACAAAACTGGTCTGCATAGAATTTCTCAAAAGACCGATCTTTCATAAATTCACTCCATAACATTTATAAGTAGTGCAAATAGTAAAAAATAACAATTAATTCACCCTTGGACAAAGAGATAAACAAAAATAATTGTTGTATTGAAATAACAGTTGATGCCTATATTAACTAATTACAAACAAAATCGTGCGAAAAATGTGACTATTGATAAATATTAACCACATTTGATGCTTGAATATACGAAGCAGAGATAAAATAGTTAATATAAGAAATTTTATTCCAAAATATAGGGGACCAGGTATTCTTTTTATTATCAAGCAAATAATTTAACTAGGGGAAAATTACTAATAATAGAAAAAATTCTTATTCACATGATGGGCAATTGCCACCCTGAATGTACGGGTCCACACTATAAATGCTTATAAGCTTGTGTATATGTAAGCATTTAAAATATGTATCAGTGCATATCTTAATGACAGAATTTCACAAAAAAAAATTGAGAATCAATAATAGACAAATCATTACTTTTTGTTCGGATTGGGCTAAACTTGACATTAGCAAGCAAGCCAAGCGTACTGGCTCAATCTATATCAGGTATAGCTTCCATCATATTGAATCAAATGGCATTGAGTCACCCCTGAGCCAAGATCAAATCAACTAAAGATCAAATAACTAACAACACAAACCTTCATAAGAACTCCTAGCACCATCTAAAGGGATTGTATGGTATAAACATAAAGTTAAAATAAATATGGCTCAAGGAAGGCTTGAGTTAATAAATATGCCCAAAGTAGATTTATTTAATTGGTAAGGAAATAATTTTGCAGGGCTGATAAACTGTAGAAGCAGGCAATTTCATTTAATTTCATAAAAAAAAAACCACTGCAGCATCTGCCTTGTCCAATGCCGATACGTGATAAATAACAGAAAAGGCATTACAAATTCCAATAGACTCGAGAAATCCAACCTCACATGTAGTTCCAATAACAAGCATATTCTCCCCCTACAAGAAAAATTATAAATAAAATTTCCTTACTCCTTGAAATAGTTGCACCAAAGATAACAACAAAATTATACATGCATGGTAACTCTTGAATGTATCCTACTCCAAACAGGATAGAAAAAAGTAATTGATGTATTTTAGAAAACTATGACTTGCTTGAATGGTGTAAACTGACATGAGGTCAAATTATTCTAATTTTCGGTGTTACATATGTTTTCTTCGCTATTAATGCTGATTATACAAGAGGAAGATATTTTTGTCGTATTCTACAAGATATTAATGCGGAGCGCAATTCCAGGAGCAGAAGGATGAAATTTGGCCAAAGGATCACGACACCCCCGGGCCCTGTGTCCCATATGGCACGCCCGTGCCTCAGGACCCAAGCGCAATAAATGTCTGCTTCCATAGCTAAGGGGACGGCATGCCTGCGCCAAGTCAACACAGCCTCGCTTGACTCTCGAGCCTTCTATGTGTCCATACTATTTCTTGCACTGTCGCGCCGGTCTATCACACATGTTGCCTCGATTCCGTAAATTTAGAAACTGAGAAGGGCTTAATACCAAATTTGGAACCCTAATAGAGCACCAAAGCATATAAAGATGTTTTTCAATAGAGAAGGTACTTGTTGCGTTGTTTGAGACTGCTTCTCTTGAGGTCTAATGGAAGCCTTGTCAAACTAAGAATTTCTTCAATGGTTCTCCTTGGGGAAGATTCCTAGTGTTGGTTTCTTTATGAATTTTTTGGAGTTTTTGAGAGAGGTTGAATGCAATTGTATGAGAGGAGATCTTTGAATAGCTTGTCTTCAACGGAGATGATTGCCGTGTATTTTAAGGACAAAATGGCTCGGGTGTGAGTTGCCGCAATAAAAAATTTCGTGTATTTTATTTCGTGCATTATATTTAATCTCATTTTCATATTCTTAGGAAGTAAGACACGTATTTTCTTGTCTTCTCTCCTATGAATATTGTTCCCTAAACGCCTTTTCCGTGCATGAATTTCATATGTTAATGTGTTAACTTTCTGGTCTTAGTTTACTTCTAATCGAACATGATAGATGTTAAAATCACTTGATCTAAGACTTAGAATCAAATCCTAGAAGAACAAGTTAACACATGGTAACCTAATGGAATAGATATATTGTCATTAGAAAATTGCAACTTACATAGGGGACTAGAAGATTCATGGAAAACGCTACCTAATGAAATCCCTTAATGGTAATATGATTTAGAACTCTTCTTATACCTAGACATACACTAAAGATAACATATTCTTGGTTGTCAACAATAGCATGAGTTTCAAAGAAAACATGGAGAAATCACTTAATCGGTGTCACAGAAGTACGAACACTCATATCTAAAATCTAAATAACTTCACAAAACTTCATTAGTTTTCTCTTTCAGCACTAGGATTTTCGAACAATTGACCTCTACAAACTCAACATTCAAATTAAGCTTAGTGATTTATTATAGACTAGGATTTCACCTATTAGTAGATTATTTGATCGACAAGTATACTTGCGTGATTGACCGACTTACCTCGCAGCAAGTTCATACATCAAGATTTTGGCATCGTTGCCGCGGAAAATAGTTAAAAATTTTATGATTCTAGGAGAATTTTAATTGAACTTAGAATTTAGGTTTGAACTTCTTATGTTTCCTATTTTATGATTCCTATTTTTTGTGCTTTATTGTGATGTACGTTTATGTGCATTGTTATTCTTATTTCAGGTGCCAAAAGCCAAAAATAAATATATATATACTCGCATATTTTTTTCACTGTGATGCCCTAATTTTCTTTCCTGTTTTTCCTTCTTTATGTCAAATTTCCTATAGTAGTGTAGGACCACCCTTTGCACACCCATCATTGCAACCGTAGGAGAAGCCTAGGTGAACTATTGTCACTCGATCCGAAAATCGAACGAATCCTCAGACAACTTAGAACTCAAAAACTTTTTGAGACATACTTATAGATGTTTGATTCTCAGAACAATCACATGAAGCCCCTTATGATTTTAAGTCGATGGACGGAAATCACACAAGCCTTAAACACCCTACCATATACACCCCTACATTTGAACTTAGGTCTGAGCTTATTCTAATGAGCTAAACCAACCAGTTTGGGGTATCACTAACAAATATCTCATACCACAATTTAGTTAATTTCTTAGAACTGTGTGCCACAATCAAGTTTAGCGGTATCTTTGATAATATCGTTAGATTAAAGCTATTCTCTTTCTCACGAATGAATAAAAACAAGAGGTGATTATACTCCTTAACACCAAAATCAATTTTAACTTGAAGCAACCTAACCAAAAAATACCTGACTTAATACTTTCCTCCCTTCAAGGTTTGTCAAACTTAGGAAAGACATAATGTCCTTCAGTTAATTAGAGGTAGAGAAAATTTATGAAGCTTGGAAGGAGTTCAAAGAAATGCTTAGGGAGTGCCCACACCATCCTTTGGCTGACTGGCTATTATCCAAATATTTTACAATGAGCTGGCAAGAACTTTGAGATTGATTATAGATGCTATAGTTGGGGATCCCTTATGTCCAAATTATTTAAGAAAGCCGACATACTGATTAAGGAAATTATTATTAATGAATTTCAATGGCTATTTAAGAGAGTTACCTTTATATAGGGAGCTAATGTGCATAAAATTGAGGTGCTGACTATAGTAGCCTCACAAATTGCCATGTCGAAGAAAGTAGACAACTTAGAAACTGATTTTGTGCAATGATCCATACCCACTGATGAGATGATTTATTAACTAATAGGTGATTCCAGGACTATTTTCTTGGATACCATACGGACTAGTTTTGATCACCCCTATTCAAACAGTTACTACCCAGTTGTACGACCTACCCAAACTTCAATTCAAATAGTAATAACCCAAGTTTAGAAAACCAACAGTGAGGTAGCACCCAAGTTAATCAAATAATAAAATGGAATGACCAGAGCAGTAACCACATTAGACCAACTCACTCATGTGAATTCACTTTTGACCCCAAATTTAGGGAGAAATTGTATTCGAAAGAATTTATAGTAAGTATGAGGAATCAATTACCAAGCCAAGCTGGAACAAGAAGAGATATAGAGAATCAAATTGAGTAGTTAGCTAACCTTTTAAGCAATGAACCCCAAGGGACATGGCCCAGTCACATTGAAGTGAATGTTGTAGAAGGAAATACGAAGCAAGTGCATATCGTAGATGTGTTAGTAGGGTTAATTGATAGCCGAGTTTCAGAATATGAAGAATTGGTCCCCAAATAGCAAGCTGTATTGGATGACTTTTGTTGGATAATGATTAAGGAAGAATTTACTCTTCTTTTGAGGCAAACCCTAGAATTGTTCGAGAGATAGTTGAGATTGTAGACAAACGACCCAAATCAAGCCTATAAGATCACCCATAGGAGGAGGCCTAAGGAAGAAATTGGAAGATAGCCCTAGGCAAGAGAGTGATTCTGTAGAGTTTGATCCTGAGCCTAAGAAATCTCGTGGGAATCCAGTTAAAGACTTAAGAAACCTTGGCTCAACTCCTAAGGAACCATTTCTTATAGTTGGTTGGAAAAAATACTAATATGTGAAAAGGGGAGTTAAATGAGAGAATTTGGGATATAAAAAACACTATTAGGGATGATAATCTAAATCCACCTAAATTCCTTCTGGAAGACTGTTATCGAACTGAGATGAAAATATTACAAGAAGTTCTAAAACTTAAGAATTCAGTGACAACTTCAAGGCAAACAAAAGATTAGGCGATTGATTGAGGATTACTAAAATGAAATTTTGATCTTGAAGCAAGATTTTTTCGATTTGATTTGGCTTTAGGTTAGACTAAGGGCAATAAATCAAACGTTGCCGTAGGATGCAACCCAAATACTATCTCATGAGATCCTCATATTTTATGGTATTTATGTTCATGTTTTTGCTTTGAAATTTTATTTTTCCTTTGTTTAATCTGCTTAGTCATTAGTTATATATTTAAAGTGTATGTAGGTCCTGGATTTGAATTTAGGAGACCAACATGGGGGTTAATGGATAGAGAATCACATGTGTGGGAGCCTGGACTGGCACACCAGCTCCTAAACCAGAGCACTTGCGTTGTATTCTAGAGAGAATGACAAGTTTGTGTCCAATATTGACACCTCCACACGAACATACAACACGTCCACACATCATAGAACATCCCAACACTTTTTGGGGAACATGGGAGCATTTGCACTCTTCTTGAGAGCCCCTGCTGTGCAACCGAGAAAGCGGCACGTCCAAGCCTCATTTGGGTGCGCTCACACCACTTTTTTCTTTTATGACCTTGTGCTTTCTTTTATGGCATGCATAGGATAAAAAAATTTTGGCAGAGGGAATAGTACCAATACACTTGCGTGAGAGTAGTTCATGTGTTTAAGTTATGGGTTATATTTTAATATACCAATTCATGATATGATCCTAATAATTTAACAATACTATATACTGATTTTAATAGATCATTGAATGTTAAATAAAGGGAAGGTCTAGAATTAATATTTAAATAATTGAGTACTCACTTTAACGTCTACTTAAATTCTAAAAGTCTCAGAATAGTTATACAAGTGTAAATAAAATATCGGTAGTTAATCAGAGATATTTTAAATCTTTTAATTTTCAACTTAATCCATTTAATTGGGTCTCAACTTTTGAGTGAATTATAAAATTTGGGAGTTCATATTAAGGAGCTTTGCAAATTATTAATTGTGAGATTAGGAATCTAAAATTTTTAAAAGAAACGAGCTCATCCAGATTAATAATTCTTCGTATAATTGAAAAAAAAATGGTTAAACGTTTGATTCAAAAGAAAAATCAAAAGAAGTGGTCAATCTCCATAAGAAGAAGATAGAGGTGAGTATAAAAATTAATAATAGGGGTTCAAGTTCATTCCTAATTAAAATACCAAAGATTCTCTTAATGAAAACCTTATAATATTAAATTCAAGTAAATTTTAGTGATTTTGGATTGGTTGGTTGACTGGTACTTGATTGAAAACTATATTTGGGCAATGAAATTTTCAATTACCTTATTAAGTGTTTTGAGATCTGATTAGACTTATATAAAAAAAATTAATTAAAATTTGACTCTAAAATGAGATTTTCATGTTATTTACACTTAGTTAATATTATTAGAGAATTAGGAATTCTCACATGAAAGCTACAAATATCAATTAATTCTCACAAAGTATGAGAATACTTGAATACAAGTATATGTATGTTTGAAGATATTGATATAAGATAAACTTACATTAAATTATGGTATTACAAAATATGTTTTATTCTCTATTTATGTTGATAATACACTTGAGGAAGGTATTTTTGTCGTATTTTACAGAATACAAATGGAGGGCACAATTCTGGAAGCTAAAGGGTGAAATATGGCCAAAGGATAACGACACTCCCATGCCCCTCGGGGCCTTAAGACCAGAGCACATGAAACACCTTTGCCAATTGACGACATGTTCGCACCAGACTCCCAAGCCCTCCAAGCGTCTGCTCCATTTCTTGTGTGCACTCATCAATCTATCACGCATGTTGTCTTGGTTCCGCGAATTGACGAATTGGAAAGGGTTTAATACCTAAGCTGGAACCCTAATTGAACACCTAAGAATATAATGTCGTTTTGTAATCGTAGGATATTCTTATAGGTTGTGGGAGATTGCTTCTCTTGATGTCTACTGAAAGTCATCAACCCTAGGATTTTCTCCAATGGTTCACCTTGACGAAGATTCATAAAGTTGGTCTTTTTGAGTTTTTGAGATTAAAATAAGAAGGAATATGTACAAGGGAGCACACATGCAGCTGCTGCTGAAAAAAAAAGTCCTGACAATTCAAAAATACAATTTCTCAATTCCTTTAAAATAAGAAGGAATATCTACAAGTATGGTATACCATTGGAGGAAGCTTTTTTAGGACCAGCAATGTCTGTGCAAACAAATGTCGAAAGCGAGGACCAATGGCACTATAATCCAACAGCCTAAGTTGTAAATTATACGATTTAGCAATAAGAAATAGAGATAATACCGAGCAATCTAATAAAATAATTAAACACAACAACCGTTTTGGTTAACTCAAAATATAACATCTGATATTGCAATTAGAAGGTATTATAAAAAAAGGATTCAACCACAAAAGTTAAAGACAAGTACACGTGCTCTAATGAATATGAATAGAGCAATGCTAACACAATAAGTTTTACTTTCATGTACATTGATTAAAGAAGGAGGAAAACATCCTGTGATGAAACTAGCAATACAAATTTTCATAGAATAATGAACCCAAAATAAATCGAAATCGTGTAAGGGTACTGAATAAAAATGTGTGATTTAAGAACTACCTTTCAATGTCATCAAGAATAATGATGCTCAGCTAAGATTTATATGCATCCTAAAAAACCTATATAAGGAAAAATATAATTTACTCAACCTGGAAGAATTGACCATGAACATGCTTAGAAATAAAATAGAGAACTAAATTTCGAATACAATAGGTTCAAAACATAGATTGACCAGATTACCCAACTGTTTTCAACTTGTTATCAAGAAAATAATACCAAGATTAGAAAGTAAAAATACATTTTATTAGATTACTGAATTCATAATCATCGAAAGTGATCAACTGAATCAGAATTGACCAGAAGAAACAATTGTTGCTAAACAAGAATCATGTTTCTCCTATAGATGTGCTTGTCTTTCACCACAATCAATCATTAGCCTGCAACAAGTTTCAATTCAATGGAGTCTTACCATTAAACTATATATATATATATATATATATATATATATATATATATATATATATATATATATATATATATGTATATATATATATATATAAATCTTACTATCACATAGTGATGTTGACTATTACAAATGAAAGTGCTTTCATGTGCTGTAAAAAATGGTACCCCTTTCAAGAAAATTATCCCCACAAATAATACTCAATATATTTTTAGAATTATTTATTTATTTAACTTCAGAATGCCAAGAAAAATAGAGATAATTAAAGCTATAGATAAAAGAAGATTAATAAGTTGTTAAATGCATATGAAGCATCCCAACCTCTCAAGCCCCATAGACAATGTTGGCATTAAATATGATTTTGACGGCCATTTTATATATATTAGAACCAGCTTTCTAGCGTAATGTGTGATCAAAAAATATGAAACCAAATGAGCTTATTTCATAGTCTTTGTTGTTCTGCCTCTTCAACCTCAAAAAATATTACAGATTTTTATGTCTGGCTCACCTCCTAACAAACTTCAATAGATCAAGAAAAGGAATGCTCCACACAACAAGAACAATGCATGACAACTAATCATAGATCCCAAACCCAGGAATAAAAGCAAATAAATTCTATCCTCAATAGATTTTTACCAGTGATTGATGTTTTTATGAATTCCAATGTATGTTTGCTATAATTCTGTAGATGAGTAGAACCAAATATTAGTATATGCATTACTTAAAAAAAATTGAAATAGGTTTCTTATTCCTAGTAAGTTTAATGGATTTGGAAAACCCTATGAATCAAGCATGCCAACACGAGACACCAACATAACAAAGTTAAAAAAACACCATGATGTATGGGATAGTAAAATACATCATTAAATATGATTAGTTAAATCCTTATAATTAAAATATGATAGCATGTATCCCTATAATCACTTTGAGAAGTAACAATTCAATTGAGCACTCACTCTTATTGATGACCATAACATTTAACTTATTCAAATACAGCCCAAGCTTAAAAAGTAATTCAAATAGTGTGTTTTATCATTATATGTGTGTTTGTACTTTTTCATCTATTTGGGCCTCTTTTTCATTTTAACAAATTATGAAACAAATTGTTAAAACAAAAAATAATTAAATATCTTCATAAAGCTATATAAAATATTATAAAATTACTAGTATTCCATGCAAATAATTGAAATTTGAGTCATGCTTTTGATATTAAAAATACAACAGGCCAGATAAAGATTTGAAAGTACTATAATAATGACATCTTCAAATTTCAATGCAGCTATTTTGAAATGATATACAATGAATATCGATTTTTCCAAATCTTGAGCGACCACAACTGAATGCATGCTAAAATTTAGAAATGGAGGGAAAACATCTTATCCAAGAAGTATGGATTTATAAAATCTGGGAAACAATTTTTTTCTCAACCTGGAAGAATTGACCATGAACATGCTTAGAATTATAATAGAGAACTAAATTTCGAATACGATAGGTTCAAAACATAGATTGACCAGATGACCCAACTGTTTTCAACTTGTTATCAAGAAAATAATACCAAGATTAGAAAGTAAAAATACATTTTATTAGATTACTGAATTCATAATCATTGAAAGTGATCAACTGAATCAGAATTGACCAGAAAAAACACATCTTGCTAAACAAGCATCATGTTTCTCTTATAGATGTGCTTGTCTTTCACCACAATCAACCATTCCATGAAGCCTGCAACAAGTTTCAATTCAATGGAGTCTCACCATTAAACTATATATATATATATATATATATATATATATATATATATATATATATATATATATATATATATAAATCTTACTATCACATAGGACATTCTTTAAGGAATTAACACCATCAATCTATAATGCAAATCGTCAACCTATAAAACAGTATAAAAAAATGATATTCTTAGTTGAATCGAGCGAGCGAAATATCACCTTAGTGAGTAGCTGGTTCACAATGCCATCATGAACATCGGTGCCATCTTGTGTTGACCCTCAAGCCCGTCAAATTAAAAATAATAGCCTTCAAAGAAAATTTTAAAACTTATGGTAATCATTCATAAAGATACTTAAAAAAAGCCAAGAAGTAAATATGATCTTCAAAGTAAAAAGCATGAAAAAAAAATAATATTTCGTATATTATCATCATTGGACTCATCACAACCAATTGGGATGACTATTATGAATTCTCATTGGAGTAACATAAAGACATGATCATCATCAACATAACATTGTACAAAGATTACAAGATCATCATCAGCAATATTACAATTCCCAGGAAAAAGTATGAGGTTGGCCATCTCATGAAAATAGTCAAGCACGTGCCTTGAGAAGGGAGGGAAAATCAGCTTTATGATCACTCACCTTCCAAAAGTGGGAAGTGGATCTATGGACTCTTATTTCCCTTGCCTACTTGTAGGACACTCACCTCTTTCCAAGAAACAAATCATCACTTTCTTGGAGGCAATTTGAGTAAAGTCTTGACAGCAAAATCTCCTCTCTTGGAGTATTGGTGAACTTATTAACTGCTATGCGAAGTCTCTCTCTCTCTCTCTTTCATTTCCCTCTCAGTTTTCCTCTAAACTGAAGCCTAGTTGACAACCATAACCCCTCCCCAAGCCTAAGAGAAAACCCCCATAAACTCCATAGACCTCACCGCCAACTAGCACTCCGTGTTTTCCTTCCAAGGCCCACATAACCCAACCAAGACCTCTACACATCTTGACCACACTTGACTGTTGACCTCACTTTTATAGAGGTCTAGTTTTACTCCTAGGATTTAGGGTTCTAGCCTTAGGAGCTTCCCTGACGATCTTAGACGCCTAGCAATGGGGTCCACCTCGTTTTAGAACGTTCGAAGCCACTTTGTTACTCTTTTGAAGTCCTGCACGAGATTCCGTACCTCTAGCTTATAGCAAGTTGGAATTGACATCAGAAATTCGAAATGGAGCCCTATACGACCACTGGACCATAGGGCAGCCTCGTGCACGTTCCTGCACCACCGCGCATAAATTTTTCGATTCGCGACCTCGACAATTTCAATTACTCCGCAACGGATCGAAACTAAAGTCAGAATGTCAGGACAATCAACATCAAAGTCAAGACTTCAGAAGGATCAAATTTGAAAATTTGGATCAGAACAGATGAAGAAGTACCTAAAGAGGGTTTTTGGCAAGAGGTGGAAGTAGAGTTCAAGCCACACTATTGTCAGCATTGTAGAATGTTTGGACACCTAATGGAGCAATGTTACAGGCTACACCCCTTCCGAGAAGAGGAGTGCTTGGTCAAAATAAGGCGACTTGTTATTAGCACCCCTCCTGCAATCCAGGAAGTTGAACAAGAAGAGGTAATTATGGAACCACCAACCAGGGAGGCTATCAATATGGAATTTCAGAATGGCATTTCTGACAGACCAGAAGAATTGAAGCAGGGACTGGAAGAAACACAAGGAGAGCAGGGATCTAAATCTGAGACAAATGCCCAAATTGTTAATGCTAGCCCTTTGATACACAAAGTTAATGAAGCAATCTCTAGTGACAGGTAGGTTGCTGATGATGTCATTATGGAGGTAGATGAGGACATGACTGCTGAATGGCAGATACAAAAAATAGCAAGAAAAAGAAAGGGAAATCTGAATTACAAGGCCTACTAGAAGCTCACTTCTCAGGTGATTCCTCCAACAAGTCCCACATCGCCCCTCACCCTAGGGTAGGGGAAGGGAAAAAATCAATCTCAATGATAAACTTTATGTGTTGGAATTTTAGGGGGGTTGCTCATCCTACCTCCCTTAGTAGAATTAAACAACTAGTTAATTTACACAAATTGTGGTGTTTTGCAATTTTGGAACCTATGGTTCATAAGCATACCATAAAATTGTGAAATCATTCTCAGGTTATACTTGTTATGTTAATCAGAATAATAAAGTTTGGGTTTTTTCTAGAAAAGAGTTACATAGGCAGATTATTGTGGATAATTCTCAATTCATCCATCTACAGTTCTTTATTGGGGAGCAGTTGGGGTTTGCCACTTTCATTTATGCTAGTTGCAATCTTGTACAACAACAGATTCTGTGGACTGATCTGGTCAGCATTGCTAACCATATGGGATTCTTCTGGATTTTAGGGGTGATTTTAATTGCTTCCTTTCAGCTTCTCAGAAAAAAGGGGGTAATGCACCCAACAAATACTCTATGGAAAGATTTACCCAGTTCATTGCTGATGCTAATATCTTTGATTTGGGCTTCATTGGTCCATCTTTCACATGGAGAAGAGGGAACACTTGCGAGAGATTGGATAGAGTGCTTGTGAACTCTCTTTGGCTCCAAGCCTTTCCTACACTTTTGTTACTCACTTGTCTATGGTTTGTTCTGACCATAGACCTCTCTTGATCTCCATTAAAAATTCGATAGCATCGTCTGGAGGAGTGTTCGAGTTCCAAAATATGTGGACCAGCCATCCGGACTTTCCGACCGAGCCGAGCACGAGTGTGGAGGACAGACAAGGGGCTTACTCCCTGGGGTAATCTTTGGACACTTCAGAAACTAGCTGCCAAGCATCTCAAGAAATGGAATTGGAACACTTTTGGGAACATTCATGACAACATTCTACAGGCTGAAGCCAATGTTGAATACACTGAGGCTGGTTTTTTGCAGGGAAATAAAAGTGAAAATGACTTATTCTCAGCATCTGAACAGTTGTTAGCTCTGGTCAAATACCAGGAGGAATTCTATAAGCAAAAGGTTGGATCTGCTAAATTTATTGATGGGGATAGAAACACAAAGTATTACCATGCTTATATCAATTACAAAAGGAAGTGTAATATGATCCTAAATATCACTAATGCTGCTGGAATTACTCTTACTGATGCTGAGGATATTGCTAAGGATGTTGTGACTCATTTCAACTGCCTTTTCAATCAGTTCATTCCTGTAATACTCCTATTAAACATGTTTTGTTTCAGGATAATTATCATTATGTGCAGGAGCTCAGTCTTAATAATGTCCCTGAAGAAGCTGAAATTAAATCTGCTTTAGACTTCATTGATGGAAAGAAAGCAGCTGGACGTGATGGCTTTACATCCACCTTCTATAAGAGTAGCTGGGACCTCATCAAATGGGATGTTATTCAAGCTGTACAGTCTTTTTTTCAAGGCATGGACCCCCTAGATATTTTTTGGCTTCTACCATTGTGTTGATACCTAAAAACAAGATAAGGAAGACATAGGGTGATTATAGACCCATCAGCCTAACCTCTGTGATGTCTAAGGTGTTGAGCAAAATTTTGGTGGCTAGACTCCAACCCCATCTCAATAATATAGTTGTGGAAAATTAAGCAGCCTTTGTTAAAGGGAGAACCATATCAGACAATATACTTTTGGCCCAGGAGTTACTTCTGGATTTGGATAAACACTGCAGAGGCCACAACATTATTTTCAAGCTTGATATCAAGAAGGCTTATCATCCCGCCTCTCTTCCTATCAACTACCTTGGTGTAAAGCTTATAAAAGGCAGAACTAAGCAAATTTAATTTTAAGAGACTATTGAAAAAATCCATACTCAAATTGCAAGCTGGTCCAACTCCTTCTTGTCCAATGGGGGGAGGTTAACACTTCTAAAGAGCATTCTTACTACTCTCCCATCTTATGCACTTCAGATGTTTACTCTAAAACAAAGCACCAAAACTAAGATTGGAAGGATGTTTAATAAATTTCTGTGGGCTGGGCAGCACAAGAAGATGCATTGGCTTCCTTGGCAGCAGCTATGTAAAGCCCTCCATGCTGGTGGTCTTGGATTCAAGAGTTTTGATCAGTTAGGCACCATCAACCTATGTAAACTTTGGATGAGATTTAGAGCAAATGACAACCTTTGGGCTAAATTTCTGCATGGTAGATATCGCAAATTTGATCACCCTTCCACGGTCACACCTAAGCTGGGGATTCCAGATTATGGAAGTCTTTGTTGAAAATTAAAGATAGAGCTGAACAACTGTTTATTTGGGAAATTGGAGAGGGACAGATCAATTTTTGGTTAGATCAATGGACTTGGGAGGGGAAAAAGCTGGCATCCTCTACTTCTCCTACCATGGTACATAGCTGTGTTAAAGATTACTGGGTGGATAATCAGTGGAATTACAGGCTGTTAAAGACCTTGTTATCTCCTGATCAAATACAACAAGTGTCACTTACCAAGCTTCAACCTGACCAAAAGGACAGGCTGAAGATCAAAAATAGAAACTCTCAGAAAATAACCTCCTTCATTTACCAAAAATTCTTCATCATGGACAAGATTTCTTGGGGAGTGAGTTATGGGGAAAACTGTTATCTCCTTCTATGTGTTTTCTATGTTGGAGAGTGAGACACCTACTAATTCCCACTGATGATATCCTAAAGCTCAAAGGATTAAAAGGACCCTCTTGTTGCCTGCTGTGCAAACAAGCTGAAGAATCCATCAATCATTTATTTTTCGGATGCTCCTTTTCTCAAGCTCGTTTGGAAGGAGCTCATTAGAAGACTTAATCTGGACACCTTGAAACTAAGCCTGGCTTAAGCTCTTTGATCGCTGGAATGACTGGGAGAAGGCTAACTTGCTGGTGATTCCCTGCTTGGTAATTTGGTTCACTTTGATGAATAGGAATATGGCTAAGTTTGAAGGAAGATCCTCCTCATCACTTAAAGTGGCTACTCATTGTCTTTCCTATATTCATAAGCTTATCAAATACCATAATTTCAGGGATGTTTGTAAAGTGGGAATGCTGGCCTCAAACAGAAATTTTTCAGGTACTGAACTGGGCTCCTCCCTTAAGCAATTGGGTGAAGGTAAATACTGATGAGAGTTATCATCAGTCAAATGCTGGGATTGGGGGGATCTTTAGAGAGAGTTTTAGGAAATGCTTACTCTTTTTTCATTCCCCAACTACTGCATTGGATGCTATGGAGGCCGAAATGATTGCCATTTTCTAGGCTATCAGGATTGCCTATAAGTGTGATTTTAAGTATCTGGTGGTTGAGACTGACTCCAAAAGCTGCATTAATTTCCTCAAAAAAGCTGAGCAAGCTCCATGGAACATCATGAGATGGATGAACAGAATGAACATGTTCAAGGATGGCATGACATTGGACTTTGTCTTCATTGCAAGGGAAGGCAATGCCCCAAAGACATTGGCTTGCATCTCGGGGATGGTGTAATGACGGGATAAATGTTAATTCCATTTCCCCCACACCTCTTTCTTTATTGATACATGGAGATAATTTGAATATCCCTTATGTAAGAAACTAGTTTGTTCTCTATAGTTATATGAAATGAATTTTGTACTTGCCTTTTGGCAAGCATTTGTTTTAAATATATATATATATATATATATATATATATATATATATATATATATATATATATATATATATATATACAAAACTAAAGGAATGAGTAGCATTAAGTAAATAGAGCATAACAAATAAGTAGAAGCTATAGGCATTTGAGAAAAACTAGTGAAACTACTTAACTATATAGAAATTCACCGCTTTAGCCTTGATAAACTATAAAACCAAACTTTGACGATAAAAAAAAAGAAATAAAAAAACCTCTTCATTGAATTTTGGTGATCCTACAATTACAGCAAAATGGACCATCATGGATGAGAGAAGAAAATACATTTTGAAATACTAATTGTTGTTGTGATATATTTCAAAATAATATTTGGAACGATCGACGACGAAGTGAAAAGTAGAACGAGAAATTTTCACACCAGAAAAGCAGGCACAGAGATTTACGTGGTTCAGCAATTTGCATACGTCCACAGAGTTGCAGATGATTTTATTTATTGAGGAAATTACAACAATCGATTGTCTCGACAAGTACAAGAAACACTTATCTCAACTTCAAGGAATTGCAAAGTTGATGCAGTCCTTCACTATTGTTTCTTCTTCGACGCTGTCGGCTTCCTCCGCTGCGGGTTTTCTCCATCGCCGTAAAGAGAAGAATGAAATAAGAATAAAAAATACCTTTTTATTCTCTCTGCTTTTGCCTTCTTCTCCGGAGCCTTACGCCAAGCCCTTTTTGTTCTGCCTCAGGCCAAGCCTTTTCTTTCACTTAAATCTTCTCAGTTTCGCTTTCGTCTTATTCTGCCAATTCCATCTTTTACAAAAATAGGGAAGCGGGAGTAGTTTTGGAAAGGCAGCAAACAAAGAGGCGTGACTCTTCAATTAATCATCAATTAATTAATTGATGACTTGATCAACAGTGGACCGTCTCCACTAAACTCAACAATTCTCCCACTTGGAGACTGGTACACTGACTGCACCATCCACTGGCTGTGTTGCCCTTTCCTTCAAGCTTGATATCCTCCACCTCTGCAACTCAAGACCCCTGTCTTCACACCAGAAGACCAACTGAAGCTGCGCACAACTTCAGTTTCTCAAGAGTAACACCCTTAGTCAACATATCAGCAGGGTTCTCACTTCCACAAATTTTCTCAAGCAACAACTGTCCGTCATCCAACAATGACCGTATGAAGTGATACTTGATCTGAATGTGCTTGGTCCTGGACTGAAATGCTGGATTCCTGGCAAGGAATATGGCGCTCTGATTATCACTGTAAAGAATGCCCTTCTGATCTTTCTTGCCTAATTCTTCTAAGAAGCCCTGTAGCCATATCATCTCCTTTGCAGCCTCTGACACTGCTAGACAACGAAACTGTCTTCTGCAAATTAAAGCCCCATAATACTACAGTGCCACCAAAAGTATAAATATAGCCTGTAGTGCTCCTTCTAGTATCAATGTCTCCAGCTAGATCAGCATCAACATAGCCCCGTACCTCTGAACTCTTACCTGAGAAACACAAGCAAGTTTCTGAAGAGCCTCTTAGGTACCTCAAGATTCATTTCACTGTTTCCCAATGTTCCTTTCTAAGATTACTCATGTATCTGCTAACAACTCCCACTGCATAGGTGACACACCTAAAATATATACCCTTTTTGTTATATTATTTTACTCATTTTTTGATGATATTACACTTTAAAGGAAGGTATTTTGTATGTTTTTTGATTTTAGGTACAAGAAATGGTGATTGGAGCAAAAGGAAGCAAAAATGGTGCAATTTGGAGCAAAAACGAGCAAGAAATGAAATTCTGCCCTGACACCTTTCGATAAGTTTTTTGATGCTTAATCTCTTTTACACTTCTTGCATATTTTTGAATGAGATTACACTTTAAAGAAATATTTTTTTATGCTTATTTTGTAGGACTATCTATTATGAACGCAACGCAACTGAAATGGGGCAAAACGGAGTTGAAACGGAGCCAAACGGAGCAAAACCGTGGAGTCGCGCAGCAGCCTGCTCGCCAACAGCGAGATCGATCTCGCCGACGGCGAGATTTTCCCGAGACCACCAAAATATGGCCGAAAAGGCCACCGACAGCGACCTCGAACCCGCCGACAGCGGCCCAGATGACCATGAACCGACATTTGGCGATTTTGGGCCAATATTCGACGTATTTGGATGCTTTTTCGAAGGGGTGCTTATGGAAACTCTTCAAACTTCGTCCATACTCTTTAAAATGGCGAATATAGGTTAGAAAAGTGAGGAATTTGAGGTGAGAAACAATAGAGGAAAGGAGAGAAAAACTTAGAGGAATGTTTAGGATTCTTAGATTAAGAGTAGAAATGTAGATTTCTACCCTTTTGGAGAGATTGGAGAGGAGATTTTAAGAGAATTTGTAAGGGATTTCGCTAGCATTGCATGGATCGTCGGGAGATTTTATGGGACAGATCTTCGTCTTTCTTTCAAGGGGAAAAAACTAAGTATTGTTCTTCATTATCTTATAATTTTGTAAATATTTATTTAGTGGATTTGCTTTTGTTAAATGAAGTTTCCTTTATGTTTTCTTCGTGCTTTGTGACGCATCTCTCTTACTCTTTCTTCTTCTTTGGAAATAGTGGCATAAGAAGATTATGCCTTTGTTTTCCTTTTACTTTTCTTTTGCAATGAGTAGAAATCATGTTTAGGATTTTGTGATGCATGGTAGCAGTAAATTTAATTACAAATGTGATGGTTTTTACTTGCACTTCATTTACATTGCAATAAGGGCTCATTGTAGTGTTAAAATTTGTTGTAATTGTATTGACCCGAAAGGGCGGTGTAATTCTCAACAAAGTGAAACCACATTCAAATTCCATGGATGGTGAAGTTCATGGAAGTTGAATACAAATAAATAAGGAAATATAATTATTGGGCGTAGAATTGGAGATTTTAGAGTGACAGACTAAAATCCTCAATTCGGTCCTATCGTTTGGGTGCTGAAGTGTAGATGTTAGCCCTCAGGCGAGGGGAACGTGGGAGCTACGAAGTGGCAGCCGGTATCCTCCCGACCTAGCCGCGATTCGATAACTAAGCATAGGATAAGTCAATGTTCTTTATGCCTGGACCAAAGGGTAAAGAATAGGATTGCTCCTTTTTGGCACATACAATATTTAATGCATCTCATTCCTATACATTATCTATTTCATTACATAAGAATAGTAGTTTTTAAAATCTCAAAATTCTCCAAACCAACTTATCCAAAAAGGGTTATCTTTAGAATTATTATTTGCATTTAGATATAGTTACTATCTTTACGTTTAACACTTGCATTTAGGAATAGTTGCTAGATAAACACAATCTTAATCGACATTCCAAACTAAAGACTATTAGTAGTGGACTAGAATTTGACTAAAGACTTCTTACTTCACTTCCTCGTGGGATCGATACTGGGGTTTTTAAAGAAAACTCTATATTACTTGAAACGATACGTATACTTGCGTAGTACCTCTAGTGTGTAAAATATTTTCTAATTTTTATATCATTTAAGATTTTGCACACTAGCCGCTATTTATAAATCGGGTCAAGTTTTTTGCCATCTTTTGAAAGTTAATTTACTGCGTAATTGCGGGTCGGGTCAAGTTTTTAGCCCCGTTGCCGGGGAAGCTTCGGTAAGAACTTTAGGAGAATTTTAGTTGAAATAATTAGGCTTAGACTTGGAAAACTGTAGTGTGGTAAAAACTATTTTTGTGTGAAAAGTGTTTTTTGTATGAAAAAGTGTTGTGAAAAAACTGTTTGTGTGAAAAATATGGTGTTCGTGAAAATATTTTGTTGTGTTGAATATATTTCATCTATTATTTGTTTAATTGTTAATGTATTGTTTGTTATGTTGTGTATGCGAAACAAAGGATCTGCAGGACTTGTACCTTATGATCCCGAGTTTGAAGAAAATAAAAAAATAAATAAAATAATAAAAATACAGAAAGGACTCGAAAAACTAGAAATGGAAATGGAAAACTTTCATGATAATAACTTGGAAAATCATCATAAATCATTGAGGGATTACATAAATCCTACGATAGATAAAATTCACTTAAGTATACAAAACCCTGTCATAGAAGCTGGCTCATTTGAAATAAATCCTGAGATTATCCAACTGGTGCAGAACAATAAGTTTGGGGGAACTCCTTTAGAAGATTCCTATTTACACTTATCAAATTTTCTAGAACTTTGTGCTACATTTCGTTATAATGGCATGTCAGACGATGCTGTTAGACTAAGGCTTTTTCCTTTCTCACTAAGGGATATGGCTAAAATGTTGTTATATTCATTAGCACCTGGCTCTATTAAAAATTGGGAGGAGTTAACTCAGAAATTCCAAGCTAAGTATTTTCCACCTTCAATGACTACTAAACTTAGAAACGATATTATCTCATTTTGTCAATATGAAGGGGAATCAATATACGAAGCTTGGGAAAGATTTAAGGAACTTCTAAGAAAGTGTCCTCACCATGCTCTGCCCGATTGGTTAATCATTCAAACTTGTTATAATGGGTTAGTAGGATCCCTTAGGTCTATAATTGATGATGCTGCTGGTGGATCATTAATGTCAAAATCATTTGATGAAGCGTATGCATTAATTGAAAAAATGGCTACAAATGAATTTCAATGGCCCTCTACAAGGGTAAATCATAAAAATGTAGCTAGTATTTATGATACAGATACGATTTCAATTCTTGCATCTCAGATTGCTGCAATATCAAGGAAGTTGGACCAACCTCAATTTACTTCTGTAAGTGAGGAAAGATCATTAGGGCCTATAATTGATTCTAAATTATCATATGAGACTTTAAATACCATAAACAACCCGTACTCTAACTTTTACAACCTAGGTTGGGAGAATCATCCTAAATTTAATTGGAATCCTACTACTGACGATGGAAACCAACAATGGGAAAATAATCATGCAAATCATAATGGAAGTTGGAATAATCAGGGGAACACAAACTATAAACCTTCATATCCACCGGACTCTAATAATGATCAACAATTTGAGGATAAAAAAATGTCTATGGAAGAAGTGGTATTGCAAATGGGAAACCAACTGCAAATTCAAAATGCTCGCGATTAGAAACATAGAGAATCAATCGGTACAAATTGCTAATTCACTTAGCAATAGACACCAAGGAACACTTCCTAGCAATAATGAGATCAACCCTAAAGAGAACACTAATGAACAAATAGAAGCTGTCCAATTAAAAATTGGAAGAGATATAGAGGATGTGGTTAGAAAAGAGAAAGATGTTGTGAGAGAAACAAAGGAAACTAAAAGACCTGAAGAACATGTTTCTAAGGATCTGGAAAAATTAATGTCTCCAACTAAAATCAGTTTGGAAAACCCACCACCTCCATTTCCTCAAAGACTTAGACAGCATGAGTTGGATAAAAAATTTTCAAAGTTCATGAAAGTACTTAAGAAGTTAACGATAAATATTCCTTTCACTGAAGCTTTAGAACAAATGCCAAGTTATGCAAAGTTTATAAAGGATATATTAAACAAGAAAAGGAAATTTGGGGATTACGAGACGATTGCAATGAGTGAGGAGTGCAGCGCTATACTTCAGAAAAATTTTCCTCGGAAACTTAAAGATCCTTGTAGCTTTACAATTCCTTGTGTAATTGGAGAAAAATTATGTGGAAAAGCTTTATGTGATTTAGGAGTGAGCATTAACGTGATGCCTCTATCTATATTTAGAAGGTTGGGTTTAGTCGATATTTCTCCCACTACTGTAACCCTTATGTTAGCTGATCGATCTATCATTTATCCAAAAGGAGTTATAGAAGACATGCTAGTCAAAGTGGATAAATTTATCTTTCCTTTGGACTTTATTGTATTAGATATTGAGGAAGATAAAGAAATTCCAATTATTTTAGGGAGACCTTTCCTTATTACTGGACAAGCTATGATAGATGTGCAAAAAGGAGAGTTGACTATGAATATTAATGACCATGAAGTTACTTTTGATGTATTAAAGACTATGAAATATCCAAGTCGAGAGGAAAGATGATGATTGTTTTTGGATGGATGAAATTGATTATCTAAGTAAAGACCATTTTCAAGAAAATTTTGAGAGTAAGTTAATAGATGAGAATGAAATAGATTTTCATGATGATTCGAAAAGGTTATTTAAAGAAGATTGTATGTATGTTCAGGAGAGATGTGAAATGATGAACTCTACCAAAAATATTAAACTTTTAATTCCATTTGTTGAAAAATCTCATGAACTTAAGATGGATGTACCTCATACAATTTTAAATCCTATCTATTTAGAGAATTCATCTACACAACCAGTCTTTATATCTTTAGATACGACTCAATCACAAGAAAAACCTGAATTAAATGATGCACAAGATAAAATTATTGAACTAGGACTTAGAAGAGAAATTGAGGATATATTTCAAAAGAGCTTTGAGTTGAGAAAAGAGAATAAGGATATTGGAAGACCATTGGAAGAAATTCCTAAGGAATTAGAAAAACATATTTCCTCAACTAAGATAGATCCTCAATCATTTAATAATTATAAAGGGGAAGATTGGAAGATAACTTGAATCATAAGAGTGACATAGAAGAATTTGACCTTGAATCTGAATCATCTAGAGAGAATTTGATCCAAAATTTGGAAGATATTGAAGTATTTTATAAAGATCCATTTCTTATAAATTTCAAGGATGATATTAATGTGCGGATTGAAAAAATCAATAGAAGAATATTGGATCTAGAAAGAAATATGAGAAAAAATTATATAAATCAAACTGAAAAAGAAGTGCTAATCGAAAAATTAAAATTTAAGGATTTTATAGGAATCCCTGGATCTGAAAATGATTGGGCGATTGATCTAGGATTACTTAAATGGAATTTTGATCCAGGAGGAATCATTTGTCGGGCTAATGACGTTAAACCAAGCGCTTTATGGGAGGCAACCCATAGTTATCAGTGTGCTTTGATTTAGTGTGCTCGAGAGTCATGATTGTGAGTGTTGTATTGTGTTTGATTTAGAGTGGATAGATTTGATCTTTATGTGTCAATATAGATTGATAAGTTTGATTGCTGATTGATAGATGTTTGGATTATTAGTACTTTGATCTAATCTTTGTCTATGTCATGAGGAAGGTGATTCCTTAACTTCTTATTATGGCTAGAATTGATCTCTTGTAAAGTTGGATTGACAAGTCCACTATAACTTGGGTCTCACCCAGACTTGAGTTTTACAAGAGAAATCATGAATTTCGAACATTGATAGTTTCATCTTAATTTGTTACTTCCTTTCTGCAACTTTATTTTCATTAGATAGGAGTCATGAACCTATTTGATGAATACTATGTGTAGGATCTCACACTATCTTTATAACTGTTAGAAGTGCTTAATTATAAAGATTAGGTGATGCCTAAGATTGGTGTCCAGAAACCAATTTATCAGGGGTAATCTTATCTTTGGGATTATAATCTATAAAATCATTTTAAAGTACCTAATTTACTAGTGTAGTGATTCCGTTAGAAATTGAAAGTAACGTAGTGAGATTGGCTGAGTTAAAAGAAGAATTGACCTCATTTATCATTTGTGTTTGTATTTGAATTTTGTGTTTGTGTTTATGTTTGTGTTACAATTTTATTTAGGTCTTGAAGAACATTTTTATAATCCCTTGCTGATACATGCTATGCTAGCTAGACTTTGGTTTAGTTAATTTCATTCTGGCATGATTAGTTTAGATTTACTTTCTTCTACATATTGTTCTGTCCTAATGAATACTTGTAAATGGTTTTGATAGACATTTGTGGTAGATAGAATTTCTAAACTGTTTTTCTTCCTGCTTATATTTTCTCATATCGAATGTTATATATGTTAAAAATTAAGTTTGGGGGTAGGAAGAAAAATAAAATTTTAATGTGAAAATACTTCCTTTTAGTGTAATTTTATTACAAGCATGTTTTAGGTTAGTTTTACTTTCTCCTACAGTCATTCTATCCTGATTAGGCATGATATGAATTTGATAGGATGTTGCAGTAGTAAGTATATTCAACCATTAATTTTTCTTCCTGCTATATTTTATGGAATTAATTGCAAAATATTTTAAAATTTAAGTTTGGGGGGAAGAAAAATATTAACTCTTATTTGTTCTCAATTATTATATTTTCAAAAATTATTAGCATAACTTCTGGCAATTGAAACTCGCTTGAGATAACTAAAATTTTTTTATTTCACTTGAATATTGTGGAATGATTGGATGAAAGTTTTTAGTAATAAAAGTTAATTTTATAAGGGTAAGATATTTGGTATGAAAGAATTTGATTACAGTTAACTATTTAAAGTAAAGAAAACTGTATTTTTGAAATGTTAAGAGACTTAAAGTATTGTGTGTAAAGAAGAGATTGTGACTTATGATGAATAATAAAGTTCATACCTAATTATAAAGTAAGGATGTGTTTCAAGTTTGAACTTTAGAAAGAGGAGAGTGAAGTTCAAAATCATTACAGGCTCTCCAGATAAAGTAATCATCATTAAAAAAAGAGAAAAAAAAGAAGAGAAAAAGAAAAAAAAAGGAAAGAAAAATATTTATGAGGAGAAGCTTGAGGAGATACCTAATAAAAAATTGGCTTCACTTGAGTCACCTAAAGGGAGAACTTAATTTCATTTCTGAATTTATATTTAAAGTATTGGCCTACATTCTAATGAAGTTTGCTTGAACTTCTTTTACACATAATCTTTCAAGGCATTCTTAATGTGACAAATTATGATTTATCTTGAAATAAATAAAAGACTAGAACCCTTAGACTTGATTGCTAAATATTCTTATACTTGTAGTGTTAACCTGAGTTACTAAATTTCTTTTTAAAAGTCTAACCAATATATTCTTTTAAATGAAAAATTTTAGTGTCTTACAGGTGAATAGTACATTGCCCTGAGTTATATTTTTATGTAGTAAAAGTGTTACTTGAGGACAAGTAACAGTTAAGTTTGGGGGATTTTTGACACGCCTAAAATATATACGCTTTTCGCTATATTATTTTACTCATTTTTTGATGATATTACACTTTAAAGGAAAGTATTTTGTATGTTTTTTTGTTTTTAGGTACAAGAAATGGTGATTGGAGCAAAAGGAAGCAAAAACGGTGCAATTTGGAGCAAAAACGAGCAAGAAATGAAATTCTGCCCTGACACCTTTCGATAAGTCTTTTGATGCTTAATCTCTTTTACACTTCTTGCATATTTTTGAATGAGATTACACTTTAAAGAAATGTTGTTTTTATGCTTATTTTTTAGGGCTATCTGTTACGAACGCAACGCAACTGAAATGGGGCAAAACAGAGTTGAAACGGTGCCAAACGGAGCAAAACCATGGAGCCGCGCAGCAGCCTGCTCGCCGACAACGAGATTTTCCCGAGACCCCCTAAATATGGCCAAAAAGGCCGCCGACAGCGGCCTCGAACCCGCCGACAGCGGCCCAGATGACCATGAACCGACATTTGGCGGTTTTGGGCCAATATTCGACTTATTTGGACGCTTTTTCGAAGGGGTGTTTATGGAAACTCTTCAAACTTCGTCCATACTCTTTAAAATGACGAATATAGGTTAGAAAAGTGAGAAATTTAAGGTGAGAAACAATAGAGGAAAGGAGAGAAAAACTTAGAGGAATGTTTAGGATACTTTGATTAAGAGTAGAAATGTAGATTTCTACCCTTTTGGAGAGATTGGAGATGAGATTTTGAGAGAATTTGTAAGGGATTTCGCTAGCATTGCATGGATCACCGGGAGATTTTATGGGAGAGATCTTCGTCTTTCTTTCAAGGGGAAAAAGCTAAGTATTGTTCTTCATTATCCTATAATTTTGTAAACATTTATTTAGTGGATTTGCTTTTGTTAAATGAAGTTTTCTTTATGTTTTCTTCGTTCTTTGTGACGCATCTCTCTTACTCTTTCTTCTTCTTTGGAAATAGTGGTATAAGAAGATTATGTCATTGTTTTCCTTTTACTTTTCTTTTGCAATGAGTAGAAATCATGTTTAGGTTTTTGTGATGCATGGTAGCAGTAAATTTAATTACAAATGTGATGGTTTTTACTTGCACTTCATTTACACTGCAATAAGGGCTCATTGTAGTGTTAAAATTCGTTGTAATTGGATTGACCCGAAAGGGCAGTGTAATTCTCAACAAAGTGAAACCACATTCAAATTCCATGGATGGTGAAGTTCATGGAAGTTGAATGCAAATAAATAGGGAAATATAATTATTGGGCGTAGAATTGGAGATTTTAGAGTGACGTACTAAAATCCTCAATTTGGTCCTATCGTTTGAGTGTTGAAGTGTAGATGTTAGCCCTCGGGCGAGGGGAACGTGGGAGCTCCGAAGTGGCAGCCGGTATCCTCCCGACTTAGCCGCAGATTCAGTAACCAAGCATATGATTAGTCAATATTCTTTATGCCTGGAATAAAGGGTAAAGAATAGGATTGCTCCTATTCGGCACATACAATATTTAATGCATCTCATTCCTATACATTATCTATTTCATTACATAAGAATAGTAGTTTTTAAAATCTCAAAATTCTCCAAACCAACTTATCCAAAAAGGGTTATCTTTAGAATTATTATTTGCATTTAGATATAGTTACTATCTTTACGTTTAACACTTGCATTTAGGAATAGTTGCTAGATAAACACAATCTTAATTGACATTCCAAACTAAAGACTATTAGTAGTGGACTAGAATTTGACTAAAGACTTCTTACTTCACTTCCTCGTGGGATCGATACTCGGGGTTTTTAAAGAAAACTCTATATTACTTGAAACGATACGTATACTTGCGTAGTACCCCTAGTGTGTAAAATATTTTCTAATTTTTATATCATTTAAGATTTTGCACACTAGCCGCTATTTATAAATCGGGTCAAGTTTTTTGCCATCTTTTGGAAGTTAATTTACTGCGTAATTGTGGGTCGGGTCAATAGGCAATATCCGGTCTGGTGCAAACCATAACATACATAAGTGAACCAATAGCTGAAGCATAAGGAACCTTACTCATGTGATCTCGTTCATCTTCTGACTTAGGTGACTGATTCTTGCTGAGTCTGAAGTGATTGCCCAAGGGTGTCCCAACTGGTTTGGCCTCATCCATATTAAACCTGCTAAGTACCTTTTTCACATACTCAGCCTGAGAGAGTCTCAACATGCTTCTGACTCTATCTCTGAAAAAAGGATTTGCTTTTCATCTCCCAAATCTTTCATTGCAAAGTATTCTGACATCTGCTCCTTCAGATTATTGATCTCACCAATACTAGACTTTGCAATAAGCATATCATCCACATACAACAGTAGAATGATATATGAATTGTCAAAATACCTGATGTAGCAACAATGATCTGCCTGACATCTGTTATACCCTGCATTTAACATGAATTTATCAAACTTCTTGTACCACTGTCTAGGAGCTTGCTTCAGGCCATACAAGCTCTTCTTCAATCTGCAAACTGAGTCTTCCTTTCCCTGTACCACGAACCCCTCAGGTTGGTGCATGTAGATGTCTTCTTCAAGATCGCCATGAAGAAAAGCTGTCTTCACATCTAACTGCTAAAGGAAGAGATTTTCAGTAGCCACCATAGACAGTACAATTCTGATGGTTGTAAGCTTCACCAGAGGAGAGAAAATCTTGGAATAATCTATGTCATGCTTCTGCTAAAAACCTTTTACAAAAATTCTAGCCTTGTACCTCTTACTTCCATCATGCTCGGTCTTCATCTGGTACACCCACTTGTTGTGTAATGCCTTCTTCTCTGGTGGAAGATCTGTCAGCTCCCAAGTCTGATTCTCTAGCAGAGAATCCATCTCCTCCTTCATGGCTAGCTCCCACTTGCTCGAATTTTCATCTTGCAAGATTTCTTCATAACTCTGAGGTTCTCTACCATCTGTCAGCAGAATGTAATTTAAAGTAGAAGAATACCTCTGTGGAGAACGTCTAGTCCTTTCTAACCTACGAACTGCAACTATAGGAGTGGACTACTCTGAAACTGACTGCGAAACAATAGGAATGGGTGCTCCGGACCCACTCTCCTCATCACCTGTAACTCTGCCCTGAACTGTGACTTCTGGTAAATCATCAAACTTTATTAACTCAGATTTCTGTAGTGCTGTTTCAGAAACTGTACTGGACTTGTCCTTGTACATATTTTTTTCATTGAAAATTACATTCCTGCTCCTTATGAATTTATGATCCTGATCATCCTAGAAACGATACCCAAATGCCTCGTCTCCATAGCCAATAAAATAACACTTCTTTGACTTAGCCTCAAGCTTACTACGAGCATCAGGATTAATTAAAACATAAGAAAGACAACCAAAAGTCTTAAGGTGAGAAAATTTGACCTTTTTCCCACTCCAGACCTCCTCAGGCAATTCACAATGTAATGGAATGGATGGCCCTCTGTTGATCAAGTAAACTGCAGTGCTGACCGCATCTGCCCAGAAAGTAAGTGGCAGTCCAGCGTGCAATCTCATGCTTCTAGCTCGCTCATTAATGGTTTTATCCATGCGCTCTGTAACACCATTTTGTTGTGGTGTCCCCGGAACGGTCTTCTCCATTCTGATACCCTGAGCTGCACAGTACTCCTTGAACCCACCATCAATGTACTCACCACCATTATCAGACCTCAGACATTTAAGTTTTAATCCTGTCTCTGTCTCAACCATGGCCTTCCAAGTCTTGAACACACTAAATACATCAGATTTATGCCTCAAGAAATAAACCCATACATTTCTGCTATGATCATCAATGAATGTGGCATAGTAACGAGAGCCTCCAAGAGATGCCACTGGAGAAGGTCCCCACACATCTGTGTGTACAAGATCCAACTTTCTTGCCCTTAGCGTCCTGCCATTTTTCAAGAAACTGGCCTTCCTATGTTTCCCCATATTGCAACTCTCACACATGCTGAGATCAGCTGACTTTAGTTCTGGTAGCTTGCCTCTGGACTGAAGTTCTTTCATACCCCTTTGACTCATGTGGCCAAACCTACAATGCCACAACTCTGCTATGCTCTCTGCAATAGTAGTATCAACATTGTTAACTAAACCAGTGGTCATATACAGTGTACCTGTTTTCTTACCCTGAGCCAGTACCAGTGCTCCTTTAGCAACCTTCCAGGTGCTATATGAGAACACTACTGAATGTCCACACTCATTAAGCTGCCCAAAAAAAATGAGGTTCTTATTTAATTCAGGAATGTGTCTGACCTTTTGCAGTGTCCACCCGTTATTGTTTGGAAGTGAAATGTCGATGTCTCCCATTCCAACCACATTCAATGCTTCTACATTTGCAAGATATACTTTCCCAAAGTCACCTGCAACATAATTCCTCATCAATTCACGATGGAAAGTTGTATGGAAGGAAGCCCCTGAATCCAATATCCAGTCATCAATAGAACTATGAACTGTCAGCAGTAGTGCATCATGTGCCTCTTATGTTGCCACATTTGCACCGTCATTCTCCACCTTCTTGGGATTTCTGCAGTACCTCCTTATGTGACCAATTTTTCCACAACTCCAGCAAGTTACTTTCTGACCAGGCCTTGACTTGCTCCTGCTTCTGTGTTTTAATTTTGATCTTCCTCTGTTTGAGTTCATGTCTCGTGATCTCCCTCTGAAATCAACATTTAATGCTAAACTCGAACCTGAGATCTCGCCAGAATTTTTCCTGCGAACCTCCTCAGCCAAAATCAAATCACGAATATCATCAAATTTCAATTTAGACTTACCTGCAGAATTACTGACAGCAATCCTCATAGCTTCCCAGCTATTTGGTAATGAAGCCAACAAGATCAGTACATGTATCTCATCATCAAATTCAATTTCCACAGACGATAATTGATTTGTGATAGTATTGAAATCATTCAGGTGTTGTACAACAGACGTACCTTCCATCATCTTCAAATTGATAACTTCTTCATCAGATATACCTTGTTATTCGCCGACGACTTTTCATACATACCTAAAAGTGCTGTCATTAGATCTGCAGTAGTCCTTTCCTTGATGATTTTGTGTGCAACGGACCTCAATAGGGTCAATCGAATAACCCCCAGAACTTGTCGATCCAACAAACTTCATTCAGTCTCATCCATCCTTTCAGGTCTTTTCCCCAATAACGGAAGATGAAGTTTCTTCCCATAGAGGTAATCCTCTATTTGCATCCTCCAGAAACCAAAGTCTGTGCCATCAAATTTCTCGATTCCTGAAACCTTCACTTCATCTGCAGTTATTGGCTCTGATACCAGTTGTTGTGATATATTTCAAAATAATATTTGGAACGATCGACGACGAAGTGAAAAATAGAACGAGAAATTTTCACACCAGAAAAGCAGGCACAGATATTTACGTGGTTCGGCAATTTGCCTACGTCCACAGAGTTGCAGAGGATTTTATTTATTGAGGAAATTACAACAATCGATCGTCTCGACAATTACAAGAAACACTTATCTCAACTTCAAGGAATTGCAAAGTTGATGCATTCCTTCACTATTGTTTTCTCTTCGACGCTGCCGGCTTCCTCTGCAGCGGGCTTCCTTCGTCGTCGTAAAGAGAAGAATAAAATAAGAATAAAAAATACATTTTTATTCTCTCCACTTTTGCCTTCTTCTCCCGAGCCTTACGCCAAGCCCTTTTTGTTCTGCCTCACGCCAAGCCTTTTCTTTCACTTAAATCTTCTCCGTTTCGCTTTCGTCTTATGTGCTAATTCCATCTTTTGCAAAAAAATAGAAAAGCGGGAGTAGTTTTGGAGAGGCCGCAAACAAAGAGGTGTGAATCTTCAATTAATCATCAATTAATTAATTGATGACTTAATCAACAGTGGACCGTCTCCACTAAACTCAACAATTGTAAATTACGTTATCCACAGTGAGTTACACAGTCAGAGCAGATTCACGAGTAGCCTAAGAAGGAAATGGTCATCTCTTATCAAATAACGGTGATTATTAGTGCCAATTATGTACCCTCACAAGGTCCTGTGGTCAGGAGATACATGTCGGCCGCTTTCTTTTATTTTATTGTGTTAAGAGGTTAAAAAAAAGGTTTTAATAGAAATTTGATTTAATTTATTATATATATATATATATTTTTTTTGAAAGTAATATTTTAATTTTGAAAAAAATATGAAATCAAACTGATCTCATACAGATGTTAGTTTAAATAATCAAGCGCTTCATCACAAGACATGTATCTATCCCGAAGAATAGATATATGATTTGGGATGAGGCTTGATCAAACAAACTAAAGAATTCATGACATCCATTTGGTCTGCGAACCATTTTGACCAACAATTTCCCCTATCTAATATGAAGGAATTATATAGGGTTTATATTAATCTGGGGTCTTTAAGTTTCCTATAAGGGCAAGCCCCTATAGTTAATTACATCTTAGATAACCGAAGTCACCAAAGAAAACTCTTGATATAGATCAGGAAATATTTACATTCATGACTTCCGAAGGTAAGGTTTCCAAAGAAAATGTGATAGTCGGAAATTCAATAGGTGAATGGCTCAAATTTTGGAACATTTTATTTTGTCAAAATCCAAAGGAGTGACGGCTAGAAGAAGAACACAGATTCAAGGGAAACCTTGATTTCCTCCCAAACTATCCTATTGTTTGGCTTTAAATCTTGGAAATGAAGTTATTTAAATTTCAATCTTGTCGATTAATTATAGGAATTACATTCGCATAATATCCAATTATGCAAATAAGCTGGAAGATGGGAGGATTTATGTCGTACAGGACGACAACCTCGGAATCCTAAAGTGAATTAGGGCTTATATTGCACAGCAGAACTGTACAAAGGCCTATAGAAAAGGTAAAGATTTATGAGGTACTAGGCAAGCTACCTCAAAGTCCAATGGCTTGTTGTTTAGACTAAGGAAAGTTTTTGCTGATGTAGACGAGTCTTACTATTGAAGATGGTCGTGCTGCCCACTATGCATGCTCCAAGCTCCTTGTAGTAGCAAGTTTAGTTTAAAGAAGTGTCAATTAAAGAGAAAAGAGAAGTATCATGTTTTATAAATATTAAAATTGAGATGTCTTAAAATTTTATTAGAGGGACATTAAAGTTGATTATAACAAAATTGATTAAGATCCCACGGTTCCATCATCCCGACACCGTTATTTTTATCGGATTCACTTAGTCCAAATGAATTTATTAAACCCAACTTAATAAGTTTCATACTTTCATTTGGACCGTGGAAAAACCTTGTTAGCGACACGTGGGTTACATCCTTCAAGGAATTCCCTATCATCCAATGATACGTTTTAATTTAGTTGTAATTATAACTTTTGTTTTATTTGTAATTAAATTTTGAGTTCTTTTATATTTTGAATACTGTGGCGGTGGATTTTATCTTGTTGTGATTTTTAGTTTAGTTTTGATTTTGGTTTTGTGGCTACCCTAAAGGTTTTAGTTTTCATGCAAGGTTACATTGTTGTTTATCATGCAAGTTTGCAAGAAAAAAAAGTTTAATACGACGCAGGTAAGTAAATTGTAATAAAATAAAAGCGTACCTGACGGGTCTTCTCATCATTTTGGGTCTTCTCGTCATTTCCAACTGCACTTAAAATGCATGTTAGGGCATTTAAATATTTGAAAGAAAACACCTAAGTAAAGCTAAGGGAAGGTCATGGTTGTCTACCAAATCCTAATCCTATCACTAGTCAATTCCTAAGGTGTGTTTGAGGATGATTTTCTTCATCAAAGAACAATGAAGTTCAATTGTTCTTCTAAAACACCTCATTGGATTGAGAAAATGCTTAGGACGAGTCTTGAACATCTTTTCAATGCTTCTGGGATCATTTTGAGTCCAGATGAACTTCATTATCTGGATGAATTGATCATCCGAGTTTTAGTTGAGTTTTGATTCTTACTCAGTGAACTTCGATGTTTGATTATCCTATGAGTAAGGTGGCATTTCATTTGACATTTTATTTAAGATTTATAATGATGAAAGCCTTTAGGGGCAAATTAGTCCATAAGGAACTTAACTATTCTTAATTGAAGTTGAATTAATGATTTATTTTAGTTATAAAGTTTTGATTGATTTTTAAATATTTTAAATTATTTTAAATTAGAAAGGTGTTTAAGTCATTTCAATTCAGTTAAGTTTTAATATTTTTAAATGGTTTTAATTTAATTATAATATTTTAGATTAATTTTAAATTAATTTAGTTTAATTAAGAATTATTTTAAAATTAATCTTAATATCTTATACTTTCTTTTAAATTATTTCAAATTAATTTAGTTTAATTTCAAATTATTTCAAATTTGTTTTGATTTAATGATGTTTTAATCAATTTTAATGTCTTAAATTATAATATTTTAATCATTAAATTATTTTCAAATTAGTCTTAACGTTTTAAAATTATTTCAATTTAATTTTTGAATCATTTCAGATTAATTATAAGGTTTTAATATTTTAAATTTGTCTTAGTTCAATTATAGGATTTCAAAATCATTCTTCTTTAATTATTAATTTTAATTATCATTTTTATGATTTCATTAGTAAGAGTTCAGTGATTCTTGATCAATTCATTGGTTAAGGATTCAATTTTAAAGAATTAGAATCTTTCTATATCACATCCCCAAACCTTAACAATTTATGCCTTATAATTAACTTCCAAAGTTTAATTACTTAATTAATTGGGATTTCTTTTTTAAAATTAAAGGTTATTAATGGGTTTCTACCCCTTAGTTTCCTTTGTTTCAATCATCCAAGAGGAAAATAAAGATCAAATGTTAACCCTCCCCTTTGGTTAAGCCTAAATATTAGTTAAAGGCTAAAATTCCTTAATTACATTTATGCCCTTTTAAGCTTGTTCATCTCATAATTCACTAAATTAAGCTTAAATTTATTTGAAATTTTTATGTCACCTAAATCACATGTCCATTAAGACATCAAAGGATAAAATGTGATATTTCTATTTTTTATTTAATTTATATAATTATTTTAGTGTAAAATAAGGATTTTCAATGAAAATTCAACCAAATGACCAAGGTTAAACTTCTGTCTATAGGAAAATCATGGGAGGTTCCTACTGACTAGAGGCCCACTTAGACTAATTTTGATGATTTTTTAATTTTAAATTTATTTATTAGAATTATTTTAAGTTTTAGAGTATTAATTAGTTATAAAATAAAATTGAGAGGGAAAATTAGGTTTTTATATTTTTCTTAAATCTCTCTGAACTCAAGGAACTCAGAGAAATAAAATTTGTATTTTTCTAATTTTTTTGGAATTATTAGAATTATTTTAGTGAATGGCTTGAAAAATCCATTTTTAATTTTAAAAATTACCCTAAGCCTTTAAAATTTAATAACTTTACTTAGAGACTTAGGAAAAATATTTTGTTGATTCCAAAATGATTGGGATGCCAAATATGACATTTTGGTAAATTTTAATATTTTTATAATTTTTATAATTTTTTAGTTATTTAAATATTTAAAAATATGTTAAAATGAAAATTTTATGAAAATTCAAATTTTAATTTTCTTGGACTTCTTTGGTCTCAGAGAACTCCAAAATTGATTTGATGAGTTTTTTAGTTATATTTTGAGTTTTATGAATTTTTTAATTTCAAATATAGTTATGTCACTTAGGTAATTCATTTAATGGGTTAAATTAACTCCAATTGATTTGAAATTTTTATATGGGGCTCTCTTAATCCTAAAGCACAGTGGAGAATTGATTTCATGTTATTTTGATGTATGGTTACTACAAATTAATTTAATTTCAGTTCTATGTATTTGGTTAAATTAGGGTTATTTTTAAAACATGAAATGAGTAATGGTCTACGATCTCGCTGTCAGCGGGCTCGAGCTCGCTGTCGGCGAGATTCGTAAAAATCGCCCATTTTCGCTCTGGTCCGAATATTTTCTGATCTCATCAAATAGGTTCAATTTCTTTTGATGATTCTAATAAAAATTTGAGTAGTAAGATTTATTTTAATAATATAGACTCACTAATATGTAGATTTTTTTAAAAAAATAAAAGACTTACTATGGGTTGCCTCCCATAAAGCGCTTGGTTTAACGTCGTCAGCCCGACCTAATTCAGTTAGTGTTCAGGTTGACTAAGCATTAAAACCTCTTTAAAATTTGGTCGTCTATTTTCGAAATATGGTTTTAATCTATGTCCATTTACTTTAAATCTATGTCCTGTTTTTGGATCTTCAATTTCTATAGTTCCATATGAAAATATTTGAGTTATGGTGAAAGGTCCTAACCATCGAGATTTTAATTTCCCAGAAAATAATTTCAATCTAGTATTATAAAGCAAAACTTCTTGTCCCGGTTCAAAATTTCTCCGATTAATCTTCCGATCATGCCATAATTTCATTCTTTCTTTATAAATCCTATCATTATCATATGATTCATTCCTTAATTCTTCCAATTCATTTAATTGCAACAATCTCTTCTCACCAAGCCTTCTTTCATATTATAATTAAATTCTTTAATCGCCTAATATGCTTTATGTTCTAATTCAACTGGTAAGTGGCAAGTTTTTCCATATATAATCCTCTAAGGAGTCATTCCAATCGGAGTTTTATAAGCAGTCTTGTACGCCCATAATGCAGTATCTAGTCTTATAGACCAGTCTAATCTATTAGGATTTACAGACTTTTCTAATATACGCTTAATCTCTCGATTAGAAACTTTAGCTAATCCACTAGTTTGTGGATGATAAGCAGTTAATATCTTATGCATAATATTATATTTTTCTACTAGTTTGTGAATATATTTATTTCTAAAATGAGTTCCTCCGTCAGTGATAATCACTCTCGGCATTCCAAATCTAGTAAAAATATTTTTCATTAAGAATTTTGAAACACTTTTAAGCATCACACCTAGGTAAAGCTTCGTGCTTCAATCCATTTGGAAACATAATCAACAACTTACTAATATATGAGTTTCCAAATGACGAAATAAAAGGTCCCATGAAATCTAATCCCCAAACATCAAAAATTTCAACTTCTAATATAAAATTCAGAGGCATTTCATTTTTTCTTGATATGTTTCCTACTCTTTGGCATTTATCGCAGGTTTTAATATATTTATATACATCTCTAAATAGAGTAGGTCAGTAGAATCCAGTATCGTAGAATTTTATATGCAGCTTTATCCGTCCCAAAATGTCCTCCAAAATCGAATCATGACATTTTTGAATAATTGGTTCAATTTCTTCATAAGGTACGCATCTTCTAATAATTAGATCCTTACATTGCTTATATAAGTATGGTTCATCCCAAAAATATGATTTAGTATCGTGAATGAATTTTTTTCGTTGTTGCAAAGTTAACATAGGTGGTAAAATGTCACTTACAATATAATTTACTATATCAAGCATACCAAGGTATTTTCAACTCATTAATATTATAAAGTTGTTCATCAGGAAAACTCGTCTAAAATTTCATTATCAATATTAGATAATTCATGATTTTCTAATCTTGATAAATGATCAGCAATTTGATTATCGGTTCCTTTTTGTTAACTATCTCAAAATCAAATTCTTGCATTAATAATATCCATCTGATTAATCTTGGTTTAGAATCTTACTTTTGCATTAAATATTTTATAGTAGAATGATCAGTATGCACAATGCATTTAGCTCCTATTATATAATGCCGAAATTTATTAAAAGCATATACAACTGCTAATAATTCTCTTTCAAGTAATCGTATAATTTATTTCAAGCATCATTTAGAATTTTACTAAGCATAATATATAACTTTGAAAATCTTATCATATCTTTGCCTAAGAATCGCTCCTATAAGCATAATCACTAGCATCACACATAAGCTCAAATGGTTTCTCCCAATTAGGTGAAACTATTATAGGTGTTGTAATTAATTTATCTTTTATTAATTCGAAAGCATTTAGGCATTCAGTTGTAAATTCAAATTTCTTGTCCTTTTCAAGAAGTTGGCATAGAGGTTTAGTAATTTTTGAAAAATCTTTAATATAACGCCTGTAAAATCCAAGCATGTCCAAGAAAACTTCTTACCCCTTTTACCGTAGTTGGAGGTGGTAATTTAGCTATTACCCGAATTTTTGCGAGGTCTACTTCCATGCCTTTTTCGAAATTTTATGCCCTAATACAATGCCGCTCGTAACCATAAATCGACATTTCTCCCAATTAAGAACTAAATTAGTTTTCTCACATACTTCAAATACTTTTTCAAGATGATTTAAGCATGTGTCAAATGTTGTTCCAAATACAAAGAAATCATCCATAAATACTTCTATTCCATTATCAATTAATTTACTAAATATGTACATCATACATCTTTGGAATGTTGCGTGTGCATTACATAATCCAAAAGGCATTCTTCGAAAAGCGAAAGTTCCATAAGGACTAGTAAATGTAGTTTTATCTTGATCCTCAGGAGCAATTTGTATTTGATGATAACCGGTATATCCATCTAAGAAACAAAAATACTTATGTCCAGCTAATCTATCTAACATCTGGTCTAGAAATGGTAAAGGGAAGTGATCTTTTCTAGTGGCTGTGTTTAATTTTCTATAATCAATACATATTCGCCATCCAATAACTTGTCTTATAGGGATAAGATCATTATTTTCATTAGCTTTGACAGTCACCCCTCCCTTTTTAGGTACACGATGAATCGGGCTTACCCAAGCACCGTCGAAATATGATATATAATACCATTATCTAACCATTTTAAAATTTCTTTCTTAACAACTTCTTTCATTATCGATTTAATCTCCTTTGTGGATCTCGCTTTAGGTTTATGTTCATTATCTAAAATAATTACGTGCATACAGATTGAAGGACTAATTCCTTTAATATCTCGCTAAAGTCCAACCAAAAATTTTCTTATATTTTTTTAACGTATCTAAAAGTTTTTGTTCTTGAGATTCATTTAATTCGGATGAAATAATAACTCGGTAGAGTTGAAGAATTACCTAAGTAAGCATATTTTAAATGATTAGGTAACATTTTTAACTCAAGTTCGGGAGGTTTAATAATCGATGGAACTATATTTTTTTTAGTATTTTCGGTGTTATCCAAAAATTCAAATTTCTCTTGAATATAATCTAATTCTTCATTTCTCTCGCATTTTTCAATTAATTCAATATTTTCTTTTTCTAATTTTTCTTCATAATATTCTTTAAAATGTTCTTTTTGTAAATGATCGAGTACTTCCATTCGAAAACACTCATCATCTTTTTCTAGCGCAGGATATTTCATTGATTTAGCAATATTAAAAGTTACTTTTTAGTCATTTACTCTCATGGTTAATTCTCCTTTATGAACATCAATCATAGCTTTTCTAGTGGCTAAAAATGGTCCTCCTAAAATGATAGGAATTTCTTTATCTTCTTCCATATCTAGAATAACAAAATCTACAGGGAAGATAAATTTATCCACTTTTACTAATACATCTTCAATAACTCCCTTAGGATATGTAACGTAACTGGTCGACTAACTCGAAGAGTTACTGAAGTAGGTGAAATATCTCCCAATCCTAATCTCTTAAAAATTGATAGAGGCATTAGATTGATGCTTGCTCCTAAGTTACATAAAGTTTTTCCATAGAATTTTTCTCCAATAGCGCAGGGTATAGTTGAAACTACCGAGATCTTTTAATTTTTCGAGAAGTTTTTTTTTCGTATAATAAGCACTACACTCTTCACTAAGTGCAACCATTTCATTATCGGTAAATTTTCTTTTTTAATTTAGAATATCTTTCATGAATTTTACATAGTTTGGCATTTGTTCTAAAGCTTCTACGAAAGGAATATTTATCGTTAATTTCTTCAAAATTTCAAGGAATTTAGCAAATTGTTTGTCTTTTTTATGTTGAATTAGTCATTGAGGAAATGGTGGTGGAGGTTTTTCAACAGAAATTTTCATTAGTATTAAAGGATTTTCTAAGTTTTGATCTTGTTGATTCTTTTCCTTTTCAATTTCCACTTCCTCTTTTAGACTTTCAAGTTCTTTCTGAATTTGCTTTAATTTGTTCATTTCCCTTGTCTTTAGGATTTATTTCCACATTACTAGGAAATGTTCCAGGTATTCTATTATTAAGTGCGATAGCGATATGTCCAAGTTGAGTTTTAATATTTTTTATAATCTGTTCTTGATTTTGTAATTGATTTCCTTGTATTTGTAATTGATTTCCTTGATTTTGCAAATGTTGACCCATATTTAATATTAATTCTTTTATAGATAATTTCTTATCTTTAAATCGAGGGTTATTATTATTAAATCCGAGTGGATAATTAGGTTTATAATTAGGATTTCCTTGATTAGATGGATTTCCTAATTGTTGTGTCATATTATTCATCCATGGTTGATTAGTTGTATTATTATTCCAATTAAAATTAGGATGATTTTTCCATCCAGGATTATAATAGTTCGCATAAGGATTATTGGGTCTGTTGTTAATTGCATTAATTGTTTCATATTGAGATTGAGATTTTATAAGTTGTCCAGATGAATTTTCTTCTGTTATAGTTGGAGAGTAATTCATTCCAAAATGATCTATTTTTTTAGATATAGCATTGATTTGTGAAGCTAACATAGATATTGCATCATTTTCATGAATACTGGCTATTTTTTTCGGATTCATTCTATCAGCAGGCCATTGAAAATTATTTGTTACCATTTCTTCGATTAGTGCATAGGCTTCATCAAATGGTTTTGACATTAATGATCCTCCAGCAGCACCATCTATGATTGATCTTAAAGATCCTACTAATCCATTATAAAAAGTTTGGATAATTAACCAATCTGGTAACGCATGATGTGGGCATTTCCTAAGAAGTTCTTTAAATCTCTCCCAAGATTCATATATCGACTCTCCATCAAATCGACTAAAAGAAGTTATATCATTTCTAAGCTTAGCAATCTTAGATGGTGGAAAATATTTGGATAGAAATTTTTGTGATAATTCTCCCCAAGTTTTAATATATCCAGGTGCTAACGAATTTAACCACATTTTAGCCTTGTCCCTTAAAGAAAAAGGAAAAAGTTTAAGTCTGATAGCATCGTTAGATACTCCTTCATATTTGAAAGTAGCACATAGTTCTAAAAAACTAGCAAGATGTAAATTAGGATCTTCAGTAGGTGAACCACTAAATTGATTGTTTTGTACCATTTGGATAATTGCAGGTTTAAGTTCGAATGAATTAGCAGCTACACCAGGGTTTTGAATAGTTAAATGAATTTCATCTAATGTAGGGTTGGCATAATCTCGTAATGGTCTTGGTTGATTGATATTTTCATTTTCAGGTATATTTGTCATTTGCGTTAAATTTATAATTTCTCTTTTTTGTTTTCTAATTCTTTTAATTGTACGCTCTAATTCTGAATCGTAAGGTATTAATTTTTCATTTCCAAATTTTCGCATACAATTTAAAAAAATAGTCCATTACTTTAGTAAATAATTTCTTTACTTCCAAGCAACGGCGCCAAAAACTTCGACCCACTTTTTGTATGTATACAATTTATGTTTATAGTAACTGAACCAAAAACTAGATCCCGCTTTAAATATAGGTATATGATTTAATGTATAATGTGGATTCTACGCAAGTATACGCATCGTATCAAGTAATGCGGGGCTCTAGTGGAGTCCTGGTTATCGATCCCACGGGAAGTTTTTAACGAATTGTTATCGCGTAAATTTAAAGGAATTACTTACTAATAAGTGAACGAGATATTCAAAGTAACTATAATAAACTAAAGTAAACTAAATGCTTGAAATAAGTTGATTTAATTAATTCAGAAAAAGTATCTTTCTCCTTGTTTTTAGAAAATTAAGTGAAATGATGAATTTAAATAGAATTATTTTTTTAATTGTATTGTGACAAATAGGAGCATTCCTGTTCTTTACCCTTTGGTCCAGGTGCAAAGAACTTTGACTAATCCTATGTTTGATTACTGAATCTGCGGCTAGGCTGGGAGGATACTGCTCTGCCACTTCGAGCTCCCACGTTCCCCTCACTCGAGGGCTAACATCTACACATCGGCTCTCGAACACAGTAGGATCGAATTGAGTATTTTAGTCCGTCACACTAAAATATCCAATTCTACACCCGATAATTAATATTTCCCTATTTATTTGCACCCGCCTTCCAAGGCTTTTGACTTCCGTGAATATTGGATGTAATTTTTACTATAGTTGATAATTCAACATATTTTAACTTCTCAATTGGCCAGATTGAAAGTAAATTAAGTTTTAAGTAAAAATTATCACAATTTATTTATATTATATTAAGTGTTTTTATTTAATTTCATCAATTCGCATAATTTTCATAAACAAGGAGAAAGACTAAGAAAACTACTCATAATGCATAGGAATAAAACAAAGCATGGATTTCATTTAAAGTTAACAACAATAAACAAAGATACTTATCTTAATTTCCTTCCCAAGCAGACTCCTTAAAGTTCCTTTGACTTTTCCTTCTAGTACAGCAACTAAATAGCACTCAATGAACTCACTAAATATACTCAAACTAAATTAAACTCACAAATTACACTAGAAATAGACTCACAGAAGACTCAAAAGACACACACACTCTCTAGAATTCGGCCTCTATTTATAGAGGTAGGCAAAGGTCCAAGGGGTGCTTAAACATCTCTTTAAAAAAAGTGTCCAGGTTCAATGTACATGCATTTTGAACTAGCTAGCCGTCGGCAGGAAATGACCTCGCCGTCAGCGGGGCTTCTAGAAGATGTTCAAACCGCGCGATCTCGCTGTCGGCGGGCTAGGGCTCGCTGTCGGCGGGCTCGGGCTCGCTGTTGGCGAGGCAGTTATAATTCCTTCAGAAATTTCTCCTCACGATCTCGCCGTCGGCGTCCTCGATCTCGTAGTCGGTGAAGTAGTTATATTTTGCATGAATTTCCTCCTTTTTGATCCAAATTTGCTCCATTTCATGCTTTTTGCTTCTATCACTTATAAATCTTCATTGCTGCAATAAAATAAAGAAAATACCTTTCTTTAAAGTGCAATTTCATCAAAAATAGATATGAATTTCTTGATGTATTTTTCTGTGATCAGGTATCTTCTTCTCTTGGCTGGAATTGGGTCTGGGAGCAGTTTGGGAGAGATTTGAGGAGAAATTTTCAGCACCTAAAATTCGGCCGTGGATGAGCCATTTTATAGAGCTCGCCGGAGAGGGGAGCTCAGGGCCAGACAATGAGTGTTTTAGGCTGCATAGGGTGAAGGCAGTGCAGAGCCATTGATCACTGAGGTGATCCCTCACTGCCAAGGCTCAATTTTGGGTTTAAAGGATTATGGGGGTGCTCGAGCCGAAGTCATTCATCGCGGTTAGGGCGGCGCGCGAGGACGGGCAGCGGGCGGCGGCGAGGTTGAGGAGGAGTGGGGGAGTTGCTCAGTGCATTCAATTTGTCATGGAGGTTGCTTAAACAGGAGTTTAAGGATGGGACTTAAGCTTAGCCAAGTGACTAAACTCAATGGTCCAAAGTGGTGAACCATTGGTCCATGGATCAAGGGGCCTGGGATAGGTCAGGTCAAACCAGCCCTAGAAGGTATAGGGTTGGCTGCGATGAAGTTGGTTTAGTCAAATTGGTTTCATTGGGTTCAATTTTAGTGTCATTCAATCATAGGCTGAATTTAGGTCACATTGGGTTTAGGTTAGGCTAGCTTGGGCTTAAGCTTGATTTGGACCAAATTGATTAGCAACATTGTGTGTATGATTGCAAGGAAGATTTTTCGTTAAGACTTGGAGTGGTTTTGAGTTCATTTGGGGGCTCAATTTGGTGGATTCTGGGTTTTTAGTCAATTTGGGGCAAGTTGGCTAAGTTTGGGTTTAGGTTGGGCTAGAGTGGGGTTTAGACCCAATTGAAGATTGCAAATGTTAGGGGAACGTGGTGAAGAGTCTCCAACATCAATTGGGTGGAAATTTTGGGAGTGGGCCAATTAATTTAGGAGATTTTGGGCATATGTTGGATTTGGGTTAAAATTAGGAGTTTTGGACTTTAAGTGGATTTGGGTGAGACTTGGGCTCAAATTGGGGACAATTGATGACTCAATTTAATTTAGGGGAGTGTTATGAAGGGTTTAGGATTGAAATTTGGGGGAATTGGTTGACATTCGGTCAATTTGGGGATTTTGGATTATTTAGGCAAAATTGAGAATTTTGGGTTTTAAGTAAAATTAAACTCAAATGTGGGTTAAATTGGGCTTGGATTTGGTTTATATTGATATTGAGAATATTGAATTAAAGTTTATAATTGAAATTAGGAAAGATTGGGATCAATTGGGTCAAACTTGGGTTTGATTTGGGCACTTTTGGGTTAAATGGGTCAAATTGGGGCTTTTGGTTAAATTTGGCTAAATTGGCCAAATTGGGTCATGTGGTAGTTGAGAGAAATGAAATTGGGAATATTTGGGAGATTTTTTATTTTTTTGGGAATTTTTGGATTTTTTGGAATTTTAGGCCAAGAGGGACATCTAGGGTATCTGAAGGTTATTTGGAGTGTATTGAGGTGTTTTGGTGGATTTAAGAGGTGGGACTATTTTGAAATGATTTTGAGGAGTTTTAGGAATTTTGGGTAATTTTTGGGGAATTTTGGATGATTTTAGGGCTTTAGGGGTATTTTAGGTATTTAGGGTATTTTGGGGTAAAGGGGTTAGAAATTGAATTTTTTTTAGAAAAATTTGGGATTGGTTGGAAGTGAGTAATATGAAATTGTTTAAATTGAGCCATGGACCAAGGGTCACCCTCATTTGGTCCTCTATGTGTTGGTACTAGCCAAACCCTAGCCTGAGGCTAAGAGCGTGGGAAAGCCACTTACATGAGTTTTCAAAGAATTATGCAACAAAATATGGTGTGCTTGGGTTTGTGAGTGTGGAGTAAGCTCCAGACCTCCCAGGGTAGATCCTATGGCTAGATCATCTATAGGTGACTTCCCCTGGGCTTCCTTATGCTTGGTCTCTTCCTCTAAAATTGGAGGTTAGGCCTTAAGCATATGAAAACTCCCAGTGAAGTGAGAAAAGTTTGAATTTTTATGGGGAGGGTTCCATAACTAGTCTTCTAAGAAAGTCACCAGGAGAGTCCTATGGCTAGACCCTAGGCTATTCTAAAAAGAGACTAGACCTCAACCAAAAGTGAGGTCAACAATACAATATTTCTTAGACATCCTGAATTTATTGCATATGCCTTTGTCGTCATTGCCCACAACACCAACACGTCCAACTTCTTTGCCAGTCTAATAGTTCATATGAATTGTCACATTTTAAATGTCACTATTTGCTTAAAAGGGTTTGAGCACTATATCCAATGTACATACCTCTGAGCATTTGGTATACTGTAGGTTAAGTTGTAGCAGGGTTTTTCCCATTTAATATGCGTCAATTTAAAGTGTCTTGAATCGTACCTTGATGGGCCCTTAAGGATTTTATGTTTGTTTGGTTTTAGAGATTGTTGTATTTTGAGGATGATTTTCCTCAACAAATTATAATAAACATGAATGTCCTACATAATTTCCAAAGTCCTATAAAGTTGTCCAAAATATAATCCTGAAACACCCTTAAGGTACACTGAAACATCCCTAGTTTATTTAACATTTCTACATTGTTGAACTGATCAACCGTTTACATTGTGTATTTTCATGTTTTAAACTATGATCAGTGTTTTATGTCTTAATTAACCCACGAGTAAGGGTGTTGGTCAATTCTTGACATTATGGTAAGGATCATATGGATAAATCCCAAAGGGTATATTTATAAGTCATTAAAGAATTTACACTCTTGCCCCTCTCGATTGGAATTGAGCTTGTAGTGTTTTAAGATGTGTCATTATCAATTATATTTTATTCTTTACATATTTCTCAAATAATATTAGATTAAACCTAACTCACTACTAAGCTCTTAAGGCTTAAGCGGCAAACTTGTAATTTAAACCTGTTTATTGCTCGTCGTACATCCCTCCTTTTAGTTCTTCTCCTTTTCAGATCATTTATTTTAATTGTGAGGGAGATTTACTCAAACAAGGAATATTACAACGATAATAAATAGACAAGCTGACGACTCCAAAGAAAATAAAAGTGAGAAAAAGAGCGAAAACACTCTCCAAATTATGCATCTTCTGAAGCTATTTTTCCTCATCACCATCTTCTTCTTCTCTCCCTCTTTTTGTGACAATGTTCTTTACTTGCTTATGAGTTATGCCAGGAAGATCTACAATAGGTTTTGTGGCTTTCAATTCGTAAGGCAAATTTAGTATAAAAATTCATTTTCACTTACACTCGTGCTTTTATTTCTTCAATAATTTGGAGGATTTGTCTTACCTCTTCCACTATGATTACATCTCATTTTAAAGAATGTGGGACACAAAATAACCTTGATGTGAAGCAATGACTTTTATTAGCAAAATAAAAATTAGCAATATAATGCTTATAAATTAATGAACTTAGACCTTAAAAGTTGACAATAAGGTCCTCTTAAATTATACATATATTAAATTTGTATTTTGATGGTCTAATTCTTTATTTAGAAAAAAAAGATAAAGAATTAGCGCAAATCTTTTATTTATCAAGTCTTCCTTCAGTAGAAAAGTTTTAAAAAAAGAAAGAATTAGTGCACTAGTCCTTCAATTAGAATAAACATAAACAATGTAGTATAATGTCACTACTAAAATAATTAAACAACACATGAAAACAACTAAAAGACAATCATTGTTTAGAAATTTTAGTTTAAAATATCTAAATATATGTGAAATAAAATTGATTAAAACTATCATCAAGCATCAATCTCGAAGCGTTATGAGCAAGAAACTTTCCAAATTTCAAATTTAAGATCATATGAACCTTGATTTCAGCAAATTTATCATCAAACTGAGCATTTTGACGAGACAAACCTAACAAAACTGAAAGTAATCCAATTTGAGGTAAAAACAGCCTAGGACAAACACTCAAAGGTTTTCGTGCATCAATTGGAAGGTCAAACAATCTTTAAATTTGACATGCTTATATTAAAATTGAGCATCTCGATGAAAGGAATCCAATGCTTAAGACCATTCAATTTTGTTGTCCTTAAGACTCTTAAATGCTAAAAATTAACTTATGTTTGAAATAATAAATGTGGACCATCCGATGTAATGTTTTGGGAAATTGATTAAATTTGCCAGAATGCCCATCTAAAAAACTATATTTATACACTCATTCTTCACTTGAAGAAGGGCTAAAACATAAAGCTTGAAGTCACGACTGACCACCGAAATTCGGGGCCCACCACCAAAACTCGCTTCCAGCCATCAAAGGTCACCGTCAACCACCACCTGTAATTTGCTACGACCAACTACGACCATTATAACAACCAAGTATAGTTTTTGTAGCCAACTACTACAGTTATGGTAACTAGCATCATCTTGTAATCTCATCTCCTCTAATAGAGGAGAAGAGTAGATCTCTGCACTTTCAACTTTATAGTGGGTTACTTTAACTGGGCTAAGCCCCGTCACCCGTAGTTTCTTCCCTTTCCAGGGGTTTTCTATGTAAAAAATATTGGTTTCACCTCTCATTACTTTTCTTTTATCTGTGTGTGCTAGGGAACGTCATAGAATAATAAGATGTTAAATTATAACTACATAGGAAGCAACATTTGTTGTTACATTGAATGCTTAGCTATATTTATATTTGATTAAATTGAGTTTTTTTAGTTGAAGAATTTTAGTTGAAGAACTCAACTAAATAGATGAAAAACTTGAGTACATCAAATTACTTGAAACAATTTTGAATTGCAAGTTGTGTTTTTTGTAGCTTTGTTATTATCAACATAAAAGCTCAAGGCATATATGACTGCTTAAAATGCTATTTTATTTATTTTAATTGCCCAATAATAGTGCCCAATTATTTCCATTTGCCTAAATAATAAAACAAGCCTTGGTAAAAGACATAGCTAGCACATTAAATCATTAAAAAAAATAATAATAAATAAATAAATAAATAATAATAATAATAATAATAATAATAATAATAATAATAATAAAAGAATAAAATGGGGGCATTTACATACATAACACCTAATTCATATGTATAAATTTTACTTTTTACATCTATACCACTCAAATTATTCATATCACATAAAAATGTCACAATTTTATTTTTTAAAAAGCGAAAATAGGTATTGTCTGCCATGTGTAAAAATTTAAGCTTAGGCGTAAGATGATTAAATGGATAGGAATTGAGTGTTATGTATGTAAATATTCCTAAAATATATTTAAATCATAATTTTATCATTCCATTCATGCACTTTTTCTATGATTGTTTTATAATAATAAATTGATTTATAAAACTTAAACCAAATTAATTTTCCATTTAATTTCAAAGAATATATATTCCTATGGAATCAACATGGGGAAGAACATAACTATTTTTTTAGCCATTACAATTGTTATTAAAGCCCCTAAAAAATCTTTTAAAGTCATTTTTAGTTTTGTACTGAGCCATATAAAATATACATTGTATGAGCTCTACAACTAGTTTCCAAATAATGGCAATCGCCCAAACAATTCCTTAACCATCAAGTGACTAAGCTTTCCGGATACATTTTATCATCTAAAAAGCATTAATGCTACTGAATATTCATTCAAACGGAAAATTTTTTCATCACTTTATTTTCCTTGCCGCTATTATTCTATTGTTCCATTATTATTACTTTTTTCTTAATTTCAGAAAATTCAAGAATAAGAAATAACTTGTTACAATCATATATACTAAAATGTGATATTTTTTAACAAAAATAGTCACTCCTATATATATATAAAAAAATTATAATACCCCAAAACTCTATCAAGAACATTATTTGTCTTTCAAAAAAAAAAAAAAATACATTTCTAGCAAACACTCTTCAAATAGAGCAAAAATTTCTGTCAGCATTGCTTTTGGAGAAGTTGAGGGACCATTTGATAAATATATGCAGAAATTCATAGATAATCACTCAATATGTCATAGAAGTGATTTAAATCAATCTTCTCTTGGCCCGACCAAATAGCTTGTGAATCTCCTACAATAGCCCGTTCCACCAACATAAATAACTTCTTCAGCGGCATCTGACAAAATAGAGAATGCACGAGGGTCATTCAATCTCGAAATAACAATGAAAATACTTAAATTATTTTCCTATTGTTTATAAGATCCAATGATATGGACTGCACTACTCAAAACAGAAGGGGAGAGTGGGATTAACTCGCATATCACACCATTTTTATGTGTTTACATGTCCCGACAAAAACTTTAATATTTACTTATAGAAAACTTTATTGTCTCTCTCAATTATGTTAAAATGTATGTATAAAAAGATGTGTTTATTACAGAAAAAGTAAATATTAGTGATGCTTTTGGAATATGTAAGCAACACAACTCCTCTCTTTCTCTTTCTTTCTTTTATTACCAACCGAATGTGTAACACCCACTGAATATTTCAAAGACGAGCCAAGAAAAATGAACAGCAATTTTTTACCTAGAGCTTCTCAAATAGGATTCTTTTTGGAATTTTTGGTGTGATATGTATTGTTTTGGAAACTTTACATACATACCACTCAATTCCTATGTATTTACATATCGAACACCTAAACTTCATGTTTTACATGTATGTGTATTTTCCTATTTACAAGTTAAAATAGTGGCATAATTGGTGTGATATAAAAGATTTGGGTGGTAGACATGTAAAAAAGGCTAATTTTTGGTGCGGGTATGTACATAGATAAGAATTTGGTTGTATATACCTAAATGCCCCTGTTTTTTATTGTTTACGTAAAATTAAATTTTGTAGAATTGCTAGCTGTAACGAGTTTCAAACAGATTGAAGAAGAGCTTGAATTGAAGAAATGCACCAGAGGTTTGCTATTACTATGATTCTGAAATATATAAGGGTTCCTAGTTTAGAGCTCCCAAAAGAAATAGAACAGGAAACAAAACTCACCCCGTCTAATGCTTTAGCAGCTTCATCAACATCATCCCTTGCAAAGACATTGAGGTGTTCCAGCACCTGTAAAAAAATTTATACATCAATCAAGAATCACAGAACATGTGCACGTAACTTAAGATGAATACTGTTTATTCAAAATCCATAGTAAAAAAAGTCATGCTATGTCATATTTCTTAATCATAACCTTGTGGTGCAGATCAAAACTATAAAACGGCAATAATTATACCAAGACACTTCTTTACTTGAAATTAAAAAAATTCACTAACAATTAAACCTAAAGTCAAATATGGTCAAATCTACCATAACCAAAATTAGAGTCAAACAAAGGTAACTAAAAGTCATTAAGCCCACCAAAATCAACATTAAAATTCAATGCTCATTAAAATTTCAAATTAAAATTTCCGAAAATCCAAAAATCAAATTTAAGAATTGAGCATGTCTATATCTTAAGGTATAGCTTCCATCAGATTGAATCAAATGGCATTGAGTCACAGTTGAGCCAAGATCGAATCAACTCAAGATCAAACAACTAACAACACTACCATTCATAAAAACTGCAGGCATCATCTAGAGGGGATTATATGGCGTTAAAGTAAAGTTAAAATAAATATGGTTCAAGGAGGCTTGATTTAATAAATATGCCCACAGTAGCTTTATTTAAATGGTAAGAAAATAATCATGCAGTGTTGATAAACTGTAGAAGAAGCAAATTTAATTTAATTTCATAAAATTTAGAAAAAAAATACCAGTGCAGCATCTGCCTTGTCCAACGTCGGTACGTGATAAATAACAGAAAAGGCATCACAGATTTCAATAGTCTCGAGGAATCCAACCTTGCTTGTAGTTCCAATAACAAGCATATTCTTCCCCTGCAAGAAAAATTATAAATAAAATTTCTTTAATCCTTAAAATAGTTGTACCAAAGGTAAGAACAAAATTATACATGCACGGTAACTCTTGAATGTATCCTACTCAAATCAGGATGGAAAAAAAGTGAATTGAGGTATCTTAGAAAACTATGACTTGCTTGAATGATGTAAACTGACATGAAGTCAAATTATGTTAATTTTCGGTATTACATATGTTTTTAAGTATGCAAGGTACTAGTTGGGCTGTCTTGTCAACACTAGGATTTTCTATAATGGTTCTCCTTGGGGAAGATTCCTAGTGTTGTTTTCTTTGTGAATATTTGGGAGTTTGTGTGAGAGGTTGAGTGCAATTGTATGAGAGGAGATTTTCGAATAGCATGTATTGACCGGAGATGAACGAGATATTTTAAGGACCAATTGGCTTGGGTGTGAGTTTTATGTCCCCCTTGCACTGTATTCCTTTTTATGCCCACAATATAAGACGTGTTTTTCTTTTATTCTCTACTATGAATATTGTTCTTTAGAAGACTTTTCACTGCATGAATTTCATATGTTATGTGTTAACATTATTGTTTAGTTTACTTCTAATCGAATATGATAGATGTTAAAGTCACTTGTGATCTAGGGCTTCTAAACGTCGCCTAGAAGATCAAGTAGGTTAACACACATTAACCTAGTGGAATAGACATATTGTCATTAGAAAATTGCAACCTAAATAGAGGATTAGAAGATTCATGAAAAATGTTGCATAGTTAAATCCTTTAACAGTAATATGATTTACAATTACCTAGACATGCTAAAGAGAGCATGTCCTTGCTTGTCAACAATAGTGTGGGTTTCATAAAAAACATGGAGAAATCACTTAACCGGTGTCACAAGAGTATGAATATTTCATATCTAAAATCTGACAAACTTCACAAAACTTCATTAGTATTTTTTTCTTTCTACACTAAGATTTTAAAACTTTTCATATCTACAAACTAAACATTATAATTAAGCTTAATGATTTATTATAAACTAGAATTTCACTTGTTAGAGATATTTTGACATTTTCCTCGTGAAATCGATATGCATACTCATAATTCGTATATTACTTGATCAATAAGTATACTTGCGTGATTAACAGACTTAACTCGCAGTAATTTCATACATCAAGTTTTTTATGTCGTTGCCGCAGGAAAGAGCTAAAAATTTTCTGATTTTAGGAAAATTTTCGTTGAACTTAGAATTTAGGTTTGAACTTTTTATGTTTTCTATTTTCTGACTTTTATTTTTTTGTGATTTATTGTGATGTACTTGTGTGTGCATTGTCATTCTTGTTGCAGCTGCCAGAAGTAGAAAATAAATATTTTACTTGCATATTTTTTTCACTGTGTTGCTCTGTGTTTCCCTTTTTGTGTCAAACTTCTTGTGTTAGTGTAGGACCATCTTTTGCACACCCATCATTGCATGCATAGGAGTAACCTAAGTGAACTATTATCACTCGATTCGAAAATCGGACGAACCATTAGACAACTTAGAAGAAATCAAAAACTACAAGAGACACACTTGCAGATAGTGAATCCTCAGAACAATCACATGAAACCCCTTATGGAGTATGATATCATCACTACAAGCCTTAAACATCCTGCCATATAAGCCCCTACACTTTAACTTAAGCTGGAGCTTATTCAAATGAGTCAAACCAACCAGTTTGGGGGAACACTAACAGAAAACCCATACATCAATTTGACTAGTTACTTAGTATTATGTGTCCCAATCAAGTTTAGCGGTGACTCCAATGATGTCGTTAGATTAAAGCTATTCTCTTTCTCACTTATGGATAAAACCAAGAGATGATTATACTCCTTAGCACCAGAATCGAATTCAACTTGGAGCAACTTAACCAAAAATTCCTAGCCTAATACTTTCCTTTCTTCAAGATTATCAAACTTTAGAAAAGACATAATGTCCTTTATTTAATTAGAGATAGAGAAAATTTATGAAGTTTGGGAGATCTCTGAGATTATCAAACTTTAGAAAAGACATAATGCCCACACCATCCCCAGTCTGACAGGCTATTATCCAAATATTTTACAATGACCTGGTGAGATCTCTGAGATTGATTATAGATGCTATAGTTACGGGTCTTTAATGTCCAAATCATTTAAGAAAGTTGACACACTGATTGAGAAAATGATTATGAATGAATTTCAATGGCTATTCGAGAGAGTTACCTTTATGAAGGGAGCTAATGAGCATAAATTTGAGGTGTTGACTATCCTAGCCTCACAAATTGCTGACGTGTTAGAGAAACTATACAACTTAAAAACTGTTTTTGTGATCCATACTCAGTGATGAGATAGCTTATCAACTAATAGGTGATTCCGAGACCATTTTCTTGGATACCATAGAAACTAGTTTCGATCACCCCTATTCCAACATTTACAACCCAAGTTGTACGACCAACCCAAACTTCAATTTGAACAGTAGTAACCCAAGTATAGATAACGAACAGTGAGAGAGCACCCAGGAGAATCATGTAACAAATTGGAATAACTAGGGCAGTGACCATTTTAGACCAACTCACCCATGTGGATTCACTTTTAACCCCAATTTTATTGAGGAGAACTTGTATTTGAAAAAAATTATAGTAAATATGAGGAATCAGTTACAAAGCCAAGTTGCAACCATGAGAACCATAAACGATCAAATTGAGCAGTTAGCAAACCTTTTAAGCAATGAACCCATAAGGATGTGACCCAGTCACATTGAAGTGAATCTGTTAGAAGGAGATAAGAAGCAAGTGCATCCTGTAGATGTGTTGGTAGGGGAAATTGATAAGGAAGTTTCAGAATATGAATAATTTGACTCCAAATAGCAAGCTGTGCTGGATGACTAAAGAAGAATCTACTCTTCTTTTGAGGCAACCCTTAGAGTTGCTAGAGAGAGTTGAGATTGTAGACAACACGACCCAAATCAAGCTTATAGGACCACACATAGGAGACCCAAGGAAGAAATTGGAAGATAACCCTAGGCAAGAGCGTAGACCTGTGGAGTTAAATCTTGAGCCTAAAGAGCCTGGTGAGAATCCGACTAATGACTTGGGAAACCTTGACTCACCTCCTAAAGAACCACTTCTTGCAGTTGGTTGGAAACAATACTAATCAACAAAAAGGGGAGTCAATTGAGAGAATTATGGATTAAAAAAACACTCTACATATCCTCTGGAAGACTATTATCGAACTGAGATGAAAAAATTACAAGTTCTAAAACCTGAGAAAGTAGTGAAAAATTCAGGGCAAACAAAAGATTACGCGATTGATCAGGAATTACTGAAAAGAAATTTTGATATTGGAGGAAGCCTTATTCAATTTGATTTGAGCTTAGGTCACACAAAGAGCATTAAACCAAACGCTACCTTAAGATGCAAACCAAGAGTTATCTCATGAGTTCCTTGTATTTGTTGGTATTTATGTTCACGTTTTTTTAGTCATTGGTTATATCTTTAGCATCTAAGTTCTGGATATGAAATTGGGAGACGTACATAGGAGTTAATATGTAGAGAATCACATGTGCGGGAGATTGGATTGGCTCACACGTGCCAATCCAAATTATTGTGCGTTAATATGCCTGCTTCCATAGCCATGCCTGCACCAAGTTAGCACGGCAACGCCTGACTCTTGAGCCTATTGTGCGTTCAAACCATTTCTCACGTTGCCTCGCAAGTCTATCGCATATGTTGCCTCGATTCTGCATATTTATGAATTGAGAAGGGTTTTACCTAATTTGGAAGACTAATAGAGCACCAAAGTATATAAGGTTGTTTTGTCATCACAAAAGGTACTACTTGGGCTGTATTGTCAACACTAAGATTTTCTCTAATGGTTCTCCTTGGGGAAGATTCCTAGTGTTGTTTTCTTTGTGAATATTTAGGAGTTTGTGTGAGAGGTTGAGTGCAATTGTATGAGAGGAGATCTTCGAATAGCATGTATTGACTGGAGATGAACGAGATATTTTAAGGACCAATTGGCTCGGGTGTGAGTTTTATGTACCCCTTACACTGTATTCTTTTTTATGCCCACAATAAAAATTTTCGTATATTTTATTTCGTCCATTATAGTTAATCTCATTTTCATGTTCTTATGACGTAAGACGTGTTTTTCTTATATTCTCTACTATGAATATTGTTCTTTAGAAGACTTCTCACTGCATGAATTTCATATGTTATGCGTTAACTTTCTTGCTTAGTTTACTTCTAATCGAATATGATAGATGTTAAAATCACTTGTTATCAAGGACTTCTAAACGTCGCCTAGAAGATCAAGTAGGTTAACACACATTAACCTAGTGGAATAGACATATTGTCATTAGAAAATTGCAACCTAGATAGAGGATTAGAAGATTCATGAAAAATGCTGCATAGTTAAATCCCTTAACTGTAATATGATTTACAATTCTTCTTGTACCTAGACATGCTAAAGAGAGCATGTCCTTGGTTGTCAACAAAAGCGTGGGTTTCATAAAAAACATGGAGAAATCACTTAACTGGAGTCACAAGAGTACGAATATTTCATATATAAAATCTAACAAACTTCATAAAACTTCATTAGTTTTTTTTCTTTCTGCACTAAGATTTTTGAACTTTTCATATCTACAAACTAAACATTAAAATTAAGCTTCATGATTTATTATAAACTAGAAATTCACTTGTTAGACATATTGACACTTTCTTCGTGGAATCGATATGCATACTCATAATTCGTATATTACTTGATCAATAAGTATACTTGTATGATTAACAGACTTAACTCGCAACAATTTCATACATAAAGTTTTTTGTGTCGTCGCATAAAAAAGTTAAAAATTTTTTGATTTTAGGAAAATTTTAGTTGAACTTAGAATTTAGGTTTGAACTTTTTATGTTTTCTATTTTCTGACTTTTATTTTTTGTGCTTTATTGTGATGTACTTGTGTGTGCATTGTCATTTTTGTTGCAGGTGTCAAACGTAAAAAATAAATATTTTACTTGCATATTTTTTTCACTGTGTTTCCTTTTTTTGTGTCAAACTTCTTGTGTTAGTGTAGGACCATCTTTCGCACACCCATCATTGCATGCATAGGAGTAACCTAGGTGAACTATTATCACTCTATCCGAAAATCGAACGAACCATTAGACAACTTAGAAGAAATCAAAAACTACAAGAGACACACTTGCAAATAGTGAATCCTCAGAACAATGACATGAAACCCCTTATGGAGTATGACATCATCACTAGACAGAATTCACACGAGCCTTAAACACCCTGCCATATAAGCCCCTACATTTTAACTTAAGCTTGAGCTTATTCAAATGAGTCAAACCAACCAGTTTGGGGGAACACTAACAGAAAACCCATACATCAATTTGACTAGTTAGTATTATGTGTCCCAATCAAGTTTAGCGGTGACTCCAATGATGTCGTTATATTAAAGCTATTCTCTTTCTCACTTATGGATAAAACCAAGAGGTGATTATATTCCTTAGCACCAGAATCGAATTCAACTTGGAGCAACTTAACCAAAAATTCGTAGCCCAATACTTTCCTCCCTTCAAGATTATCAAACATTAGAAAAGAAATAATGTCCTTCACTTAATTAGAGGTAGAGAAAATTTATGAAGTTTGGGAGATTTCTAAGATTATCAAACTTTAGAAAAGACATAATACCCACAACATCCCTAGTCTGACAGGCTATTATCCAAATATTTTACAATGGCCTGGTGAGATCTCTAAGATTGATTATAGATGCTATAGTTACAGGTCTTTTATGTCCAAATCATTTAAGGAAGTCGACACACTGATTGAGAAAATGATTATGAATGAATTTCAATGGCTATTCGAGAGAGTTACCTTTATGAAGGGAGTAATGAGCATAAATTTGAGGTGTTGACTATCCTAGCCTCACAAATTGACGACATGTCAGGGAAAGTATACAACTTAGAAACTATTTTTGTGATCCACACTCGGTGATGAGATAGCCTATCAACTAATAGGTGATTCAAAGGCCATTTTCTTGGATACCATAGAAACTGGTTTCGATCACCCCTATTCCAACATTTACAACCCAAGTTGTACGACCAACCCAAACTTCAATTTGAACAGTATTAACCCGAGTATAGAAAACAAACAATGAGAGAGCACCCAAGACAATCATGTAATAAATTGGAATAACTAGAGCAGTGACCATTTTAGACCAACTCACCCATGTGGATTCACTTTTAACCCCAATTTGAGGGAGGAGAAATTGTATTTGAAAAAATTTATAGTAAATATGAGAAATCAGTTACAAAGCCAAGCTGCAACCATGAGAACCATAAAAGATCAAATTGAGCAGTTAGCAAACCTTTTAAGCAATGAACCCATAGTGATGTGACCCAGTCACATTGAAGTGAATCTGATAGAAGGAGATAAGAAGCAAGTGCATACTGTAGTTGTGTTGGTAGGGGAAATTGATAGCCAAGTTTCGGAATATGAATAATTTGACCCCAAATAGCAAGCTGTGTGGATGACTTTTGTTGCATAACGACTAAAGAAGAATCTACTCTTCTTTTGAGGCAACTCCTAGAGTTGCTAGAGAGTTGAGATTGTAGACAGCGCGACCCAAATCAAGCCTATAGAACCACGCATAGGAAACCCAATGAAGAAATTGGAAGATAACCCTAGGCAAGAGGCTACTCCTGTGGAGTTAAATCTTGAGCCTAAAGAACCTAGTGAGAATCAGACTAATGACTTAGGAAACCTTGATTCATCTCCTAAGGAAACACTTCTTGCAGTTGGTTGGAAACAATACTAATCTACAAAAAGGGGAGTCAACTGAGAGAATTCTGGATTAAAAAAACACTCTTATGGATGATAATCCGAATCCACCTACATATCCTCTGGAAGACTATTATCGAACTGAAATGAAAAAATTACAAGTTCTAAAACCTGAGAAATTAGTGAAAAATTCAGGGCAAACAAAAGATTAGGCGATTGATCAGGGATTACTGAAATGAAACTTTGATATTGGAGGAAGACTTATTCAATTTGATTTGAGCTTAGGTCAGACAAAGAGCATTAAACCAAACGCTACCTTAGGATGCAACCCAAGTGTTATCTCATGAGTTCCTTGTATTTCTTGGTATTTACGTTCACATTTTTGCTATTAAAGTTTAATTTTCCTTTGTTTCGTCTGCTTAGTCATTGGTTATATCTTTAGAGTGCATCTAGGTTCTAGATATGAAATTGGGAGACGTACACAAGAGTTAATATGTAAAGAATCACATGTGTGGGAGATTGGATTGGCTCACACGTGCCAGAACCAGCACACTTGAGTTGAATTCTAGAGAGAATGGCACGTTCTTGTCCTATATCGGCACCCCCGCATGAAAAGACGACACACCCGCACCTCATAGCACGACCCGACACTTTTTGGGGAACACAGGAGCATCTGCTCTCCCTACAATCCCCTGCCGCGCAATCGAGAGGGCGGCACGTCTATGTCGCATCTGGGTGTGCCCGCACCACATGTTTTCTTTTTTTCTAGCCTTATATTTTCTCTTATGACATGCATAAGATAAAAACAAGTTTGGGAGAGGGAATAGTACCTATAAATTTGTGTGGGAGTGATTCATGTGTATAAGTTATGGGTTATATTCCAATGTACCAATTCATGATATGATCCTAATAATTTAAAAAGACTATATACTCACTTCATTAGAACAGTGAACACTCATTAAAAGGGTAGGTCTAGAATTAATATTTCAATAACTGAGTATTGCACTTTAACAATGTCTACTTGAATTCTAAAATCTCATAATAGTAAAAAAAGTGTAACAAAAATATCAGTAATTAATCAGAGATAATTTAAATGTTTTAATTTTCAACTTAACCCAGTTAATTAAGTCTCAACTTTTGAGTGAATTATAATATTTGGGGGATTATATTAAGTAACTTGTGCGAATTATCAATTAGGATATTAGGAATAAAAAATCATTAAAGGAAATGAGGTCAACCAAACATAATAATTCTTAGTAGAATTGAAAAAAAAATGATGAAATATCTGATTCAATAGAAAAATTTAAAAAAGTGGTTGATCTCCTTGAGAAGAAGATTGAGATGAGCATAAAAATTAAAAATTGGTATCTAAGTCCGTTTCAAATTAATAATACATAAAATTGTCCTAATGAAAATCTTAAAATATTAAATTCAAGAAAATATATGTGATTTTGGATTGGTTGGTTACCTAGTGCTTGATTAAAAAATATATTTTGGGCAATGAAATTATTTCACTCACCTTATTAAGTGTTTTGAAATCTACTTCGACTTATATAATGAAAATAAATGAAAACCAGACACTAAAATGAGATTTACATACTTGTTATTTACACTTATATAGTATTGTTAGAGAATTAGGAACTTTCACATGAAAGCTACAAATAATAATTAAGTCTCACTTAGATATGAGAATACTCAATGCAAATAATAGGTATAACAACAACAATGAAGCCTTAATCCTAGTAAGTGGGTCGGCTACAAGAATCTTTTTTCTCCATTGCGTCCTATTTAGTGTTAAATTTTCGTTTAAATCTAATAAATTAAGATCATTTTTTATGCAATAAGCCCTAGTTTTCCTAGGTCTACCTCTGTCTTTCTTAACATAAGTTGTAACTAAAACGTCTACTCTCCTAATCGGATCATCAGGTGGTCGACTTCTAATGTGACCAAGCCATCTAAGGCGACTCTCTCTAATTTTATCCGTCACTGGTGCAACACCAACCCTATTACGAATATATTCATTTCGCATTTTGTCTCTACGTGTAAAGCCACTCATCTACCTAATCATTCTCATCTCGGCAACACTTAACTTAGCATTATGCTTCTCTTTTAAAGGCTAACATTCAGCACCATAGAGCATTGCAGGTCTCACCACCATCGTATAAAATTTTCCATTCAGTCTAAGCAGTACTTTTCTATCACACAATAGGCTTGACGCATTCCTCCACTTCAACCAACCAACCTGAATTCTACTATTAACATCCCCATCTATATCACCGTCGCTTTGAACAATGGACCCAAAATATCTAAATCGTTCACACCTTTTAATAATTTGATCACCCAAAGTTACACTTCTGTCACTAGAGCTACTATTACTAAAATTACATTCCATGTATTCAGTTTTAGTTCTACTCAAACAAAGACCTTTAGACTCCAATGTAGACCTCCATAATTCAAGTTTTTCTTGGACTTTTTCTCTCGTCTTATCCACGAGGAGGATATCATCAGCAAAAAGCATACACCAAGGTACATCCTCTTGTAAATGCCCAGTAAGACCATCCATAAACAAAGCAAAAAGATATGGGCTTAAAACTGATCCCTCATGTAAACCAACAGAAATAGTAAAATATTTGGTCAATCGTCCTTCGCTTCGAACACATGTAATGACTCTAGTATACATATCTTTAATGACTTGAATATAAGTCATATCAACACATTTCTTCTCGAGGACTCTCCAAAGAACATCTCTAGGAACCTTATCGTAAGCTTTTTCTAAATCAATAAAAATCAAATGTAGATCCTCCTTATTATCTATGTACTTCTCCATCAAACCTCTCAATAAATGTATAGCTTCCATAGTAGACTTGCCCGTCATAAATCCAAATTAATTATGAGAAACATTGGTAATACGTCTTAAGCTATGTTCAATTACTCTCTCCCATATTTTTAAATTATGACACATCAATTTAATTCCTCTATAATTTGCACACTCTTGTGCATCTCCTTTATTCTTAAAAATGGGGACCAAAATACTCTTCCTCCACTCCTCAGACATCTTTTTAGTTTTTTAAAATAATAGTAAAAAGTTTAGTAAGCCAAGAAACCCCCAAATCATCTAAACATTTCCACACTTCAATTGTGATATCATCAGGTCTTACAGACTTTCCACCCTTGGCTTTCTTTAAAGCCTCCACAACTTCTTTTCTACTAATGCGACGGTAAAGATAAAAAGTTTTATTATTATTATTAACGATATTAAGATCACTAAGGTCGATCGTATTTTTAACATCTTCATTAAAAAGTTTATCAAAATAACTCACCCACCTAAGTTGAATATTTTTTTCTAAGAAAAGCACTTTTTTATTTTCATTTTTAATACACTTAAGTTAAATCTTTATTTTTATTTTCTCTTTGTTTAGCTAGTTTATACATATATTCTTCACCCTCCTTAGTATCTAACATGTTATAAAGATCCATAAAAGAAGAATTTTTAGCGTCACGGATTATTCTTTTAGACTCCATGCGCGTCGTTTTATATTTTTCCCAGTTCTCTACGCTTTTACATTTAAACCAATTTTTATAACATAATTTCTTATATTTTATCTTTTCTTGAACATTATTATTCCACCACCAACTATTTTTATTTATGTAAATTTTTCTTTCGATTCTCTAAGTATATCTTTAATCAACTTGTTTACTAAGTATTCGTTAATTTTTCCCACATAGCATTTGCGTCTTCATGGACATCCCAAATGTTTAAATCTTGAATTTTACTCATAAAAATAATTTTATTTGTCTTTTAGGTACCCTCATCTAATTCTACGATGTTGAATGTATTATTTATTTTACAACTCTTCATCTTAAAATTTAGAACTAATAATCGATGTTGGGCATTTAATTCCTCACTTAAAATGACCTTACAATCCTTACAATCTCGAGGATCTCTTCTTCTCATATTAAAATAATCAATTTGTGTTTTATTAGATCCATTCTTATAAGTAATAAGATGTTCATCTCTTTTCTTGAATAAAGTATTAGTAATAATCAGATCATACGCAAAAGCAAAATCTAAAATGACTACCTGCTTAACCGTAGTCACCATGAATATTTCTGAAATCTTATACCACTCTACCGACATGTCCATTTAAATCTCCTCCAATAAAAAAAAAATTTTTAAGAGATATCAAGTGTATTAAATCTTCTAAATCATTCCATAATTTATCTTTAGAGTCTATATCTAAAATAACTTGAGGAGCATAAGCATTTATAATATTAAAAATCTCAGTATCAATAATAATCTTAAGTGATATAATTCTATCTCCAACTCTATTAATTTTTAACAACATTATCTTTCAAACTCTTATTTATAATTACACCTACACCATTTCTAGTATGACTCTTACCAGAATATCGTAGTTTAAAACCTAAGTTATCAATCTCATTAGCTTTTTCTCCAACCCATTTTCTTGAATACATAAGATATTTATCTTTCTATGAATCATAATATCAACCAATTCCATTAATTTACAATTTAGAGTATTTATATTCCAAGATCTTATCCTAATCTTAGTATTATGGACTAACTTCTTTGCCCGCATCCATCCGTAATGTGGGAACGATTGCTTACTTGACACTACACTCGGGCGCCGGTGTAGCGGCCTTTGCACACTTTCCACTGTATTCAGGCCCTACAACGCGTCGTTTCTAGGGGATGTCCTAGCACTTACAAAATGATCAAAAGGATTCATGTCATGATTTTTTTTCGACAAGTTCTATGCTGGCTGTCGACTACCTAACGCAAACCTCCACTTTTCACATCCGGGCTTGAGACCGGCAATGACAATGTTAATGCAAATAATAAGTACATTTGAGAAAATTGATATAAGTAAACTTACATTAATTTTTGGTATTAAAAATATGTTTCACTCCCCATTTATGTTGATTATGCACTTGAGGAAGGTATTTTTATCGTATTTTACAGAATACTGATGGAGAGCACAATTCTGGAAGCAAAAGAGCTAAATATGGTCAAAGGATAACAACACCCCCATGCCCATATGGCATGCCTGGGCCTTAAGACTAAGCGCATGAAACTCCCTTGCCAACTGATGATACGCCCGCACCAGAGTCCCAAGCCTTTCGTACATCCGCTCCATTTCTCGTGCAACCGCATCAGTCTTTCATGCATGTTGCCTCGGTTCTGTGAATTGACGAATAGGGAAGAGTTTAATACCTAATTTGGAACCCTAATTGAACACCTAAATATATAATGTTGTTTTGTAATCGTAGGAGATACTTTTAGGCTGTTGGAGGCTGCTTCTCTGGAGGTCTAATGGAAGTCATCAACCATAGGATTTTCTCCAATGGCTCACCTTGGGGAAGATTCTTAGGGTTAATTTTTTTGTGAGTTTATGAGGAGAGGTTTAGTGCAATTGTATAAGAGATCTTCGAATAGTTTTTATTAAATAGAGAGAAATGTGGTGTATTACACGAACCAATTGGCTCGAGTGTGAGTTTTATGTACCTCTTGCATTGTATTCATTTTTATGCTCAGAATAAAATTTTCCTTTTTTTATTCTTGCATTGTAGTTAACCTCATTTTCATACTCTTATGATGTAAGACATGTGGCTTTCTTGTATTCGCTCCTATAAACTTTGTTCCCTAAACGACTTTTTCCGTGCATGAATTTCATATATTAATGTGTTAACTTTCTAGTATTAGTTTATTTCTAATCGAACACAATACAATGTTAAAATCTCTTGTGATCTAGAACTTCTAACTGTCGCCTAAAAGAACAAGAAAGTTAACACACAGTATCGTAGTTGAATATATTGTCATTGGAAAACTGCAACCTAGATAGAAGACTAAAAGATTTCTAAAAAACGCTGCATGGTTAAATCCACTTAACGGTAATATAGTTTACAACTCTTCTTATGATCTACACAGATTAAAGAAGACATGTCTTTGGTTGTCAACATTAACGTGAGTTTTATAGGAAAACATCGAAGAGTGTCATAGGAGTATGAACCTTTTATATCTGAAAAACTTCACCAAATTCCGTTAGTTTTTTTCTTTCTGCATTAGAATTTTAGAACTTTTCATATCTGCAAACTGAACATTCAAATTAGGCTTAACAGTTTAGTAAACTAGAATTTCACCTTTTAGAGATATTTTAATACTTTTCTCATGGGATCGATGCACACTCATAATCTGTATATTACTTGATCGACACGTATACTAGAGTAATTGAACAACTTGTCTCGGAAAAATTTCAGGCGTCATAAACTCATAAAACTAAGGATAAGAATAAATAAAACAAAGATTAAATTAGTGTAAAAGGGAGCACATATGAAGCTGCTGCTGAAAAAAAAAAATACTAACAATTCAAAAATATAGCTTCTTAGTTCCTTTAATATAAGAAAGAATATGTATAAGTATAGCATACCTTTGGAGGAAGTTTGCTTAGAAGGACCAGCAATGTTTGTGCAATCAAATTTGAAAAGCGAGGACCAATGGCACTATAATCCAACAACCTGAGATGTCAAGTATATGATTCAGCAACAATAAACAGAGATAATACCGAGCAAGCTAATAAAATAAATAAATGCAACAAGCTTTTTGGTTAACTCAAATATAACATCTTATATAGCAATTAGAAGGTATCATAAAAAAAAAAGGATTCACCTGCAAATCTGAAGTCAAGTACACATGCTCTAATGAATATGAATAGAGCAACGCTAACACAGTAAGTTTTACAAAGAACATACTACTATAATGGAACATACTTTTGAAGCAGCATTAGCAAGATCTACCTTCATGTACATTGATTAAATAAGGGGGACAACATTCCATGATGAAGCTAGCATTACAATTTTTTATAGAATAATGAACCCAAAATAAATCGAAATCGTGTAAGGTACTGAATAAAAATGCATGATTTAAGAGCTACCTTTCAATGTCATCAAGAATAATGACGCTCAACTGAGATTTATACGCATCCTCAAAAACCTATATAAAGAAAAATATAATTTACTCAACATGGAAGAATTGACCATGAACATGCTTAGAAATAAAATAGAGAAGTTAAATTTCGAATATGATAGGTTCAGAATATAGATTAACCAGATGACCCAACTGTTTTAAACTTGCTATCAAGAAAATAATAACAAGATTAGAAAGTAAAATAAAAATTATTAGATTTCTGAATTCATAATCATAGAAAATAATCAACTGAAATCAGAATTGACCAGACTAAACAAACCTTGATAATTTTTGCACATTTGCTGTTCTCACTTAGACCAGCCATTGACTGAGCTGAGACCTGTGGCAACAATAGTTGGTTCTTAATCCAGAAAACTTTCGAGGCATTATACAATAGACTGAACTTACAATTTTGACAAATGGAAAATCACTGTCGATACCAATTGTTGCCGCCATTGCTGTCTTGCCACTGCCAAGGCATAAAGCATTTGAAAATTTTTAACATATAATCATCATTACAGATTAGGATGCTTATACCTTCCCCGAGGACCTTCCAAAAGACATGTAACAAGGGGGTTACCCTTGCTCGCTCTAACTTGCTCAACAAGAATCATGTTTCTCTTATAGATGTGCTTATGTCTTTCACCACAGTAAACCATTCCATGAAGCCTGCAACAAGTTTCAATTCAAATATGAGGTCTCACCTTAAAAATATATATATATATATATATCTTACTATCACATAGTGATGAGTGACTACTACAAATGAAAATGCTTTCATGTGCTGTAAGAAATGGCACTCCTTTAAAGAAAATTAGGCAATCCTTTAAAGAAAATTATCTCCACAAATAATACTCAATATTTTTCAGAATTATTTATTTTTTTCAGTTCAGAATTCCAAGGAAAATAGAAGTAATTAAAGCTATAAATAAAAGATGATTAATAAAGGCGTTAAATGCAGATGAAGCATCCCATCCTCTCAAGCCCCATGGACACATTTGGCATTAATTATGATTTGAACAGCCATTGTATATATATTAGAACCAACTTTCTAGCCTAATGTGTGATCTAAAAATATGAGACCAAATGAGCTTATTTCGTAGTCTTTGTTGTCCTGTCTCAACCTCAAAAAAGATTATAGATTTTAATATTTGGCTCACCTAACAAACTTCATTAGATCAGAAAAAAGGAAAGCTCCACACGACAATAACAATGCATGACGACTAATCATAGATCCCAGACCCAGGAATAAGAGCAAATATCTTCTATCCCCAATAGATTTTTACCAATGACTGATGTTCTTTATAAATTCCAATGGACATTTGCTATAATTTTGTAGTTGGGTAGAACCAAAGATTGGTGTATGCATTACTTCAAAAAAAATTGAAATAGGTTTCTTATTCCTAGTAGGTTTAATGGGATTTGGAAACCCTATGAAAGAAGCATGCCAACAAGAGACACGAACATAACAAAGTTAAAGAACCCCATGATGTATGGGATAGTAAAATACATCATTAAATATGATTAGATAAATCCTTATAATTAAAATATTATAACATATATCACTATAATAACTTTGAGAAGTAACAATTCATTTGAACGCTCGAGTCACTCTTATTGAAAACCACAACATTAAACTTATTCAAATACAACCCAAAATTAAAAAGTCATTCAAATAGTGTGTTTTATCATTCTATGAACCAAATTTTTAAAATAAAAAATAATTAAATATCTTTATAAGCTATATAAAATATTACAAACTAGTATTCCATGCAAATACTTGAAATTTATGTCATGCTTTTGATATTAAAAATAAAATAGGCCATAAAAAGATTTGAAAGTACTATAATAATGACATCTTCAAATTTCAATGCAGCTATTTTAAAATGATTTACAATGACAATCGGTTCTACCATATCTTGAGTGACCACTACTGATTGCATATTAAAAATTTAGAAACGGAGGGAAAACATCTTATCCAGAAATTTTGGATTTATAAAATCTAGGATAATATTTTTTTACTCCATTTCTAAAATGCTAGATATAATACGCATGCCTTTCAAAATCAAGCATATGGCCCATCTACTTTTTATTTTCTCTCCACTTTTCTATACAATATAGTGCATAAATGATATGAAATTAGGACAACATATCTTGAAAATTTCAGATGTATCTAAAGACAAAACTACTTTCATTTATAAATACACCTCATGCATTAAAATTCTCCTAATATTACTATTTTATTAACAAATATAAAACTCAAATTCTAAATTATTATGAGCTGCTTTTAAAATAAAAGAAGATGTTCCTGCCAGATTCTCTTGATCGTCCATAGCTCGAGTTTTTGTAGCAAAACTTTTCTGCTCCATATCACCCTGGTAAGGGAGATATTGATCAACAGACTAACATCAAAGGAAGTTTGAGGTTTTACCCTCATATTACCAATCTTGTAAAACCTCTTACCATAAATATAATGTTTGCTTCAAGTTTCACCCAAAAATGTGAGAATCATCCTCTAAGAGCGCTACATTTCAATAAAGTTCAAATTATAATAGTAGGAACATACAAGATTTTGTGTGATAAATATAAATGAGTAAAATCATCAACTTCATGGAAAAAGTTCCTTTATTGTCCCCCGCCCCTCAACCTTCTTAATTGTTTTTTTATGATTTGAAACCTATTTTAGCTGTCTTTTAAGTTTGTGCCTTTTTCCCGAGCTATTGTTGGCTTATTGAAGGTCAATATCCCCCAAGCAACATCATCTCTAGTATCATCCTATATGAATGTCAAGCAAGTTGGTACCTCAGGAGCCAAACAAAAGTCTAAGAAAGGAAATCTATCTGCTAGCCCATTGAGAACGTCTCATTTATTCCTAATCTCATTACTCTTTAACATGAAAATAAGGTTCACCAAGTTACTTACAATAGTTCTAAAATGGAAGTTATTGATGATTCAAGGTAGGGGTGTAAACAAGCCAAACATGAGCGAGTTCAAGGCTTGTTCGTGTATGGCTCGTTCAAACATTGAGTTGTTTGCGTTCAGCTCGTGTTCGAATAGCTCAAAAATAGCATGTTCACATTTTACTCGATAAGTTTGAAAAATGTTCAAAATAGGCTCGTGTTCGGCTCAATAAAACCAATAAGCTTATTTTCACAAATAACATTAAATTTTGAGAGGTAGATTTACTTTTTAAACAAAACTTAAAAATGGATACTTCACTTCTTACAGATGTGGGATTAAAATGAAGAAGCTGAAAAAAATGTGGCAAAAGGCAGCGGGACAATGGGAATCGAGACAACAAACAGTAGCAATTTTGAAAATTTGGGTGTGAGAGGCGGGATTTAGCAAATTTTGATGGGCTTTTACATACATACCACCTAATTCTGATGCATTACCTGTCTAACCTAAATAAAGAAAACACAAAAGCAGGATTTGTAAAAATTCTATGAGCAGTTACATGCATACCACCCAATCTTATGTATTTTTATATCTAACATCTAAATGTTGTTTATTATATATAAATAAAAGAAATTTTTTAATATCAAATTAACTAAAGTATTATTTTAAATTGTATGTATTATTTACTTATTATTTAAATATTTCGAGTCAAAACAAGCCGAACACAAATGAAAAAACTTTGTTTGTGTTCGACTCATTTATAAATTGAGCTAAAAAAAATGTTCGTGTTCGACTCGTTTGCTTAACGAATGAATCAAATACGAGCTATTTAACAAGCCGAACACGAGCTGTTCACAAATGAGTTTTTTTGACAACCTAATTCAAGGTTTGATTAGTGTCAAGATACCATTTGAAGTTTATTAAGTTTAGTTGATAAAAAGCTTCAACCTATTTTCTCTAAACAAATAGTAAAAATTGAATTAAAAAAAATCTTTGTTGCCTAAGTTTTATAAGATTTCAACAAAAAGCGATAAATCTCCTAATGAATATGGCATTCTAGAGTTAATGTGTGTGTGTGTGTGTGCGCGTGTGTGTGTGCGTGTGCGTGCATTTCTCTTCCAATTTAGATTTACTAAAATATGATTATAAAATAAAAGATCAGAAATATCTATTCCCTGTATGTGTGTGTTTTCTCTATATGAACATACAAAAATATAACAGAATGTGTAATACCTGCATCGTTGGAGATCATCTGTGGAAGCACCAAATGCAGGGACAACCTCTTGAAGAGCAATCGTAAAATCATTCATGGTAACTTTTATGTTTTCTTCGTCCAATGGCTTATTGAGATCATCAAAGCTCAATTGTCGATTCAAGGCAAATGAAACGGCACTTTTTACAACACCTTCTAGCTCAGCACCGCTGTAATTCTTTGTCCTCGCAGCTATGCATTCAAAATTAAAGAGGACAAGGAGGATAGTAAGCCAAACTTTTTCAATCATACCAAAATCTTCTGGAAAAAAATTATTCCAAAATAATAATCCAGCTAATCCATTCTAATGGTCCTAAAAACCTACTAGAAAACAAAAATTCTAGGCAGGGCACTATAAAGGTATGGAATAAAAAGGAAAAAACCATCAGCATTGAGGGAATCAAAAAGAACATGTGAAAGGCATTTTATGCAATAAAAATTGTGGCTACATTTTAAACAATTAAATATCATAAATGAAAAAAAAATTAGAAGATTGATAATAAAGTATAAGACTAGTTGATGGAATTTGAATAATTCTTTCCCTTGCCACCTCAATACAAGTCAGTAACAAAATAACACTTTTAGCAGCATGAAAAAGTCAGGTTAGCTTAATAGTTAATCTAGATTGCAAAGGATGAGGCTATGATATGCTATGCAACAATCTTTATCAAATTCATCTAGAAGAGTTGAGTTTGTGAAGCTAAAGTAGAGTTACCATCAAATATTCCTAGATTCATCACATGTTACTTCTAAAGTTCAATAAACTATTACTCTTTCGTATCTTTTAGGTAGGGGGCAAAATAGTAATCCTATCAATTCAATAAATCTTCAAGAATTTTTGAAGTAAAAGGAAAAAACAAACTCTTAACGATACATTAAGACTACCAAATATTGGACGACTCACATTTAAAACTGATCTCTTAAAAAATTATAAAAAAAAAGTTCAAAGAAAAATATTCGACATAATTCACTTTTGATCATCATAATTATTGACCATATCCTAAAAATTTCTCGTCATCTTAGGAATCCTCTTAGTCCTTTCCTATCGTGACTATCACAAAAATTTTGTCTTTAAATGATAAACACAATAATAACTTAGTTGTTAAATAAATTTTATGAATAAATTATATGTTTAATAGGCACTTAAATTAGAATTAAACATTATTACAAATAAATGATTAATTACAATTTATATAAATATATAATTTGGAGAGAAAATATACTGAAAAATATTTAATCTGATTTTTTATAAATAAAATATTATAGATTAAATATATAAATATATTACATAAAGCTATAAAAAAGTACTACTATTCTTAACACCAACATATTTATTCAATTAGTAGAGTAATGGACTTTTAATGGTGTCATTTAAGAAATTAAAAAGAGAAACAATCCAAAAGTTACTAAGAGAGCCAAAGGTAAAAGAATGAAAGGGAGAGAGAGAGTACAAGATCAAGTATTGCAAAAAATCGAAAACATTACACGGAGGAGAGCTTTCAAGTGCATGCAATTGTGACTGGAAGGGATCAAAAGTGGGTTTTTGAGCATGAGGGGGTTGCCATGAGCGTGAAGCGACAAAAGGGCTCGGTTCTTGCTTCTAAGGCTTGAAATCGGGAGGAGGTGGTGGTTTGCAAGGTAAATGAGGAAGAAAAAACTTGGGTTTCATGTAAAGGTGCCTTAAACCTAACACTACAAAAGATGAGTAAAATAGCGTCCAATGTTTGCGTCAAAATTTTCTTCTTTAGAACTCTTCAAATGGCTTCTATTGGAACCTTATCGCAAGCTTTTTCTAAATCAATAAAAATCATATGTATATCCTCCTTATTCTCTCTGTAATTCTCCATGAAACCTCTCAATAAATGTATAGTTTCCATAGTAGACTTGCCCGACATAAATACAAACTGATCATTAAAATATTTTGTATCACGTCTTATAACCTATGTTCAAGTACCCTCTCCCATGATTTTGAAGTTTGACACATAAATTGATTCCTCTATAATTTCCAAACTAATGTGATCCCCTTTATTCTTCAAAATGGGAACCAAAATACTCTTCCTCTAATCCTCAGGCAACTTTTTAGTTTTTAAAATAACATTAAAGAGTTTAATAAGTAAAAAAGCTTTCAAATCTCCTAACTATTTCCACATTTCAATTGGGATATCATCAGGCACTACTGATTTTTTACCCTTAGTTTTCTTTAAACATTTTCAACTTTTTTTTACTAATGCAACGATAAAAATAAAACGGTTTATTATAATTATTAATAAACATATTAAAATCATTAAGATCGGTTGTATATTCTAAAATTTCATTGAAAAATTTATCAAAATAATTCACCCACATATGTTAATATCCCTCTAAGAGAAGTACTTTTTTATTTCATCTATAATACACTCTAATTAATTTTTTCCTTTTCTTTTCTCTTTATTTGACTAGTTTATACATATATTTTTCACTATCTTTAGTAACAAAGCTATTATAAGCTAAAAGTAGAATTTGCATCACAAGTTGTTTTCTCAGACTCCCTACGAGTCACCTTATATTTTTTTCCAATTCTCTAAGCTTTTACATTTAAATTAATTTTTATAAAACACTTTCTTATATTTCATCTTTTATTGCAAATTATTATTCCCCCCTAACAATTTTTATTTATAATTTTTTTTTTTGCTTTTGATTCTCTAAGTACATCTTTTGCAACATGGTTAATAGTGTTTGTTATTGAATCATTGGAAAGAGAGAATAACCTAAATCATTAGATCACCGAATAAACTCAAACAAAATGCATTGAGCCTAGGATACCACTAGAACTACCCAAAATTTTCGTTTGTAAATACAGTACCTTGACATCCAAAGATCTGGATAAAGCCCAGTTTATAATTATTGGTGAATTGTAGCTTAATTCATCCTTAACCTCTCACCTTAGATCTTTAATGAAACAAATAATGGCAAGAACTTAGTCTAGAATCAAAACAAACAAACTTGCCATAATATTACAACACACCATATTCACCACATTTAGAATTCATAAATTGTTCATATAGTTGATCCATACATTTAATGAACAATATATGTTGGTCTTTAAGTTTATATTTTAGATCAGCTCATATAGGTTAAGTTTAGCTTGCAAAACTTCGCCCAAAGAAACCAAGCACGCCCCACTAGTTTCGATTTAGTGCATTTAATTCTTTCTAAATCAAATAGTCAAATAGCTAATAATCTTAAAAAATGTATCCCAAATTTTCAATCTAGCCTAAAAGGTATTGACTTTATACCTCATACTAAATGTAAAAATGAAATATAAATCCTTAAAATAGTTGCCTTGTGCTTGGTTAAAACCGTGACTTAAAACTGATCTAATTTAAACAGCAACTTTTATATATATATTTCTTTTTATTGAATCAATTATTATGTCTTACTCTTAGCCAACATGATGCTGAAACCATAAGAGTTAATAATAACTTAATGTAGGAAGCTTAAAAATTTAGGATTTTATAACACAAATCTAGGATGAGATGTACAATAAAAATACATACAAAATCACATTTCTTAGGTTATCAAATTTTTACTTAAGCAAAAAAATTAATCATCTTTAGAGTGAAAATAACAAACATAATTCTTTTATACCAAAAAATAATAAAATTAGAGAGTTATAAGAAAAAATAGTTGTTAAATACAAAATTTCAACCAAGATCAAGATTCCCACTATTAAAAGAAATACATGTATCACACTTTACAAAACTTCAATCACGCACACATACCAATCACTAAATAAGTAGATAGAAAAAATAAGAATGAAAATCATCCAAATCGAAGATCTAGACCTCATGATGCCCTTAGAGATATCTAACACCAGTGAAAAGCTTGAAGAATCCAAAAATCCAACCGCATATACACATCAATCTAGAAAAATAATTATTTTTTTCACAACACAATGTTTAATATCTTTTGCATGCTCCAGGGTAACCTATGAGTAACCCAAGTAAGAAATTAAATATAAGCCTCTAAAATCCAGCCATGAGTTCATCATTTAGTTCATCACAACTGGATTCCACCAAGTTCCAATTTTCTCGATCAAAAAATAATAATAAATAAATAAATAAAATAAAACCTTGTCAACAGGCCCAAATTTACAAGCCATAGATTAAAGATTCTAATCTAAATTCTACAGCTCTTGTAATCATAAGCCAAAAGTGAAAGGTAGCCTAGTCTAAAAAATCCAATGTAGTGGATTTGAATATCTCCACATGCTTCAATACCAAAAATTAGACATCAAAGGTAAAAGGTATAAATCATATCAAGAACATAAAGCCCATAGTTTTTCTCGTTTATTTTACATCACTTTTTTTCATGCCATTCCATCCATCCAAGGCCGTACCAATATAAAGAGAGATCATATCATACACCACAGTCTCTCAAACTCCAAAGATTCAAAAGCTTCTATCAAAATTCAATAAGTTAAAGCTCCTAAATGTGTCACTTCCAATTCAAAATCCTCATCCACGTGCAAGTTGTTTATGAGGACTACAATAGCGATTTTCAGCAAATGATACTAAACTAATGAATTCATCAATGCTCAAGCCCCTTGAGGCTAGAATTTATTTTATAATCATTAAGGCGAGAAATTGAATGATTTTGAATTCTCCATATATAAAAGATGTTAGGGAGGTTCACTATTGGTTGTTTCCTCTCAGAATATACATATTAAATTCAAGCCAACGTTACTACCACCAATTCGATAAGTTAAAGCTCCTAAATTCGTAACTTCCAATTCAAAATCCTCATTCATGTGCATGTTGTTTATGAGGAATACAATTGCGATGATTTAAATTCTGCAAATGATATTGAACTAATGAATTCATCAATGATCAAGCCACTTGAGGCTGCAATTTATTTTATAGTCATTAAGGCAAGAAATTGATTGATTCCAAATTCTCCATATATAAAAGATGTTTGGTAGGTTCACTATTGGTTGTTTCCTTCCAAAATATACATATTAAATTCAATCCAACGTTACTACCACCAGCATGAAGACTGAGATATTGCGAAGATCCAATGTTGCAAGAAGCACGGTGGCGTTTAAAACCAAAGCTTGAAAATTCTATTACTTACATCCAAACAACATATGTTGATACTATAAAAGATATTCTTCGATGGATCCACTGCCAATAAAATACTTCTATTGTTTTACATGCTTCTTCAAGTGAAGCATTTTATCAGACCCAGGGTAGCTATAGCACATGCATAAAAAATTCCAACTCATTCATAGAATGTTTTAGAATTTAAATTATTTTAAATATTTTATTCTATTTTAAATACTTTCAACTAATAGGGTTAGCTTATTTAAATTAGATAAGAATTTACAAAAGATATTTACATTCAAGTACAAAACTATATTTAAATTGATATGCCCTTATTTTATAAATAAAGTACAACAGATGTAATTTAATCATTAAAAAATGAATTGCATTTGAATCTCTGACATCCTTACTCCTTTCTCTTCCCAACAAATTAATCCCTCACATTAGAAAACCTCTATCCCCCAATAAAAATCACTTTCTTTATCTCATGTTATATATGTTTATAAGACATTTTATCTCATATTGTACATGTTCATAAGACACTCTAAAGTGTTTTATGTATCACGATTTCTTCTTGACGGGTTGAAATCTGAAAGAAATTAAGTCATTCAAACACAACTTCAAGAAATAGAAGGAAATTTCAGCATGAGATCATTGCTAAGAACTATCAATATGCCACTTACCCCACTTCTTAAAAACTAAGAATTTTCATATTACATTCAGTAGTCGTTACAAAGCATGCATTAAGTTTTACCAAGCGAACAATTTATCCATATAATATAATATCGCATATAATTTATCTATAATATATAATAGTATTATGTTGAAATGAAGCCACGATAATAGAGCATTGTCCTCCATCAGTATGACATTTTCAGCATTTAAAATAGAAGATGATTGGAATCTATTTAAAACACAATATAAAGCTAAAGATGAAGAAAATAATTTAGGTAGAAAGAGAAGGGAAAAAAAACAAAATCAAAGCAATGCCATAATATTAACATGTAAAATGACAGTATGGAAATAACCTTAAACTTACTTAGGAGTTCAAAATAACTTAAGTGCAAAAGAATACAGAGTTTATCTCACAATTAGAATGAGTGGAAAATATTTATAATCTAATGATGATGATAATCAGAGAAAGCAATCATTCAAACATTAATATGTCTTCCTTTAAAAAGTAATAATTGTCTCCCAAAAGTAAAAATCTGTTGGACACTAACTTTCTTAAAAAGCTTATTTTAATATATTTTTTTCATGTTGATCACAACCTATTTGACAAACAATACAGACTAAAACAGCACATGTTGTAAATAACTTTAATATTTTACTTCGGGACTCTAATATAATCATTGATGGACATACCGAGCTCTTCAAGATTTACATCTACAGCTAGAAATGAATTTTCTTTCATTGTATTGGTATGTATTTGTAGGATTTGGAGACGTCCATTTTCATCAGGAAGGCTGATCTCAACAAGAACCTCCAATCGACCAGGCCTATATATGAAGATAGATATTAACAAACAGAAAATAACTTTCTAAATTGGATTTTAAGGAAAAAAAAGTACTGTTGATAAAGAAATATCATATTTCTATCTACCAAAATTCAAACATATTTTCATAAACAACAAATCTCAAATTAAGAGACAAAATATTCAATCTAACAAATCAAAGAAAACCAAAAATAGTGCAAACCCTTCAACATGCACATGACCCGTAAGATAAGTAAGCATTGCACATTTAAAGTGATTAACAAAAAAGACTGGGATGAAATGTATTTGATGACCACTTTCTTAATCCTAGGATGTTTGATAAAGTACTTTTTTTTTACTCTTCGTCCTTTTATCTTATTTCTTCATTCATTGGCTTTTTTTCTTCTCTTTTAAAATGTTTGTATAGTTTAAGTATAGTACTATTCAACTACAACGATTTTTCCACTTCTTATCCCCAATTTGCCACCCTTGAAGTGTGACTATTGATCCTATATGATTCACAACTCCATTTGTAGCAGGTTATTACTCATAATTATTTAGCACATGCATATGTAATAGTTTGTGATGCTATTGTAATACCAAGTTTCTTGGAAAAATCATGAAAACATTATTTTTCTAGTTTAGGGAATAAAACTTTTCTATGTCTATGTTACAATTATTGCCTTTTTTTTCTAACATCACACACTGTAGAAGTCAAAGTAGATGAGTAATCTAAAATTTTCAAATTTCAGTTTTATTTGTAAACAATTATTGAGAATTATTTTTAATAATGGATTTAGGAATCTGATCTTTATTTTAAGAAGGGGAATACATTTTCTTTTGTTGCAAATGAATCCAAGCATTAATGAAACCTTTTATTTTAATAAGCATAACACCCAAGCAGAAAATTCTATTTGAGAGGATAATTATGATAATTACAAACCTTAATAATGCTTCATCCAGTAAATCTTTCCTGTTGGTCATTCCAATGAGGAGGACATTGTTTAAGGAATTAACACCATCAATCTATAATGGAAACCGTCAGACTATAAAACAATATGACATTCATAGTTGAGACGAGTGAGTGAAACATCACCTTAGTGAGAAGCTGGTTCACAATACCATCATGAACACCGGTGCCATCCCGTGTTGACCCTCTAGTCTGTCAAAAAAAAAAAAAAAAGCCTTTAAAGAAAATGTTATTTTGAAAATTATGGTAATCATTTAAAAAGATACTTATAAAAAGCCTAGAAGTACATATGATCTTCAAGTAAATAAGCATGAAATAAAAATATATTTCATATATTATCATCAATGGACTCATCCCAATCAATTGGGATCAGTAATAATACATGATCATCATCATCAAAGCACTGTACAAAGATTACAAGATCATCATCAGCAATATTACAATTCCCAGAAAAGGGTAAGAGGTTGGCCGTCTCATGAAAACAATCAAGCACGTGCCATGTGAAGGGAGGGAAAATTAGTTTTACGATCACTCACCTTCCAAAAGTGGGAGGTGAATCTATGGACTCTTATTTCCCTTGCCTACTTGTAGGACCCTCACCTCTTTCCAAGAATCATCAATTTCTTGGAGGCAATTTGAGTAAAATCTTGGCAGCTGAATCTCCTCTCTTAGGGTATTTGTGAACTTGTTATCTACTATGTGAAGTCCCTCTCTCTTTCATTTTCCCTCCGTTTTACCTTAAACACAAGCCTAGCTGACATCCATAACCCCTCCCCAAGCCTAAGAGAAAACCCCCATAAACTCCATAGCCCTCAGCCCCAACCAACACTCGTTTTCCCTCCAAGACCCACATAACCCTACCAAGACCTTTACATGTCTTGACCACACTTGACCTAAATAATATCTAAGATCGTCTCAAACGTAAAAACTCCACCAATAATCCCCCCTAGAAGAGAATCTCAGCCAACATCCAAGCCAACCATAAAACCAAACCCAACATTCACCTCACCACTCAAAAGCCTCCAACATTCAACCCTAAGCCACCACTAAGGAAGAAGAGAGCGCCTTACCTTTCGAGATACCATAACCAACTTACCTCTCTCATTTTCTATAGTTCCTATTGAAGTACTAAACATAATCTTTATAAATCATTTTGAACAACTTTTATCCATGTAACCTTAAGGTTAACCAACATTCCTTACAAAACTTCCAAAATTAAATTTGTAAAATTATTTAATGGGTGTATTTCCACTCTTCATTGTACATGTCTGAACCACCAAAAACAAGTTTCAATCTCCTCTTCAATATATTTAACTCCAAACTCTTTCTAATATAATGGTTTAATAGAAACCGACTGAAATACAACCTGACGAGATCAAAAGAATTGAATGCACAAAGACACAAAAAGGTCACACAATTATGAAACTCAATAATAAAATTGAATAGCTAATAGTATAGCAATAAAATGTTCAAGAAAACCTAAAAAAAGAATGGTGATGGTGAATGCTACAATTAGGACAACCAATGTTAATCACTGATAAATCATACACATGATATCGCACTAAAAGAATACATCATCTGCGAAGAGCAAATCCTTCGAAAAGCTAAATGAAAAATATTTCATTTAGAATAGCTACTGGAAATAACTACAAAACAAATAATAGGCCGGCAAAAATTTAAATGTAAATTTAGCTAACTGAGAACATACTGATATTTGCAATTAGAAATTTAAATTATAAATGTTGAATATTTCAAGAGAATCAATATTTTTAGTTTTGTTAAATCTCAAAATAAAAAATCGAAATTGGAATATAGATCAGAATAAATTGATGATGTTCAGTAATGACAACCTTCACAAAAAATGAGCACAAACATCATAATATTCAAAAGTATCCAAAGAATAATATGATATGAAATCCAAATTGCCAAATTGAAACATGTATTATACTTTAAAATACAACCTTTTACTGCGGAAGGAGTTAACATGGTCACTCGTTTATACTCTTCTAAAAGTTCTAGAAAGTTACATTTCGATAAATTTGTCTACAGAGGTTGGAAAAAATATAAGAATATTCCAATACAGCCTTACCTTACAGATAGCATCAATTTCATCAAATATAATGACATGCAAGGCACTTTGATCGCCTGAAAAATAAATCAAAAAAAGAAAAGATACATGACATAAAATAAAGTATTAACAACATCTAATTTATCTATAACACTAAAAAGTTCATACTTACCTCGTGCCATTTGCTCTTGTTCTGCATCAGCAAATAAATCCCTCACATTTTTCTCTGTCTCTCCAACATACTTGCTCAGTACTTCAGGTCCGTTAACAATCTAAATATTTATAAACAAATACAGTTTACAATTAACAACAAACATAATATATATATATACCCTACAAAACTAGAAGGATGAGCAAAAACTATAGGCTTTTAAAGAAAACTAGTGAAACTAGCCTTGATAAACTATAAAATCAACTTTGATGATAAGAAAAATAAAAAATAAAAACCTCTTCATAGAATTATGGCGAGCCTGCTACAACAACAAAATGGACCATCATGGATAAGAGAAGAAGAGACCTCTTGAAATACTAATAGTACCACTTGAATCAACACAAATAATCATTTATAGCTACCAAAAAAAAAAGATCAAAAACATAATCTATACAAATGTTTTTAAAAGCGCACTTCACGAGTAAAACAAAGAAAAGATTGTGACGCATGCTTCACTTCGTTGAGGCGCGCTTCGAAGTGTTGAAGTTAATTTGTAGATTTTTTTTTTTTTTTTGCAATTTTTAAGATTTTAATTTTTGCAACAAATTAGAAATTGCTCAAAATTTTAATTTGCAGATTTACCCTGTATTTGACTTGCAAGTTTTATATTGTGCCACATTTTTTCTATTTTATATGAATTATTAAGATATGCTTTATAATTTGCAATTATTGATAAATATACTGATACATTAATAGGTTCATATAACCTACTAGAGTTTTGGTTAATAAAAGTTCCACTTCGCTCTACATTTTCCATATTATAGTGATAACATATCTAAATATGAAAATTTATATCACATTTCCTTGCTCGCACTTAATAAGTAAGAAAACTTGTAATCTCCTCAATTACTTGATTTTGTTTCCAAATCATCTAGGGATTCTTTCTGCTTAGAAGATTAGGCAAATCAATGCGAAAAATTCATGAAATAGGTGTGGAATCAAAACTTACTGCACTCATAGCTTAAATCCAACTAATCAGTATAAAAACCATCACATAGGTAAGATATATGGCTTTATATATATATATATATATTTGTTATGCCAAAGCATATCTCTTATTTCTTTAAAAAGGAAAGCCAGTCTTCTCATCCTTATTTTCAACTTCAAAGTAGAATTCAACAGTTCAGTTAATGAAATTAAGATATACCTTTGGTTCCCTTCCATTGAGATATTTTCCAATCTGTCGAGCTAAAAGTGTCTTTCCAGTGCCTGGAGGCCCATAAAGCAGCATACCCTTCACATACTTGATACCCAATCTGATATGAAGAACAATAAGAAAGAGTAAATGGCATTCTAAAGATGCAAGAGAATATCAAGGCTATACATTCAAATGGCAGCATCTGAATCACATACTTTTTTGTAACATGTGGAGGCCAAACACGGGAAGCAAATGCCCTTCGAAATATCATAGCAAATTCTTCACTAAGTCCTCCTATTCCAAGCTTCTGAAGATTTAATTCTTTCTGCCTGAAAAGATTGCTACTTGCAGCTTCACGTTGATTAATAATCTGCATGAATATTCATCATAGGAGCTATATTAACAGTGATTGTAACTAATTTCCATTCGCTTGTAGAATTATTAAAATACGCTAAAATATTTTTTAAGACGTCACAATAAAAGAAATTATAAGAAATTGCACAAATAGTTATTTGAACATATGAGTTATAAGACAACAAAAATACAACCTTTATCCCTGAGCTTGAAACAGCTTCAAACACAATATATGTATCATTGGAAATTATCCCTCTTTCAATGGCATTTGATTTCTCTTGATCCTCTGCCAAAGCTTGGTTAACAGTAAAGATGTAATTGTTTCCAAGAAATTCAAATAATACTCTTTGTCCAACCGTCATAACCTGCATTCCACAAGTGCATCGAATTTTTAAGAAAATAAAAGCCAAAAATTCATCTTTATGAAAAAAATCAAAACTTAAATATAATTATATCCTTGATAACGACATATCCCTAAAGTATGTAAAACTAAATGCATGTTCTTGAGTTTTACGTCGCCTTTTAATTTTGTACATAAAGTTCAATTTATGGTCTGTTAACAATCAAAATCTTGTGTGTGGGTTCTTGAATTTAGGGCCTACTTAATTGTGATCACTAAAGTTTATTGTTACTCTCTATTAAGTTAATAGGTATTAGCCACAAAAGAGAGATCAATAAATGGTGAGAAAATAAAGAGAAGCACATTGCAATGGAGAAGGGTACTTGCAAATAGTGTGTGCATGTGTGAGAGAAAAAGCATGAGAGAGAGAGAGAGATGTTTATGGTGAGCCTCGTTTAGATGCTTGAGCTACACAAGGTGAGTCCATAGACATGCTAGTCATCACACATTATAATCAGTGAAAGGCAGCATCTTGCTTCATTTGATAAATAGGTGCTAGTACTTCACATGTTGAAACTAATATATTTTTTATGATGATTACTTGGTATAGAATAATGTTAAAAGAGTATTAAAAGTTACAAAAATAAGGTAAGTGGTATTAAAAACAAGTTATAACAATGTAAACATAAGAGATTCAAGTTCTACAGTAATAAATCTTTGAAAATGGAAATGAGGAGTTCAATAAGACAAAGAAACAGGTAGATTGCACAAATCGAGTGATAAACAAGAGAGCATGGATGGATAAATATGAAAATATATAGCAGTGAAGATCAACTTTTAAAAGTGTTAAACGCTGTAACGGTCTCGTTTCAGTTACCCGGGGTAGTTTTTTGTTTTTTTTTTTGGGGGGGGGGGGGCGCTAGGAATGAAGAACCGAAGAAGATGAGGTGAGGAGATGAGATACAGCTCTATACATCTTACTTAAGAGGATTTGAAGGAGGAACAAGATTTTTCCACTCAGGCCGGAATCGAGGAGGTGATATCCATCTAAGTTGTTGGCTACAAGATAATTACCACCCATAAAGGTGGATTGGCCCTTGTTGGTCCAATTTTATGCTTATTTTGACTTGAAAAAGGGTTAATATTGCTTGAGACTATTTATATGTTATTATTTTTTTGTATTAGGACTTTTGATTTGGTTTATGTATTTGAAACTTGTGTTCTCTAAGATTTTTTTTTCTAAGAAGTATTATATCTTCTTTTTGCTAGTGGTGTTTGTAGCTTGTTCAGAAATAGGTGGTGAATCTCCTTGGCAGTAGTCACGCCTCATCGAAATCATCATTTCATCATTCTCTCTGCTAGCCTCCAAACTTCTTTTATCCCCCATCAAAACTCTGTCGACCTCACATGCTCTCTCCCTTGATATTCAACAACCACCACTCTGCTTAATATGATCCTTAAACGCCTTCAAAAGACCCTAAAACAGTATTATTTGGTATCAGAGAACTCTTAATATTTAAGAATTTATTTTTTCCGCTTCTAAACATAAAATTCACATAGCCTAACTCATTTAAAAGCTCAATGCCCGAACCATCCATAACTCAATTCCAAGTTCTAACCCTAACTTTTCAAAAGTTAATCTCCCTATCTCCACAAAAAATCATCCAGATATCTACCACTTAAACCCTCGAACCAACATTTAATCCACAATCATATATCTGCAGAGACCCTAAAATGGTCGCCAAAGAGAAATACTCTGAGAGGTTTAATAACTTGTCGTGGAGGATATATAGCAGTCCATCCTCCAATTGCAATAAAAACTCAAAAATTTTGAAGAAAGGCAATGTGGAGAAGTCACCCACAACAACAATGGTGACCACCCGAATGGAGAAGTTGAAAAAATCCTTTTAACCAAGAATATACAGGTGACAAAGAGTACATCCTGGGTTGATTCGTCATTGAGTATATGAAGAGGGAGTGATTTTGAAGTGAAGGTTGATTTGCCAGATTTTGATGGTCATATAGATGAGTATTGAGTTTATTAGGTGGCTCCAAATTGTTGAGTGAGTCATTGAGTACAAGGGCATTTAACTTGACAAAAAAATATAGTAAGTTGATCATAAATTAAAAAAAGATAGCGGGAGAACCTGAAGTGTCTGCATTAGAGTGATAGAAAAAAATAATATCACAACCAAGTCCAAGATGGAGAATGAGATATAGCACAAACCTGCCAGAACATTATCGGCAATACCATGTTCTTGAGATTTGACCACCTAAATTAGAAAGATCTCTCAATAAAGGAGTGTGTCGTTGAATTTAAGCAGTTTATATTGAAATATGAGTTGGTAGAGCCCAAAGATAACACCATAGCTCGATATATTTAAGGACTAAGAACATCTATTGGCAACGTGGTATAGCTACAGCTCAATTTGACATAACAGAATATCTAAACCTTAGCTCTGAACGTGAAAAAAAAACACAGTAATATTAAGTTCACACCACACTTCAAACATGTCCAACTGCCATACCGGGCAGCAAAAATATACCAACCAAAGGGTCAAGATATATCCCCCATGAAGAGAATCAATCACATGAGAAAAAGAGAACCGATTAGGACAACAACCCTAAGACATTTCCAACCAGTAAGTACTTTAAGTGTCATTAATACAGGCACATTATCCCCAACTGCACAAACTAGAGTAATTTTTTTATGGAACAAAGTGTGATCAATGAGGCAGGGAGTGAAGGCTGAAGAATACCAGCCACATACAGATGATAATGAGATGTTTGTGATTCGACGAACTTTCCAGAACGAGCCTAAGACCAATCAACAATGGCATAAAAATAATACCTTTCAAACTCATTGCTTAATGAAAGGGAAGGTATAAAATTTTCTTATAGATGTAGGCAGTTAATATAATGTGATATCTATACAGATGATAGACAAATTGCTACCCACAAATATCCCAATAATATTCTCTTACTTTGTTGAAGAATGTGTATGAGATCAATGCCAACAAGAAGTTTCTGATAAAATTTTAAAATAGAGACAAGTTGCATGATCATGTGAGGTGTGATGCCAAACCTATAGATGTATGTCACATTCTTTTGATTTGTTGTGATAGTATGACAAGGGTACCCTTCATAGTCAATAGTCATGAATAATCAGACAAAAACTGAAGCGATAGTGCCTCATATTATATGTCTATAGGTTACAAGAAAAACGCCAGTGGAATTGAACTTTGTGATGCTAGAAAGCAGTGATATAGAGAGTAGATGACTAAAATAATATCACCCTTAATAAAGGAGTTTCAGGACCTCATCCTAAGACAAGTGCCCATAGGGGTGGACAGGCATTTGTGGGCCTCTTTTTATGCTTATTTTGAATTGAACTTGGGTTAATTTTGCATTGGACTATTTATGTCATTTACTGATTTTGAGATATTTTGCTTTGATTTGTATATTTGGAGGCTATGTTTTCTAATTTTTCTACCCAAATAAATGATTTATCAACTTCCTTTTGCAAGGGTGCGTATGTTGGTTGTTCAGGAACAGGTGGTGGATCCCTATCGGTAGTTGCATTGAATCGAAATAATCATTATGTTCTCTTTGGTGTTTCCAGCCTAGGAAACTGCAACTTATTCTATCCATTTCTAAATTTTGTGGACTTTGCATATTCTCTCTCTATTGCTACTTCACAAACACCTCTCCGCTAACCCGATCATTGGACTCCTACAACCCCTAGAACGATGTCACATTGCACGCAAGTGTGCAAGGGTGTGCAAATGAAAATTACTTTTGGATTAAATTACAATAGTTTTCATAATATCTTAAATCATTCATCCAGTATATAAGAAAAAACTCGAGTGGTCAAAATGACAAAAATATCATTAACAACGCATGTATTTAACTAAAAGCAATTTGAAAACCATTGAGCCATAAATTTGCAAATATCTTCTAGTGCAATCAGAGCTATCCATTGTGACAATTTTATGTATTTGATTAGTGATAAAAAAATCTTTAAAAAACTCTAATTTACATTATAGTACATACCACTTGTTTAGATAATGAAATTTTTGATCATGCATCTGAAGATCATAGCATCGCAATCTAAGTGGATAGAATTCATTCTTATAAACACACATTTACATTCGTTATGAACATATACGTCTATGTTTTTAGAGAGAGCATGAGAGGAGATAGAAGTGTGGTATGGATAGAGAAGAGTTGGAGATGAAGACAAAATTTAACCCGGGAAAACATCATTTCATGGTGGATAGTGGCGAATTGAACTTCTTTGGGAATAAACAAAAAATTGGTTATTTTACATAAAAGTCTAACAATTTAATTTTCAAAACTTCTAGACTAAATTGTAAGATAACACAAATAACAATAAACTAAAAATTATATGCCCCTGTGCTAGATGATTATCCAAGGATGGATTCATTAAGTGCAGGAAACAGAACATAATACTAATGTTCTTTGTGCATGTCTTTGTGTGCACACGACTAGATAAAAGAGAGAGTCTATCATAACTTAAAAAAAATTATTCCAATGAGATGAAAAAAAAACTAGTTTACTGTAACGTGAAATATTTACTCCATTCTCAAAACCTACTTCTTCACTTCAGGAATTTAGAATGGGATAATATGAAAAAACAAAAAAAATAATTAAGAAATATAATTTTCTGACCTGATTAACAAACTTCTTGCGAAGATGTTGTGCAAGAATGACAGCATCTAGCTGCAAATAAAAGCATCATAGCCAATGTCAAATAACATAATTCATTCAATCGGCAATGGCTATAAAATAATATCTTAAGTTATTTGTTGAAAATTATATGATTTATGTCTTAGGTGATTTCAATATTAGATTGTACCTCTTCATTTCTATTAGCCTTTGCTTTAACATAGTCCAACTCAAGAGTAAGCAATGCTAGAAAAAAACCAGATGGCGGAAAAAATCTGAACGGGAATCCATTATCTTAAATAAGAAAGCAAAGATAAAGGCAATCTAAGGAAACATAACCAAATGAAGATATGAGGAAGAGATTTTTTTTTAATCAAAAGTCTCACGGAATAACAGATATTTGATCGCCGGAGGAGACTTTTGTGTGCCGGCGTTGGATAGCATTGAGAGCAATTTGACCATCAGGAATGTTGCTATGCTTAGTAAGAACTTATTAAGGATTGAATTAAATAAATGCGAAACAAACATTAAACAATTTAAAAGAATAATAGAACAAGTTAGTGGCAATGGTAACCAAAACCGATCCAGGATTGAAGAATCTGAATATATAAAAAAGCCGAGTAAAGGATATATGAGGGAAAGAACAACAGAATCTCCAACGAGAACCAGGGCCGTGCTGGATCCCGGAGTTGCGAACTTCGAAAGATCGCCGGCAGAGCAGTAGGCAAAGTTGGTGAGAGCCAAATCCTGGCTCGGCGTGTTCACGACAATCATAGTAGCCGACCTCATCTGCGACAACTGAAGGAAGAAGAACTGGAATTAGGTCAGGGCCCTTTATTACCGCGATATTAGAGAATGCTTCCGGCCAAATGGGGAAGAGGAGGCAGAAGAGGAGGGAGGAGAAGAATTTTCACCAGGGGAGAGCAGCTTCTCGTCGGGGACGCGATGGAGGATCCTCTACTAGCATTTTCTTTCATTCTTCTTTTAAATTATCACTTAAATATCATAATTCATCATAAAATTTTTGCTCATATTTTTTATTTTTTATCAAAGTCTCAATAATATAATAGTGATTGCTAGTTTTGTAAATAACAAAATTTTGAATGCTATGTATGTAAATTTTTAAATTTTTTTGGAATTTCATAAAAAATTTAAAAAAATACTATTAAAATTTTAAAAATGTGCCAATTTTACCAAATTTATTCAGAAAATTAGTTAAAATATTTTTCTTAAAAATATTATATGAACTATTGTTTAAAAATATTTAAAACCAAACTTATACGAATAAATTTTAATATTTCTTATATATTTCTTTTTAATGACAAGTGATTTAATTATATTCCTTTTTTTAAAAGCAATAAATGGTATTATATTTTTAAAAATATTTATAATTTTTTATTTAAAGTTTTGTATTTGATTATTTAACACTCTTTACTTCTATATAATTTTCGATGTTTATTAGAACTAGTAATGTAATTTATAACAATTATAATAGCATAAAACATAAATATTATATTGTGTTTGTTTTAAAATAAATTTTGTTCTTCCTTAAATATTTAATTAGGGTTTTTTAACCTTGTTTTTTATTTTCTTATATGTCCTTTGTAACTATTTAATTTTTATATTAATTTCTTTATAATTTGTGTATTCACTTTAAATGTTATTAGTTGGGTTGAATATTTAGTTTTTAATTAATTTTTAATTATTAAAAAAAAATTATTTCAAGAAAATCCTTAGTAAGAAAATATATATATCATAAGTAGCTTGTTAAAATATTATAATTATTTTTACCTATTTTATTTTAAAATTTCATTTTATTGAGTTTTTTCAAATATTTATATTTATTTCTATAGAAATTAGCAATGCTATTCTATCATTATAATAAATCATAGTTGAATCTTTTAATGAAATAAATTATTTCACTCAAATTTAATACACAAAGTTATATATAAACTGCTCATATAATTTTATCTGTTAGGACCATTCTTTAAGTAAAATATCTAATTGCTTAGATATATAATGATAAACTTTATTAAATATTTCATTGCTCTGAAATGGAATGACAGACAAAAAGATATGCCAAATTTAACTTCTCAAAAACAGGAGCTTACATAAATCTTAATGATGTATTAATGAATAATTTTTTTAATAATGAAATTATTTTCACTTAGATAATAATTTGGTAACATTGTTGTATTTAATTTCTCTTATGGGCATTTTAGTTATGCCTCCTCGGTCTATTTTTTATTATATAAAGTCCGCGATAAAATAAGAACTAAGAAAGTTCATACCTTATATGCTTTGGATCTTTGGGTATGTCTATAATGACCTGGTTGATGATAATAATAGCACAATCTTCCAAAATAATTGATATTTTTATTTATTGTATAACAAACATGTGCTAAAATTGGTCAACATGGTCAGCTTTTAATTGATGGTGGATACAACTCGAATATTTAATTTTTAGGACAAATTTTGGTCAAAAGCTATAATCAATGATTGTATAAAAAACTTTTTTATGAGTTTGAGTGTATTTCTATGCTTTATAATACTCTAACATAAATAAAGTATAGTCAACTCATCTTACTCTAAGTGTAATAATAATATGTGGAAAATATAAGTGATGAAGTATTAGACAATTAATTTTAATCACATTTACAATATTCACAATCAAGATCAATTCGAAAGATTTTACATGAGTTGCATAACCTTCAAACTCATATAGATTTATGCAAGTCGATACTGACAATCAACATGTTATCTTCCATACATTTGAAGCAAAATTTGTGTTCTCAATTCAGCTCTACATTAGTCGTTATTCATATTTACCTTGCATCACTTGCTTCAAAAAAAGAGCAATCATATAATAATGTATAACATATACTAGTACATGTATAGGTGATCCATGAAAAAAAAATACTCATTTTTATGCCTTGATTTTTATCAAATTTTTAAGGATATTATGCTTTAATGAAAGGTATTTTTGTGTTTTTGGATATAGGTGACGGAAAAATGTTCAAGAAGAAAAAAAGTGAAAAAGGAGTAAAAATGAGCAAAAATAGAGCCAAAATGCAAAATTGTCAAAATTATTGGTCGGCCGCCTAGGCGCCAGAGTCCGGCGTCTAAGCACCAGATCGATACGAGATCTGTCAAGATTTTTGACGACTTTTGGACGGTTATTTTGACGATGTTAGCGGTTATTGGACTTTCTAGAAGACTGACAGTTGTTCTTGGTTTATAGGACATGTGATACAATGTATTTGGATGCTTGGAAATGGTTTTAATCGCGAAGAGGTGCGATCCAAAGTGAAGAGGTGCGAAGAATTGGACGCAGAGTCCGGCGCCTAGGCGCCAGATACACCTTCTAGAAGATTCATTAAATGTGGACACATTTTGAAGAGGTGCCTCAAGGCAACCCTTGAAGCATATAAATAAGAGGGTACTCCTTCAGAAAAAAACGCCCTATACGCCCCATACGCCCCATCAGAGAGAGAGAGAGAGAGTCTAGAGTTCCTTTAGAGAGAGAAATTAGAGAAATATTTTAGGTCCATTTTTATTAATTAGTGAGTTTATTTAGATTTTGTATTGAGAGTTTAAAGAGTTGGTGCTTTTGAAGTTTATTTGCTTTGGAGTCAGAAGAATTCAGAGGTTCAGTAGGAGAAACACTTGAGATAAGTATTTGTAATTTTATTCAAAGTTTTATTATCATGTTTTGTTGTTTAAATTCAATGTGTTCTGAGTAGTTAGTTTAATTTCTCCTTTCAGTTATGAAAAGATAAATAAGATAATATAAAATTCGTTGGAGAATTAAAAACTATTTATATTTTAAACATTGTGATGATATTAATACCGGATCTTCATTTACTTTACAAATTGATCACTTGTATTGTTAAAATCTGTTGAAGAGTTTTGACACCTAGAAGGAGATGAATTCTTAACTAGTAGATATCACATGAATCCTTGGGTAGTCGAAGGCCTTGTGCGGGTTATTCCAGGTGAAGTGCAAATAAATAGGAAGATATTATATAATGGGCGTAGAATTAATAAGTTTTTAGAGTGACAGACTAAATTCTTGTGATTTGGTTTATAGATAAGTAAAGGGTCACTAGTAGAGCCGACCATAGCCACCCTTGGACATCTAGTAGTGTGAGCCTAGATTAACACATTCTACTAACAATACATCCGGACCTGATCTATAGGCTAGCCAATGTTCGTTACACCTGGATCAATGGGTAGGGAATATGAATGCTTCTATTTGACACAATACCATAAATTTATATTATCCACGAATATTATCATTATCTTAGAAAATCTTGGACTAATTGAAAAGAAGAAAGTTGTGTTCTTATTGCTATTTAAACCAATCGTTTCATTACTGCTTTATTATTACATGTTTCATTACTGCTTTATTATTGCATCTAGAAAATTAAAAATATCAAATTTATAACTATAAAAGAAATACCTAAAACTAAAATTAAAATATTTAAAAATCCATAACTCACTCCTTGTGGGATCGATACTGGGGTTTTTTGTTTCAAAGCTCTATATTACTTGATACGATACGTATACTTGAGTAGTACCCCTAGTGTGTAAAATATTTTCGATAAAATTATATTTGTATACACTAGTCTCTATTATTATCTATTACATATATTTGAAAGCATTAATTATTATATTTGTCATCAACGCAGCGTGGGTCAAGTTTTTGGCGCCGTTGCAGGGATTGAATTTTTTGTACGCATATATATAGCATTGGGTCAATAGGTGATACATGTGGGAATTACTGGATTGTTGAAGGATTCATATTCATATTATTCCATAATGAAAATCATCATTATATTACAAGATCCATTTTACTATATCTTGTTCAATCAAACAATCACATACATCTTTTTTTTATTAAAACCCCTATTAAATATGTTTAAATCATGTATATTTTCAATAGAAGATATTTTTTCGCATAAAATCTTCACATCTTTCAACGCTATTAGAAGTATTTATTTCTTTAAAATATATATTAAATAAGGTAGGCAATTACATTATACAACACCTTAAAAGGCCTTTAAAATGATGCAAAGATGTAAAATTATTATTATAAATTGTCTTATATAATCATTAGATCCAACTTGGCTTTGATTGATTTTATTTAACCCGAGTTAGGTCAGGTTGTCCCAGTGTTTTGGCTGATTTGGGTCTAGGTTTAATGTAAGTTGAACCAAAAGGATCGATCAAGTTTAATATAGGTTTAAACTTATTAATGGTTAAGTCTAATGTGGCTTAGACTAAGGATTTATGATCCATGAAATTTGAACTTAAGAATTTGATTAAGTCTAATGTAAATTAGACCTGGTCATAATTTAAGGATTAAGTCTAATTTAGATAAGACTTAACTAGGTAATTGAGTTTGATGAGAATTGTACCTAAAATGTTTAAGTTTAACTAAGTCTTAATTGAGTAAGACTTAGTTAGGTAATCAGATCTAATTGAGTTTTTCTTGGTTGAACCAAAAAGTTTAGGTTAACTTAGGTTAACATATGTTCAATTTGATTTGAACCTAAGGGACTAGTTCGACTTAGATTCAATTTGTATTGAACCTAAGGTTTTAATTGACTTAGTTTCAATTTGGGTTGAACCTAAGAATTTAAGTTTGATTAAGCCTAATTTAACTAAGGCTTCAGGGATTAAATAAGTGTGATTTGGTTTAGACCTAATTAAGGCTTAAATATTAATTAAGTCTAATTCAAGAAAAACGTAAGAGATTAATGAGGTCTAATGTGGTTTGGATCTAATTAAGGTTTAAAGATTAATTAATCCTTATTTAAGTAAGGTTTAATAGATTAATTAGGTCTAATGTGGTTTATAACTAATGAACATTTAAAGATTAATTAAATGCAATTTAAGTAAGGCTTAAGGGATTAATTAGGTATAATGTGATTTAGACCTAATTAAGGTTTAAGATGTTTAAAGATGTAGCTAAGCCTAATGTAAGTAAGACTTAAGAGATTATTTAGGCCTAATTTGGTTTAGACATAATTATGGTTTAAATATTTCTAATTTAAGTAAGGCTTAAGAGATTAATTAGGTCTAATGTGATTTAGACCTAATAAGGTTTAAAGATTAATGAAGCCTAATTTAAGTAAGGCTTAAAGGATTAATTAGGTCTAATGTGGTTTAGACCTAACTATGTTTTAAAGATTAATTAAGCTTAATTTAACTAAGGCTTAAGGGATTAATTATGTCTAATGTGGTTTAGACCTAATTAAGGTTTAAAGATTAATTAAGCCTAATTTAAGTAAGGTTAAAGGGTTAATTAGGATTACTGTGGATAAGACCTTATTAAGGTTTAAAGATTAATTAACCTAATTTATGTAAGGCTTAAGAGATTAATTAAGTATAATGTGGTTTGGACCTAATTAAGGTTTAAAGATCAATTAAGCCTAATTTAGGTAAGGCTTAATAGGATTAATTAGTTCAAATGTGGATAAGACATAATCAAGGTTTAAGATAATTAAACCTAATTTAGGTAAGTCTTAAAAAGTTAATTAGGTTTAATTTGGATAAGCCCTAATGAAGGTTTAAAGATGATTAAGCCTAATTTAGGTAAAGCTTAATAAGTTTAATAAAGTCTAATGTGGATAAGACCTAATCAAAGTTTAATATAATTAGTCCTAATTTAAGTAAGGCTTAAAGGGTTAATTATGTCTAATGTGGATAAGACCTAATCAAGGTTTAAAAAAATTATGCCTAATTTAGGTAATACTTAATAGATTAAATTAAGCCAAATGTGGATAAGACCAAATTAAGGTTTAAGATAATTAAGCCTAATTTAGGTAAGGCTTAATAGGTTTAATTAGGTTTATGTGGATAAGACCTAATTAAGGTTTAAGATTATTAAGCCTCATTTAAGTGAGGCTTAAAGGGTTAATTAAATCTAATATGGATAAGACCAAATCAAGGTTTAAGGATGATTAAGCCTAATATAGATGAAGCTTAATAAGTTTACTTCGGTATAATGTCGATATGACATAATCAAATTTTAAGATAATTAAACCTAATTTAGGTAAGATATAAAGGGTTAATTAGGTCTAATGTGGATAAGACCTAAAAAAGTTAAGATAATTAAGCCTAATTTAGATAAGGCTTAATAGGTTTAATTAGGTCTCATGTGGATAAGAACTAATTAAGCTTTAAGTTAATTAAACGTAATTTAGGTAAGGCTTAAAGGTTTAATTAAGTCTAATGTGGATATGACCTAATCAAGATTTAAAGATGAGTTCAAAATGATCAGACTCAGCATTTAAGATTGGGTTAGGTTGGTTCTAGTTTTGGGATTGGGTCTAAGGTGATTAAACCTAATATGTAGGATTTGTTTGGTTTTAATGTGGTGAGGACTAACATATGGAAATTTGTTTTAGGTTGAATCTAAGTTAATTAAACTCAATATCTAAGGTTTAAGTTAGGTCCAGATTGGTAGACCCATCTTTGAAGGTCTATGATGAGATACAAGTTGGTTAGACCCAACATCCTACCTAGGGGTGTAAACGGTCGAACACGAGCGAGATAAACTCAGCTCGTGTTCGGATCGTTTTCTTAACGAGCTGAACACGAGCCATTCACGAACAAAGAGTTGTTTTGAAAACCTTAATCACGTTCTCATAAGATTTTAAGGATTGGGGCAAAATTTACAAACTTTTTTTATATTAAAACATTATTTGATCTAATTTAATAATTTTTATTATATTTTCTTAATTAATACTTTTAATTGATTATAAATCATTGTAGCCTTGTATTCAATTAATTTTTTTTAAATACTACTCATGAGAAATATATATATATATATATATATATATATATATATATATATATATATATATATATATATATATATATACATATACATATGTACATATATATACATATACATATGTACATATATATACATATACATATATATATATATATATAATTGATGAGTAATCTTTCAAGCCGAACACGAACGAACAAATCTTTGTTAATGTTCGGCTCATTAACTTAGCGAATGAACCGAACACGAGCTTCTTAACGAGTCGAACATGAGCCGCTCACGAACAACAAGCCGTTTTGATAGCCTTAATCCTACCTAATCTGAGGTAATTAAGGATAATCCCATGGCTAGAAGGGAGTAACCATGTTATTACTTTCTTGAACCAAAGTTGAAGATTGGCCTAGACTAAATTTACAAACAATTTTTGGGCCAAAGTGTAAATTTCCAAAATCTACAAATTTACCCCTTAATTTCTAAATTTTCATTTAAAATTTTTAAAGGGGAAATTATTATTTTATTATTCAAATTTATCACTTGAATATTCTAGCCAGTTTCAACTTTCATTTTTATTTTTTTATTTTTTTCATAAGTATTTAAAAAAATTATGAAATTTGGAGAAAATTTGTCATTTTAATTTTAGGGATTTTGTTTAACCTTGAAAATATCAGAGGATGTTTCTAAGGATGGGAGGAACGTCCCCTATGAATTTCATAATTTTTAGGGTTTTATTTAATTTTTAATAATTTAAATATTTTAGAGAGCATTTAATTAATTGAAAATTAAATATATATCAATTATTGGCAATTTTATTTTTTATTTTCTCCTTGGTTTACTAAGTTCATGGATATATATATATTTTATGATTATTTGAGATTGAGATATCAATTTTTAAAGTTTATTTGATTTTTCTAGATTTAATTACTAGGAAAATTCATATGTTTCTATTTATCTGACGCAACGCCACACAATCTTCAGCCTCTCCGAACAGCTACGAGGCATGCTTTGATTGGCGGGACATTTCCACGTGCACATTTGAGGTGGCTACGATCCGGTGTTTCATATATGTGGCGTAATGGTTCGATTTAATCTCAATCATCCATTTCTAATAGATGGAAATGGATGATATTGGATCATCATCCCTAAGGGACGTTAACCCGAGAACCATTGGAGTTTGAACTCTTAGATCTCTTTTATTTCTCAATGAAATATTTTGGGGTTTGCTCCTATAATTTCATCTACTCGAGACGAAGCTATCCATACGATTAGTTAGGAGTGTTATACATGTTTTCTTCATAAAAGTCTAAACCCCATAAGTTTTTAAGGGTTCGTGAAGAGGTTTGGCCTCAGCCCAAAAAATTATTGCTAAGAGGTTTGGCCTGAATTAGGGATGACATATATGCTCATGACAACGTTGTGAAGCTTCCTCTTGGTCCAATTTGAAATGAAATTTGGCCTATGTATGTTATTTGTGGATTGCTAGCTTGGTATCGGCTTAAAGTAGGTTAGAGATTTCGAGATGGAAAAAACAAACTCTACGAGAGTCTTGTATCATAAATAAGATACGAGCTCTGGTTCCGAGATCCTTTGATGCGGAAATCACGTGGAGAGGACCAAGAGCTGATGCTCATTCTTCGTATCTTATATTTGCATTTTTACATTAATGTATAGAATTAGAACCGGACATGTATATGTGGAGTACAACCACATCTTTCTTTTCTAGGATAAGTTGCTAACCTAACAACACTAGCCTGCTTATTATTTTGTTTGGCTTGTTTTACTTTTTATTACATGCTTGCATGCCTGCATTGCCTAGATTTCTTTTCACTGTTTCTGTTTGTGGTTGTCTAAAAATCACGATAAAATCTAGGCTCTTTAAGGACCTTCAAATTGTAAAATTTCTACAAAATCCAAATAAAAATTCAAGATAAAATATACACTTTTACTTTCCTACATGACCTTCAGGCCAGTTTTAAAAATGGGTTGCATAGCAAGGTCATAACCCAAGTCATATAATAGGTCTTCCACAATACTTAATAAATGTGCTAGATAATTGCATTCATATTTGAATGTCCCAAGGAGAAATCTCAGTGCTTCTCCAACTTGACTGACCCAACATATCTTTATAGGTGGTTATCTGGTGCACCTAGGGTGTTAGAAGGCTCCCCAACCCAAACGGGGTGTAAGTCCTTTTGTTTAGAGCATTTTCAGCATTGTAATTGAACCTCTCCTTCTCTTCTTTCCTGAGGCATCATTGCCATTTCTACAAGTATAAGTTCCACCTCTTGGAGCTCCAGCCTAGGGTTACCGAGGTCTCCGTGGATGACGCAATTCACGGATTACTGACCGGGGATCTAAGATGTGTTGGGTTAACTACTTTCACGACCGACTAAACTTAGGTTCCTAGTATCTATGGACGACGGTTCATGATACCCCAGCCCAATTACCTCTACCTTCTAGGATTACTCTACCTTTTCTATTGTTGAGCCCCTTTAAACCATGTCGTTCCATAGCTTTGTTGGTGTCATTTTGATGACATGATGCCGATGAGCTGCCACCCATTTGGGATACGATGATTTGTCCTTTTACCTTATAGCTCAGACGTGCTTTGACGTGTTGGGATATCTCGTCAAGATAATTTAGGTTGTTTTGTGGGCTCCGTATGTCGATGAGCCGCTACCCATGTGGGTACTGTGAGAGACTCATTAAAATCCTTGGGACTTTCCTACATGGAATAACCATCCTTTAATAGCCTTTACCCCGGGTCTATAATAATATAAGCGAAACTCCTTTTATTGAGAGTATTCTTGGGTACATCCCAAGATGTAAATAACCAAGTGGGATGCACCCCCTTAGGAGTGCTCTTGACCATAGAATAGACACCAACACCTGAATCTATGGTTATGAGTAGTCCACATAGACATTCTTTCACGGATATCTATCCAAGGTTCCTTTACCTGATCAAGTATGGGCGGACATGCTTGGCATATCCTTGCGAGGTTTATCGCATGTAGGCTCTCCACTTTTTACATTTTCACTTATTTTGTGTTGTCATAAGTCCAACTTTTTTGGCTCCTCTCTTCTCTTGGTCATCCATTTAACATAAAAAAGAGATTTATTAGGTGAAGAGAAGTTTACGACGATTGACAGGCTGTCGACTCCTTCAAAAATAAAAAAGAGAAATAAGAACGAAAACGGAATGACGACTCTGCTGGGGATGAGTCGCTCTCTCCATACTTAGAATTTTGCTTCTGAGCTTGTAGCCTCTCTCCGTACCAGGGGTTTTACACATATTATCGTAACCTATTTTTCTTCCTTCGAGTCACAGTTGAGCCTATTTATGAGACCTTGGTTTTCAGTCCACGTGTCTGTTGTCAGGGGTAGCAACTCCAAGTATTCTATCCCTTCTCTCACCCTCAACAGTTCAGTTGCTGCATTATTGCATGCACATATGTCGTTATACTTTGTGATTGGTTTCTTAACCTTTCCTTATTTTGATCTTTGTCCCTTTTTGCCCCACTACGTGGAAGAGCAAGAAGGTGGTCATGATCATTGCCACTGGAGGGAACTCTTTTCCTTCTCCATGAGCATTTTCTGTGCTCCTGAAGGTGTCATAACCTTCAGTTTTTGTCGAGCACCTCTGTGGGGTTACCTTACGTAATCTTATGCCTTTTGAGACATTTGTTATATGCCCTCCCCATTAAAATGGGAGACGTGCATGTTGAGTCATTTTCACACCCTCTCAGGCATTTTGCTCTGTGCCCTCCCCCTTAAAATGCGAGACGTGCATATTGATTTGTTCATACACCCTCTAAGGCGTTTTCTCTGTGTCCTCCTAATTAAAAGGGGAGTCATGCATATTGAGCTATTTTTGTTGTAATGGCTTGCATCACACCCGTTTCTTTTGTAAAAGGAGGTCGTCGCTCGATAGCGATGCCCGCAGCACCTAATGGTCTTTTACAGACCTGTCCCTCTATTTTCTCATGGATGTCCCTGCCAAATGCAGGCGAGTCTTCTGTCAGCAGTAGATTTGTCATTATTTTTGCCGTTGTGACTTTTGTCCCAGCTCTCTTTCTCTGTTCTGGTTTCCCCTAAGGATCCACCTGTCCCTCAATTAGGCAGGAAGACCAGGAGGAACAAGAATAGATTGTTGCAAATTCAGCAGCATGTTTTGCTTCATATTTCTATACTTGTTCTGATTCCTATTCAGAAGGTGCCTTCGGTCCCACCAGATTGAGATTCATTTTGCAACTGTCCCCAGTTGTGCAGACCACATCTCCACTGGATGCTTACCACATTCCCTCCTTTGAAAAGAAGTAGTTATGTATGTGGCACTTCTTTCATTGTAGTAGCTCATATCAGTGCTACTTTTCCCTCAAGGAAGAGGCTAGTAATATATGGTGATGCACTACAATGTACTTTCTCATTTTCTAGCCTCTTGTAGTCCTTTCTTATTTCAAGAATTTCCATCACTGCGGATGTTGCACTACCTAAGAGTGCTAAAGTTACCTTTTTACTGTACCATCCTTTGGAGGGGTGGATCGGGTCCCCGCAGCGACTTGTTTCGATTCTGGCCTGGGATGATGCTAAATCCTGTCGGCTGAAATTTCACTCTTCATCCTTTGGTGGTGCGGACCACGTCCCCACCACAACTTATTTCTGTGTCGGCCCAGGATGACGCTTAAATCATGTCAGCTGAGAATCACCTTCTTCGTCCTATGGTGGTGTGGACTATGTCCCCACCATGAATTGTTTTGGTTTTTGGCTCGAGATTGGCGCTAAATCTCATCAGTTGAGAATCACATTTCTCGTCCTCTAGTGATGTGAACTACGTCCTCAGCACTCAATTCGATTCTAGCCTGGGATGACATTGAGATCCCGTCAGCAGAGAATCGTTTCTCTCCTCTGTTTAGCTTTGTGAACTATATTCTAGCCTAGTTTGCTTGTAGTTGCTTCCCTCATTGGGACGCATGCCATTCTCACATTGCAGTCTGTGTTGATGCTGCTACTACGAGTTCTCTAACTAAGAAGATCTTAGTAGCAACTTTCTCTTTAAGAGAAAATGTTTCTGCTAGTTTGACGACCGTCCCAGCCCCCGTTGTTATGGGTTTCCCTGAGGTTTCACATGTCCTAACATTGGGCAAGGGCGTCTAGTGGAATAGGAACATATCACTGTGATTACAGTAGCTGAATCAGCCACAAGTCTCTTTACCTGTTGTGGTTCCAGTTGATGGGACATTTTGCACTCCCTTGGCTAAGAAATGCTCTATTGTATTGTCCGGTCGTGTGCATTATACCCCGATCATGATTGCTGTGAGGGCTCTTCCTCCTTGGGACGCAGATTGCTCTAAACCTGCGGTCCATATTGATGACTTCACTGCGGATCTCCTTGCTAAGAAGATTATTGGAGTAATTACCCTCTACGAGGACTAGGTCCTCTCCCCTGAATGAAGTTCCTTACCCTGATTCGTCAAATGTCTAAGCAAACTTCTTTATTCTTCTTATCCTATAAGCCCTCGTAGTAGGAGACCGAGGTCTACCTATCTGTTCGTTACGAGGCCAAGATATTTGTTTTCTGCCATAAATGCTACGAGTCCCGCCAAGATGCTGCATGGAAACTTTGGTGTGGTACTTAGAGCCATTGTACCAGATTTTGCCATGTATCATTGATGATCCTGTTGTAGCGGCTTTGCCCGCATTTGTTGTGTTTACTCTTTCCGTGAGCAATAAGGAAAATGTTGTGGCTTCATCTTTATCATGTTAGATGAATTTGTCCTACATTGATAAAGAGAGTTCCGAGGCGCACCTTGACCCACTGAAAATATGTTAAGATTGTCATGCCTATTTCGTATTGATTTTGATGATATTGCACTTTAAAGAAGGGTATTTTTGATGATTTGTTGCATATATGTTGATTTTTGTACAATGGAGCAAAAAAATGCAAAAAAGAAGCGAATTTGGAGCAAAAAGGACAAAAAATATGAAAATTTGATCTACGACGCCGACGGCAAGCTCAACGGCGCCGATGGCGAGCTCGACGGCGGATTTTTCCCGAGAGTTCAGAAAAATATTACAAGGAAGCCCACGACAGCGAGATCGAGGCCGCCGACAATGGGCCTTATGAAAGAGAGTCCAAGGCTAAGTATTCTAGAAGGCCACCGATGGCGCGCTCGAGGTCGCCGATGGCAGGAAAGTCGGTTCTCTCACGAGGAGCATCGAATGTAGACGATTTTTGAAGGGATGCTTAGGAAACTCTTAGAAACTCTTCAACCACTTTAAAAAGAAATAATTTAGGGTCGAAAAGGTTGTTGTCTGTTGTTGTTCGCGAGTCCACCGAGTCTATAGTGTGTCACCAGAATGTTACTGAGTGTCTTGTTTCCATTATAGTTTTAGATAGTGAGTTCAATTAGTGGTATTTGTGAGGAATTCTTTGAGAGATTGTAAGAGTGGAAGGGAAGTGAGAGATTTCTTCCTCGTTGTCGTTTCGAAGGAGAATTCAGCGTGCTGTAAAGAAAGGAAGAGATTCAGAAGAACTTCAAGGAGTTTGCTTGGGGAGAAATTCGAGATAAGTTGTATTTACTTATTTTAGTTTGTAAAACTTTGTTTTTATATATGAAATCCAAGTTTTGTCGTATCTTCTCCATGAAATCTGAGTAGTTTTTCTGTCTTTCTCTTTTTTTTGATATTTTAGTGAAATGATAATTTAAATTAGTGTGTGAAGAAAATTTTAAAGAAGTTGTGATAATCTTTTCACTTAAATCTTAATTTACTTTCAATCTGGCCAATTGATTAGTTAAAATATGTTGAGTTTAACAACTATAGTGAAGATTACATCCGAGATTCAGGGAGGTCAAAGTCCTTGAATGTAGTGTGCAAATAAATAGGGAAATAATATTTATCGGGCGTAGAATTGGAGATTTTAGAGTGACAGACTAAAATCCTCAATTCAGTCCTATCGTTTGGGTGCCGAAGTGTAGATATTAGCCCTCAGGAGAGGGAACGTGGGAGCTCCATAGTGAGAGCCGGTATCCTTCCAGCCTAGCCTAGATTCAGTAACCAAGCATATGATTAGTCAATGTTCTTTATGCCTGGACCAAAGAGTAAAGAATAGGTATGCTCCTATTTGGCACAACACCATTTTTAAACTAATTTTAATTATCCATTCACTTAAATTTCTTAACAAGGAGAAGGATTCTTGCTTATATATTTGAACATAACTTTATTAGTAGAATTAGTTAACTGTTGGTAGAAATTGTTTATTAAATCTTTATCTTATTTGCAATTGTATATTAGTGACAGATAGGCAATTCGATTTACAAAGTTGTGATTCTAAATTAGTTTCTATAATCCTAGTCCGTTGCCTCTGAACTATCCCTGTGGGATCGATATACAGGACTCCATTAGAGTCCTGTATTACTTGAGCGATACGTATACTTGCGTTGAAAGATTAGCTCTGCGATTATTGAATATCTTTATACACATCTTTATCAGATACAAGCAAATTTAAATTAACGCAAAGTGCGCGGGGCGGTTCACACCCTCGTTGATTCTCACCTTATTTGAGGATAGAAGTTGATTGCCCTACTCTGGCGAATACCCATTGAGTTAGGCAAATATTTTGTCACCACGTCTCTTGATATCCCGACACTGTATGTAGAACGACTTTCTACATTTGACGGCGAGGGGTTTACTTGCCTTTTCTTTGAGGGGTGCTTTATTCTACCTCTTTTAACATATTAAGCAAGGTTATAATGGATTTTTTATGCTTCGACTGGGGATAGGTAACATGTTGAATCATCTATACCGTTTTGTCAGTCTCAGTCAATCCATATTTAACTGGGATACACATCTCTCAGGCTGTTTGAGAGTGTCTCATTGAATTTGTGTTGCGTTTGCTTTTTGGTTAAGCTCTTGATGAGTGCATTTCATTGCTAAAACATTTCTATTTGCCTAGCATTTGATTTAGTTATTCTACTCTGGACCTGACTAAGATTTGGTGCCTCAACTATTTAGAACATTATTGACTTTTTGAGTCTATTCTTAATGAGAAAGCATCATTGCGAGATTGATCCATCCCCCATATCCAACCTCCTGGATATTCTTTGTTTGGCTTGGTTGATTTCCATCACCTTGTCGATAGTCATGTTGAACTGATTAGAACATTTGTGCCTACAATTAGTCCATGACTCGTCAGGATACCTCGATATCTGACGTTACCGGTTAGACCTCTCTACTTATCTGACAGTGATATTTTTGAATCTCTTGATGCTCTGACTCCATTTCTTGGAGGTCGTTGAGATGGTTCTGAAATGAACTGCGCCCCTTAGTTGATCTTGTCTTAGGTCCGCCTTTGATGATTCTTGAGGTTGAATTTAGGATAGGTCCTAAGGATGAGCTTAAGCCAGACCATATATGTACCTTCTTAGGATTTGCAAATCCTCATAGTTTGGAGGATTTAAACTAAGTTTTGAAGAAAAAATCCCTTTCTTTAGTGAACTTTCACCTAAGTCCTGAGAACACCTCATAATGACTAGATGGGTGTCATTGAGATGTTAGTAGTTTCAAAGGCAAAGTAGATCTCTTACTTTTCCATTCAGCTAGACCGATAGAAGCTTGACAAATAATGAGAGAAAATCCTAAGAATCTTTATTTGGGAGATTTTTGAGTAAAAAGAAATTAGTTTATAACAAAAAGGAGTTCATCAGATATAACCATTCTCAGGAAACCAAAAGTGTGAAAGGCTTTACAAGAACAAAAAAAAAAAAAGAGAAAAATGTTCAATACTCCTAAGAAAAAGCATGAGGTGAGTGGAAAAATAAAAAAATTCAACATAAAGTATTTGTTGATTTCAAAATTCTCCTCATATGATCCTTAGAATATTATGTTCAGAGAATTGTTTAAGTGACATTGGGATGAAATTGTTTAAGTGACATTGGGATGACTGATAAATCAGTAATGGATTTAAAGACATCTCCAAAATGAAAATATTTTCTTAATACCCGGATACGAATGACGAGACTTACTTTGGCTAAGGGTGAAAAGAATTAAAGGACAGTGCTTTAATTTCAAAGGAGTGGAGCTTGATTTTATTTCTCAATGACATCAAACCTATAAGTCCTATCTCTTTTTCTTAGACTAAGTTTGAGAGAGTTTGCTAAATGCCACTTTAATATAAGTTTTGAGGCATTTAATTTTTCATTTTATGTGATAAATCCTTACTTATTCGGATTGTTCATAACCTCGTGTTGCTGGAATATAAGTCCTAATTTTCTAATACAATTATAACTCAAATCAAATTAAATATTAATTTATAATAATTAAAATTCATCATATACATGATAGTTGAAGTGTTATTGATCCTCTTATTTGAGAACTCCCTACTTTTTATCCTTTGAATTTTGAAAAGAATTACTCTAATATGGTATATACTGGTTCATTTCCAAAGCAAAAAATCTATAATACAAATAATAAAATATATAGAGATATAAACCACTATTTTAATCATGTGTATTTTTAAGAATTCATCATTCTTAATATATGATTAATTATAGAGGTTTGTCCAATACAAAAAACTTGTATTTTAGAATACAAATAAAATTTGTCATAACTATATCAGGTAATGAAAAAATATATGGCGACATAGACCTTAAGCCTTGAAATCATCCTTTTATGATTATATCCATCAATGAGTAGCATCATTATCATTTGAGATAATTTGTTATTCGTGCTATCATATTCGACCATAAAATGATAAATTTTAGTTCTTTATGTCCACATTCCAGGCAAGAATGTTCTTAATAATGATCGTTGTGCAATAACTTGTTATTATGGTAATATAAATCTTAGACGTTACAATATCTTCTTCAAGCATACTAATAGCCTCCAACAACTTACCATTACATTGCACGTATAAAACAACTTTATGCAAGCACATTTATAACTATTTTTAATATATAATTATTTTCTTACAATTGACTGTTGAGTTAACTATAGCAGTAGATACTTAATAAAATATATGACATTCCAGTCATTATAATAGCAATATGTGAGGTACTAGTGAAATGATTCTGTTAATGCATTAAGTACAGAGGTCCAACAATTTGAAAATCTAGTGCACTTCAAAAGCACTAGAGAGATATGATGATATTGTAGATTATATAAATGTATGTTATATAGCTCAAACACAAGTTTTATTGTGAGGAGGACAATCAAGAGAATTTCTAATTATTTTTCCTAATTATTTTTACGACCAGTCCTTATAATCTTGGATATGATTCACAACAAAGTGCTGCAAACATGTAACAATAGAGTGAATATACCTTATGGTCATACAACAACATTCATGTAAGTTCAAGAATTTACATTATGGATAAGTTCTTTATTTATACTTTTTTCATATTCTTATAATAATTTTTATCAGCAATAATCAATAGAACAAGATAATATAGATGAATTTGATGATAATCAAGAATAATAAGGAGTTCATCATGACCTCCAGGCATGACTAAAAAGGGAGCCATATTGGTATATGCTTGGATTTTATGTCATTCACCTACAAGGTGGATGTTGATAGTAGTCACAATAATTTTGTTATCTTAAATTAAAAGACCAAGTTTAAAAATTATTAAATAAGAAAAAATCAAACAAAGTTCTATCAAATACTTTTCAAACAATTAGAAGTGTTTTATATTATCCCAAATTAAAGATTAAATTTAAAAATTATAAAAAGTTCTAAATAAAATTTGATTAAATATTCTAAGGAAGTTTATTTAATAAAATTCATACATAAATATAATAAAATCTGGAAAATATCAAAATTAATAAGAATATTATTTCTTACATTTTTATGTAATTATTTAAAATGCCTAAAAAAATCACAGGCAGAGGGCTAAATACCCACCTAATAGATGACAAGCCAATTTCTAATTTATTTTTTAATATCCTTTTGTCAAAAAAAAAAAAAAATCATTTTTAAAATTTAGCTTAACTTCCAATTGATAGCCAAATTACATCAAATAATTTGATCAACTTGTTTCATTAACTTGGGCATTACTAAAAGTTACTAGTTTTTGTATTAGCATGTGTAACATATTGATTGAAAATAACATGATGAAATATGAGGGTGTGAACCAACAACAAAGTTAATTTTCTATTGTGCTAGAATACCAACATATTAGTTGAAAATAATATGAAGAATTCCAGAGACAATGGGTGATTAGTAATTTTCTAGATTAATTGCATGCATTTGAAGTTGGAAGTTATGGAAACAAAAGGTTTTATATTTTTATTTCTATTTTTAGAGGATTTTAAATAATAATGTTTCGGGTGTCATGTATAGGGCTATTAAAAAAGCTCGTTGTTCGCGAATAGTTCGTGTTCGGTTAGCCAAGAAGTTCGTGTTCGATTCGTTCGATAAGAAAACGAGACGAACACAAATAATTTTTTTTGTTCGGTTTGTTAAACGAATCCAACACGAACAGTGATGTATTCGTCCGTGTTCGGTTCGTTATTGTTCTAAATATAAAGTAATTTAAAATAATTATATATAAAAAATTTATGATATTTTAAAAATAATTATATATTATAAAAATTTATCATATTTTAAATAATTAAACTTGTATAAATTATAATATATGATAAATTAATAATAATAATAATATTATTATAGTATTACTATATTAATATAAATGTTATAATATTATAATTAATATACTATACTATATATTAAAATAAAACCCTAAACAAAACCTTAAACGCCTTATTTGGTTTGCTTCATTTTGAGGAAGTATAGATTACCTGATGTGTACGAAATACTTGATCCATTTGCTTCATTTTGAGAAAGTATGCTATCAAAGTTAGGGCTGTCAAAAAAGCTCGTTGTTCGCGAACAGTTCGTGTTCAGTTCACCAGGAAGTTCATGTTCGATTCGTCGATAAGCGAACGAGACGAACACGAAAAATTTTTTTTCGTTCGGTTTGTTAAACGAACCAAACACGAACAATGATGTATTGGATCATTTCAAACACTAACACTAGCTCTGTTGGTTTACACCCCTAGTCATGTATATAATTATCCCTTAAATTAATAGGCATGTATCCTTACTCTTAAAAAGTGTTGAGTCTTGCATTCTACTTATAGTTTTAAAATAATTTCACATAAGAATAATATTTGGCTTAAAAGTCATTTGGTTACTTGTATAAAATAATATTTTTAGTTTTATTTTTATTGTATGTGAAAATAGAATATAATATTTAAAGTCTTAAGTATATATAAAATTATAATAAAAAATTGTTTTAAATTATATGAGAAATTTGATTAATTTTGTCTCAAAAGGTCTTCAATATTATAAATTTCTTCGACTTTGGCTAATTTTAAGCAACATAACGTCTAAATTTAATTTTAGGGGTGTAAACGAGTAGAGCTCGAACGAGTTGAACATGTGTTTGTGTTTGACTCGTTTATATTTTCTTTTGAAATTAGCTCATGTTTGAAATTGATCATGAATAATTTGATCGTGTTCGGCTTAAAACACTAGCGTTTGTTTTTGGCTCATGTTTTGTTCATTTACATTAATTAGAAAAATAGATGTAGAGCACTGAATTCAAACCTACAACATTTCTATACGATAAAATGCACAAAATTACATGACCACATGACCTACGATGATATAAACTTCGATAGAAATATATATAACTATAAATAATATATTATTATATAACTAATAAATATAATTTCCTATTTTGAGCTAAAATGAGCCGAACACGATCGAATAAATGATTGTTCGTGTTCAACTCTTTTATAAATTGAGTTTAAAAAAACTATTTGCGTTTGACTTGCTTATTTAAACACAAACTTTAAGTATAGTGTTTTTAAGTTATTTATTTGCAATTTACATGTCAATACCTAAAATATTGAATATAACATTTTAATCATCCAACTTTAAATATAACACTTTCACTATTTTTTTCATTACAATAACCATCATGTACTAATTAGTGAAGATTTTGAGTGTCAAACAGTTGAGTGGTTAAAATATTATATTTAAAATTTGGATGGTTTAAAATCTTATATTAAATATTTTGGGTAGTGATTATGTAAAAATATCAATATTGAAATGCATTTTAATATGGATATTCCACATCTCATACCCTAATGATATCCATATTGATAGAAAATCTCAATTTGAGGGTATTTTTATTTTTATTTTTCAAAATTAATCTTTGTGAAATACTAAAATATAAAAGTATTCAATTGAACTTTTATTAATTAAAACTAAAAAAAATCCATCAACTATTTGTAACAATTTGTTAAGGATGATAAATTAAAAATTAACTTAAGCATACGAAGAACCAATATCATATTCCCGTTCTCAAAATATCCCTTGTTGATATGTCACGAGAAAATTTATGATCAGGCATAAATCTTGATGAATCTTGGGTAAGAGATCTTCCAAATTAAAAGCCAAACTCGTCGAAGCTTTGATTTGAACAAACATATAGTTAAACCAAGCATTTTGCCAATACAAACTTTGTGATACTGAAAAAGTGATTCAATTTGAGTCCAAATAAACCCAGGTCAAACACTTAAGTGTAATCAGAAGCTTTGGTGGATTAATTGGAAGGTCCAACAATATCTAAATTTGGCATGTTTATTGTTTAATTGAGTGTTTAGATAAGAGGAATCCAATAAGTTTCAAGATATTTAAATTCTGTGATCAAAGAAATTAATTAGACAGTCAGATTGAGTGTTTTGAAATTTTGACTAAATTTATCAAAACACATTTCTCAAAATTATTAAAAAACACATTTCTCAAAATTATTAATAAACCCATCTTCTTCACATGAAAGGGTAGGAGAAGAGAAGAGTGAGTTAACAACTAAAGCATAGATTTGGAATATAAGTGCAAGATCAATGATTACTTCCAATCGTTGATCATTACTAGTGGTTGTTGAAATCCAACTACGATTGTTATAGCCCATCCACCAGTGGGCGTTGTAGCCCAGTTATGACTGTTATAGCCTAACTACGGAAAAAATTTGTGTGCAGAAGACGTACGCAGAGCTGCGTACGTCGTCCAATAAGATGCGGCCACATACCTATAATTTCCCCGTAACCTACCTGTAAGCTACAAATATGAGGAGGTTACAATAATGTCACACATAGTTATATGGAGGTTATAGGAAGTAGAACATAGAAATACCCCCCCCCCCCCAATACCCTCATTGTAACATCCTAACGTATGCAGCTCTGCGTACGTCTTCTGTACGCAAATATTTTCCCCTAACTACAACAATTATAGCCTATACCACTGTTATAGCCTATATATGACAATTATAACTCCATTATAGCTTTTGTAACCAAACTATTACTACACAGTCGTGCTTGTTGCTTATCCCAAAATAGTTGACTTCAACATAGCTTTATAATCTCATATTCCTTATTTAAGATAAAGAGTGGATTAATATACCTTTAATTACATCGTGGATTGCTTTGACTGAGTCAGACTCCATTTTTTTTCCTTTTCTAGGAGTTTTCATATAAAAACTGGCGGTTTCTTACATTTTTATTTGTGTGCGCTAGAAAATTATATTGAGTTAAGACTTGAGATTTTATAACGTCGAGAATTTTCTAGTATGCAACAATGCCAATAAAGATATGGATGATACTATTTGTACATGTGATTTTACATGCCATCTGAACAAGTGATTGGTCATAAAATAACACTCATAATATGATGATGGTTAAAGTCTGTACATTCTCTAATGGTTTGATCTCTTAATTTGTGAATTGTAAGATGCATTTGAAAGGGTAAAATGCTCTATATTATTTAAAGTTGAATTAAATTTATGCACTTCAAAAAAAAATCACCTTGAGTTTACAAAATCTCTTTAGACAATGTAATGGCTACCAATAAGAATACTTTGGTTAAATCATATCATCTACTTATATAAAGTATAGTAAGAATCCGAATCGTTTGAGATGACAGACCCATATAATTTGATTAAACATGTCATTGTACTCCTATCATTTACTTTAAGCTAAAAATTTAGTGTTTTATAATTAAATGTAAGTGAAATTTTTTCTCATTATAAAGAGGACAATTAACTATAAGAGCTCGCATCTATAAAAAATTTCAAAATAGACCTTAGAATCGTATTATCATAAAAGCAAAATACATCGTATTTATGATCTAATGTACCTTCTAAAAAGTTAACCTAGAACTAACCACAAAAACTTACAAGAGGGTTCGGGCCAAGAATTTTTAGAGCCCATAAAATCATAAAAAATTACTAATTAAAAAATTGATTAATCAACAAATCTTATCTTGATTTATAATTATTACAAATTGGAATAACTCCCTTAACTTCCAGAGGTATGGGTTAAACATTACACTAATAAAAAAAATATTGCAGAATCACTCGTCCCATAATGCTAAATTAAGCTTTAATTTTCTCTTAAAAGAATTTTTTATTTTGACACAAAATAGATAAATTGAAAAAAAAAACAATTATTTTAATCTCTACATTTTTAACCAAGAATCTACTAACAGAGACAAACAATTATAACCACTTTTCATAACAATAATATTAAGATAACTAAATAAAAATAAAATTAAAAAATAGTAAATAAAAAATAATATTTAAAACTATCATTATTAAAAGTAATTATAACACAACTAATTTCACCTATATCTCCAACAGAAAATTCCATTCCATTTGCTTGAAGGAATTTAATATATAGTTCCCTCCGGTGCATAATTTAGACAACGCCATTGAATCCTCCAAATAGGCCCAAGATGAAGCATGAAAAAAGCCCTGACAAAGGAGAAAATTACATAAGGAGTACGCATGCAGCTCTATGTGCATACTCCCCAATACTCCCATAATAACCTATGAATAACATCGAAATGAAACCCGCGAAGGTTATTTAAGGGTTATTTCGACGTTATTGAAGTTAATACCTCGTTAATCTCACAAAACCCCGAATAACACCAAAGAAATATGAAAAGTGGAATCACATAGATTATTGGGGGGTTATTGAGAGGTTACGGAATTAATACTCCAATAACCTCCCAATAACCCTGAAATACGGAACCCCGTAGGTTATCAAGGGGTTATCACGCACGCAGAGCTGCATGCATACTCCGTATGTAACAATTTCTCCTCCATAGGGCACCTTCACGAAAACACTCGTGTAGGACATTTTTGCACCTATTTAAAGCAAATTTTTATTCTGCTAAAATATTAAAAGTTACATGTTACACTGAAGTTGTACATTTCTATTAGAAAGTTCAAAATATCACGAATTCAGAACTAGAAAGAACTTCATTGGAATTCATTTTTGGCTTCATGTGTTCAATCATGCAACACTTCACAAAAAACAAAACGATGAGATCAGAACTGTAACAAATATGACAACAGATTGGAGCTACAAACCTCTACAAATCCACACTTGACACTTCCCAGTGAATTGCTGCAACATTGACCATGCAAAATAATTTTCTATTTTACTTAATTGCCCCTCTCATATCAGTGGGAAACCATACTTAGGGGAGAAAAGCATGAGGTCTATGATGTCTTTTCCTTCCAGCTGACAGGACACACTCTAGAAGAATGAAACTTTTCCAACAAAGCAACAATAAGCAGTAGCCGGATCTTCTTTGAGATATTTACAAACCAAGACAAATCTTTGATCCTGACAACAACCTTCACTTTTTGAAACAGAAGCAGCACACATCCTATAGTGATAACAATGGGGAGATATATATCAGATTTCCATAAATAAAAAGCTCAAGTGGCATAAAAAATTCTAGAAAATGGATTTCTAAAAGCCTAGAATATCAAATTTAAAAGGAAGCCTATTGTTTTCCTTTAAGGTTCTGAAATAGTTTAAAATGTTGCTTTACAAATGGTACAGTGTGACAGCTCTTGTTCACGTTTCACTGCTCAAAACATTACATATTGTCAGTTTGGCGAATTGTAAGAATGACTGCCAACATCAGCAAGTTAATAAGAGTAATACAGACAAATTGTCCTCTCAATACTTCTCATTAATGCTTCAAGAAACGTTCATTTCGCAGAAACCATACATACAGTAACCTTTTTTTTTATATGAAGCATATTTCTTAAGCATAAATGCCATATTATATGTTTTGTTTAAATAACTTTATAATACTTCACAATAATAGAAGAAGTTATTTATATCCAAAGATACTACGCATATCACAATATTATAAAGCATATAAAATTATAAAAAAAATGCATGACAAAGTAACTTGTTTCAATGATAGTTTATCTGGCGTGAAATCTCATGTAGGGAATTTAACATTTAAAAGGATGAAGATGCATGCTACAAATCATAGTTTGGGATTAACATATGAAATTTTCCTGCGTGCTTCAGACTTTATTTTAATTTGAACAGAGACCTACTCTAGTGGGTCTTAAAGGCTTCCCAACAAACCCAACTTTCATAATCTGAAAACATGAATAAAAAACTGCTGCGTGTGTACAGATATTGTCCTTCCCTAGCAATAACATTGTATTAAAGATCCCAAGTACGAGGCATGCAGCTTTTTTAAGGTGCATCCATTTCCAAGATTTTTGAGAAACATCAATTAATAAAAATTCAATGTATGCTGTAAAGCGGGTATATGAAGATGAGTGACTAAATTATACAAATGTGACGAAGACATTAATGAATGTGTCGCAAGATTTGTTTTGAGTGACAATATTCTCCTACCTAGTAGCTTGATAACATATTTTGTTTTCCAACTGCCTTGAATCGAGCATGTAAAATCATAGATTGAGTTAATTAGAACACTGAGTTCTCCATGCATTCATCCCAGTCGCAGGCATGCAATCACTTAGTTGCTCTTGCATCCCTGTGCTTGCACAGGAATGCATCTCCTTTGACCACCCTCATTCTCACGCAAGAGTTCTCCTCAGTCTCAATTCCTGTATTAAAGCTTGTTCATAGATGATGTCAATCCTACTAGGGGATTGCCCCGTCTCCCATTTCTTTCTCCAGCCACTGCTCTTCCCTATAGTAAGCGGTCTATTTTTTGCATTCAAGATTGGTTACATTCATCTCATCACATATTTTGGGCTACTCATCTTGGCCCTCATTCTTCTTGCTCCATACTGCTCAATGGACTCTCTCATTGGACACTCCCAAGCTTTTGATCATCCCCACTAATCCTCCATCACTGCGCTTGCTCCAGCCACTCCAATCACCTCACGGTTCCTATACCTTCTGCTCAGGTTTGAGGTCCATGAAATCTTTAGTTTTTTTTTTCATCAAACTAAAAATTCTTATGTACAAAAGCAGCCTTTTCTTTCTAAGACAACCAACGATTAGTTTCAGTGCTGCTGATCTCAATAAACTAACTTGACCATTCACTTTTACTATTAATGGAAAATTTCCCATGCGTCGACCCAACAAGTATATTATTCATGAGTTCACATTAGATTTGCATTTGATCAGTGAGTTTTCAGTTGATTCATCATCATCATATTATCAAAGAATTTTTGAGTCAGATTATTTCAGACTCTTCTCTCGTCATATATGCTATGTAAACAATTTCTCAATGAGAGTTCTGAAATGATACCCCCATTTTGACACCAAGAAACCACCTGCCAGCCGTATTTGAATGGCTTTTCCTAGGTTGTGTTAACATCACTTCAGTCAATCAGCCTTATATTTATAGGAATCTATTTTTAGAAAATTTTGCAAAGTGACGCCCCTATCAACCATTTTTCTAGGTATTCCGTGACAAGGGTCTTGGCTAAAATGAATGTTACCTCTCCTCTTCATAGTGTAGATTGGTACATTGTCTTATGGTCTCTACAAAATGTTAATTATAATGACATGCTCAACATTGCTCTTTCTTTAAGATGATTGACCAAGCTCACTCTAATTGTTTCAAGGCCCATCCAAAATTAAGAAAATCAAATAATCAGAACCATGAAGTTCATTTAAATGATTAAAACACCCCTTCTTCAACGACCATCTCCTTCACCAGTGGAGATTTTAAAAATTTGAGACCAATTTATCTTTTGAAAGCTGCAAGAAGCGTACCTACCAGTACCATTCCTATGACTTCAGCATATACATCTCCTAAAATTAATTTGGTTAGTGACCGTCCTACTTTGGAAATTCCTAATTCTCTCCTATTATTGAAGACAAAGAGCACATAATTCACTATATCCTCCTGATTCGGATGGGAACATTATGAGTGACACTTTCTAGTGAATAGAAGGTTATATATCCTTTTAACTATAGGCTTGCAATAAGAAACAAAAATTATGATCGCTCTTCATTTTTCACCCATCTTCAAGCTAGGCGGGCCAATTAAGTTTGTACTCCATTAAATCTTTATTTTTTCTAATGTATTTGTTTTTTCTAGTAATTCTATTAATTGCTCTTTCTATATTCCTATCCTTTGCGTGTTATAAAATTATGTAATAAGAAAAAAATTGAGCTTGTTAGAATTCTTATGACCTTTTCAACCCAACAAAATAGCATAACATCAACGACGAAGGTCGTCATTTTCTTCGCCAACCGGTTCTCGTTTGGAGTCATCCACTTAGGCTCGCATCGTATTCGTTGAGCGCAACGGCGACAGTGCTGCTACATTCAGTTCGCGTCTCTGTTGGTTCTGCTTCTACCACGCGACGCTGCTACTCTGCTACAGTTCGCGTATTTCTGCTCGCGTCGTAGCCAAGCTAGCTTCTGCGGCTTGCTGCAACAGTTAACCGAGCGGAGCTCTGTTTGGGGGATCGGATCTAGGTGCTCTCTGCTACACTCGATTCGATTCCCTACGTCTCCTTTCTTCTTCTGCTTCGTTCGCTGCTGTGGCTGTGGGTTATGCCCCTGCTATCCTACAGGTCCACAGCTTCTGTCAGCAACTGCTGCAAGCTCGACGGGATTCCAACTTGTCAGCGGGTTTTGCGCATCCGCAGAAATGACCTCGGGTCGATCTTACTCCGACGCCCTCGCCGGCGATAACCTCACCCGCACCCTTAACGTTCTAACATGTTCCTACAGAAATTCCATGATGCATTCGCGCAAGGTGTCGAAACCGGGTTTTCTCAAAAAAACATCCCGTAAAGACAGCAAACCTGCAATCTTTCTTACAGAGGAAGAGATCTCCACCTTAGCTGCACCCTGTCGACTGTTTCTAGTGGGTAAGTTCTTCTACGGAAATCCTAAACTTGAACTGATCCGAAAGGAATTTGAGCAAATGAAGCTGAATGGAAGTTGGAAGATTGGCAGACTAGATGGACGACACGTTCTCATCCAATTAACGGATGATGAAGATTACGCTCAAATATTTGCTAGAAGAATACTTCTTATAGATAATCGGGTGATGAAGGTGCTGAAATGGACGGTGGATTTTGACCATCGCACTGAGCCTCCCATCATTCCGGTGTGGCTACGCTTCCCAGATTTGTAGGTTCATCTTTATGATTAAGAGCTTCTATTTACTTTCGCAAAGATCCATGACACACCACTCCAAACTGATCCGCCTACAGAACATCTAACTAGACCTTCTGAGACTAGAATATTGATAGAACGGGACATTACGTTACCCTTCCCGAAAGAGCTATGGATTGGTACACAGCACCAGGGATTTTGACAACCAACAGAACTTGAACATGTACCTCTTTACTGCACCCACTGTCGTATGTTTGGTCACTCTCACCAACAGTGTTACCACATGCATCCGAATCTCAAACCTCCACGTACAAACGCTACTGGGCCACACATTCCTGCGACGGATATACCCGCTTCCTCACTGCCTGTGATACACATTGCCACGCCCACGCCGGACACGGTGCAAAAGTCTACTGATACTGATTCAGAGCATGTCGATAAGGATCAATTGTTGGAGGGTCAGGATATGGCCGTTGCCCTTTCTTCTTTGCCTTCTTCCATTAGTGTAGCAATTACTGTGGAGGGTGCTCAGGCTTCCATCCCTGACGTGATTGAACAAAGGGAAGAAGCGAATACTCACATTCAGATGACGAAAAATGTGCATACTACTACTGAGGAATCAAACAGTAGCCTTATTACTGTTACTACACAGAAACTGGAACCTACCGCTGCACCTGCATTTCCTTCTATGGTCCAGACCGACCAATCTTCTCAAGAAGAATGACAAGTGTATTCTTCTCGGCGGAAAAAGAAGGCTGGGGGTATTTTGCCACTTGAAAATTTAATGGATGATACATTGGTCTCTCCTGGTAATGGAGAATCACTTCAAAGTTTGATTATTGAATGCGCTACACGAACCCGTGGAAGAGGAAGGCCTTGACGACCTCGTCCATAGAAAATATTTTATCTGCATGATTTTCTTTTGTCCTGTCTTTTATAATTTTTTGTTCGAGCTTTTTTGCTCTTTGTTTCTAATTAGTAGAGCCCCATCTTTGAGCCCTCTCATACTACTTGTTTTGTAACATTTTTATTTCAATGAAATAGGCCCTATGACTTCTTTAATATATATATATATATATATATATATATATATATATATATATATATTTATGTATGTATATATATAGAAAATCCTAAAGGGCTAATTTTATTGAAAAGAAAGGATACATCAAAGGTGTATGAGAGGACCCACAAGAGGACCATACCCATTAGAAAGCAACAGATCATAAAAATCCCAACATAAGGGGACACAGACTCAAAGAAATCCTAAAACATACAAAACAAAATAAGAAGCTAGGGATGAGCTATTTTTGTTCTGCCTCTTCCTATAATTTTAGTGACAGAGCAAGATATCAAACTTTGAAGTATCGTGCCATTGTTAGGAGTAACGACAATGTCATCCATTAAGTTTCTAAGTTGGAGTGTGCCCCCAGCATTCTTCTTTCGCCGGGAAGTGTAAACCTGCCATTCTTCATCTAAATATTGGCTTATGCGATCCTTAGTCTGATTAGATGGAATAAACTCAGTAGAAGGAAAGTCAATCGTTGCAACAGCTGGAGGTTTAGTGTGTAATATCACCTCCGCACCTGGTGTATCCTGAAGAGGAGCCGCAGGACTATCCTGATTTGCAATCCGAGCATTATCTCTTGTATTAAGGTCAGAAGTAAGGGCAATTGCTTCAAGTACCAACTCCGGTCTTGTGGTGAGTCCCTCCTCAGGTGGAACCAATGTGTTCAAAGCAGTGGAGGGTTCCTGATCTACCTCAAATACCAGTTTCTTTCTTGTGACGAGTCCCTCCTCCGGTGGAGCTATGTCCAGAGCAGCGTGGTCCTGCTTTGACTATAGGTTCTCAACTGTGGGTGCAATCTGAAACATTTCTCTTGCGGGTATTCGAACATCTTGCAGTGCTTGCAGTAGTGAGGTTTTTGTTCCACAATGATTTTTTGCCAATAACCATTGTGAGCAGAACCAAGCCAAATTTCTTCTGCAATTAGCAGTGCAATCTCTTTAAACTAATATCCTTACAGTGGAAGGCCTTGAGCAATGAACTGTAGGTGTGTCTACCTGCATAGGTTTTCAAAGAAAATTCCCAATTGCATACATGATAGGATAGTCAAAGAATTGAAGCTTAAGTTCAGGTAATGAAAACCATATAGGCGCAAATGGGGGTTCTTGATTGAGATCAAAATCAGGGGTCTATTTGAGCAACTTCATAGGTTTGCTCTCAATTGTGATGAATTTCTTTAAGAAAATCTCGGTGCAGTCTTCTATGCACAACAGAACAAACATGTCTTCCGTCGAGAAGACCCACCTGCCAATCCTCAATTAACTTGAAATCTTCAAAAACTCTCCTGATATTTTCCATTTTAGGGCGACCTAATTGGAACTAGTGTAAATTTGTGTTTATTTGCAAGAGCTGAGATTTCAGCATCAGTGAAAAATAGTGCTGGTTTGCCCGCCTTTTTCCCTACTCTTTTAATAAGATTGCAATCACCATGTTCTGCAACCGAATCATGGTACGACTGGGGAATATCAGACTATCGGCGAGGTGGAAAGGGGAGCTGTGTTTGTGAGCCACTGTGGTATTGAAGGTTTGGCGGAGTTGTCACCGGCAAGGGCGAGGCCGGCGGCGTAGGAAAACACTGATGCCATTAGCGTGCTTCACAGAGGACACCACAAGAGCAGAAACAACTGGTTATCATGCAGCTGTCGAGCTCGCTGCAGGATCGCAGATGAAGCTGGACTGTAGGAGGAGCTGGGTCGACCTGCAAGATCACGAGTTCTAACCCGCAAACACTGCGAGCGAAGCTCCGGACGAAGCAGAGGGAGACGCAGGGAGGCAAAGCTATCGAGCGCAGCAGACGTCGAAAAGAAAGTCTGCACGAAAGCACCGCACCAACCGCAGAAACGCGAGCAGAGCGAGTCGAGCGAGCGTCGCTGCCGCGAGCGGACACGAATCGAGCAACTCGACATGAAACCCGCACAGCAGTACGAAGACGACGTCGCCTGCAGCGACGAAGAGCAGATCGAGTCGAGGCGGCTCAGACGATGAAAGCCAGCACGTGAACGAACAGACAATGCGAGCTCTTCCACCGGAGAGGACGAAGGCGTGCGTCCTCCGCTAGACAGTCGAAGACGAAACTGATGGATGCAGTGCGAGTGAGAGTAAGGAAGACGTTAGGGTTCGCCATGAGGCGAAGCCCCAGCAGAGCCGTAACGACGATCCGTGTGTGTGTGTGTGCGCGCGCGCGCGCACTTATACTAAAGTAAATTTTTCGAAAAATGCCGAGTGCGCTCAAAGCAATATGGTTGCCCAATGCCCAAGACGCTAAGCTCACCTAAGGAAAATGGGAGCCATCAAAAAATTAAATATACCAAGCTTATAAATTTATGTAATTATGAAAAATATTATTAAAGAAAATAAAATAAAAATAAATTATACTGGATAAATTGATGAATTTTCAAAGTTCCAATGCATTCCAAGCTTGAAAACTATTCATCAAAGTTCAGTGCATTCCAAGCTTAAAAATTTTGCAAGATAGATAGTTTGAATTAGTACACTTAAAACCATTTACGTTTTGATTGTAGAACTAAAGAATATCTAATCTTCAACGATATCTATTCTACCTTCACATCATTTTTGCTCTCTTCTCTATCACCAAATATGTCCTCTCCATCCCTCATTCCATTTTCTTACAATGGTCCTCCTATTCAAAAAATACTACTGTAGTAGTTAAATTCTTGCACTTAATCATACTTTTCTAATAACTATGCATCATCCCATGTTAACTTAATACAATAGAAAATAACCGATCATCAACATTTGTAGTATTGACACTATTGCGCAAATCAAGGCAATATGCTCGCTGCATTGTCTAACATCTTAATGTATTCTCCTAGGCGTACCATAGTGATAGAACCATACAAGATGATGTACAAGATGCTATAGCCTTGTATTGTTCAAGTGCCTAGGTAAGCACCAATATCTCCTTTAATACCATCCTTAGTAAACATGTTCAAAACTGTAATATACCCCCCGTAAAAAACATTTGCCTCAGCATCGTTTATAACAATTGATAACTAACACCACCAAGTAAACATGCAAGTATCATCTGAAATGTATAGATCAGTTGAACCATAATTACTTTGATTCTGGTATGGATGAAAGTCGTGAAATGCTAAATGGCAGCCTGCAGCCTGTTTAAAACATGATTTTTCGTGACGTTTGTACAGTGAAAGATAACATGGAACAAAGCATCCATATCAAACTTTATACAATTAACACATATGAATGATAAGTTTTAAGGTACTAAATGAAAGCTAGAGGTTTGGATGGGAGGGTATGTTATATACATAAGTACACATACACACTTGCATGCACGCATGCAGTCACCAAAAAAAATAAATAAATAAATAAATGATGAAGATTTTAACACATAATTTAGGGAGGAATGGGATAAACTAACCGTGGATGCAGTGTTGACCTTTTTCTTTTGACCAATGGAATTTGACTCACGGGAATTAGGAGGGATCTTAGTAGAACCACTATGTTTCTCCTCCCTCACTTGGTTAAATATGTAACTGTAGCTATCAGCTGATGCAGGATCCATCACATCCCATTCACCAAATTTTGGCACAGCAGAGCCTTTATCAACCTGTTTGAATCAGTGGCATCAAATGTGAGCTTATAATATTACCAGAGTTGCAGTTTTTGCTAATATGTTAATATGAATGTGGCTGAAAAAAAAGTGCCAATTTACCGAATAATCATTGCGATCACTAGGCTTCAATTTAGTCCTTCCTGGAGTGTTGGGAGCAAGTCCATGCTTATCTGATGAGGATCTCCTTTCTCTAGAAGGAGAAGAAATCGTACCTTTGCTTGATGTTCTGTAATGAAGATGAGGATGAACTGGGGAGCGGTCAGTGCTGTGATCAGATTCAACATTACTATGATTTGGCTTTCTGGGGAGATGACCCAAATTTCCTTGATCATGACGCCAGTTTGGTGAACCTGCACTCATGTATTTTGTTGCTTGGTTCCTGTCAACATCTTCTCGACTCTTTCGTCGCTCATGTTTCGCCTTTCCTGATCCTTGACTGGATGGTGGATAGGTATGAATTGGAGGACCATCCTGTTGAAACGCTTCTGGATTTTGAAGGGGGTCATTTGGATTGATCAGCTTTGTTGCATTCTTTCCCTTTCGGGCATTCTCAAAATATTGTGTATAGGGAACACTGCCATCATTCTCCCACTTTCCAAATTGGGGCACCCGAGCATTTTGCTGCAGTCAAATGGATCAATCAACTCGTGTTAAATAACGTAATAAATGAAGAGGAAAACAATGAACAGAATGAGCAAAGTTTCATGGTTAACTACATCTAAAGCCTAAATACAAAGGATAAATTAATCTCCCTATGTCCTTCATTCTAGCATCTCATTTGCATTTAGCTATTTTTTGACAGTTTATTTTTCCGTCATCGGTAAGTTTGCTCACCAAATCTACATCGTGATTTTTTATGAAAATGCTCTTCTGTGGTTGATGTAGGACATCTAAATGTAGATATATGATGCACATAAGAGGAAACAAGCAATGCAAATGTAGAATTCACAACCAAAGGCCACTAATCAAACAAAAATTTATCTTTTTATGCAAAATAAAAAATATGAGAAATCCACGTGTAGTGTTGAAATAAAATGCTCTATTCCATAAAAGAGATTTAATGGACATTGAAATCATTAAAACCCCTAATGCAACTAGAATTTGAAGTTGCAATTAGAAATACAACTGTAGCCAATTTGACTTAAAAACAATCACTTGTAAAATCAATAAGGAATTACCTGGAAGGAAAAGACAAAAAAAAAAAAAAAACACTAGGTAACGTTCCCTAAGAACAAGTAATTGCTCTTTCATTAGGCTCGAAGACATTAACATGCAACAATGCATTCAAGATTGAAACAACATCAATACTTCCATAGAGGAAAAATGAAGACACTTGCAACTACATACTTCCCTGAAATGTCCAGCCAACAAAAGATCATTTGAGCAAGTTTAGTTTGAATTCTTTTCCAAATTTAGTTACATGTAAAAATTTTCTTTATTTGGATTGTGGCCGTGACGATGTGCATATAACAAGATGTACTCTCTCTAGTTACGATATTCCAGTCTGTACAATCCCCAATTTAAGTTGGTTCAAGTTTTTAAATGGGGATTTCTACTTCCTATCAATTATATGACAACTTAGATTTATATGATGAGCTAGCCTCGAATTGTTTAAAATTTTAGCTTGGAGGGTTCTTTGAATTTGTAAGGCAAGGATGGCTGCAGTTTGGAAAGAAGTCTTTTGTATATTTCAGTTTTGCGACATAAGTCCAATAGAAACTGCAGCTCGTAGATTTTCACCGTTGTGTTCATTTAATTTAAATTTATCTGTCATTTTAACTATTACTGTCAACCGATTTTCTAGTTCAGGTACTCATGAACAAATATTTTGAATTCAGAACATTGGAATGATATTTGGATGTTTATTGAATATTTCAAGTGGATATAATTTGTGGATTAGAGACGAGTAATTTAGAGGCAGTAGATATCAGGAACTAGATGTTCGTAAAAGCATTATCTTAGAAATGCATCAGTAAAATTAAATAAAATTTCATATTTTGTTTGATAATGTGCTCGTCAGTAGATGTTGAGTTCCTTGAGTGCGATGCAAGAGTGACTATCAATTTCTAGGGGAAGCAATTTTTTTTAACATGAGGCCTCATTTTTCCTACGTTAATTATTTCCTCGTTCAGTTAATTCTCTTCTAAATATTTTATTATTGTTTTTTTCCTAGAATTTAGATTTTAATCAAATATCACACAAACCAGGTTTTCAAAATGTGGTTTGAATCCCATTAGAATTATGATGGTCTCACAATTGAATTTTTTTTGAAAAAAAAATTTAAGCGCAATTAGATTAACATTTAGTTTAGACTTATAAATCAAAAGAAAGTCTGTATAAAAATTTATGACATCCAAAGCATGACTGCTTAAAATGCAAACTCCTAATTTGAATTATGTATTTTTAAACATCATGCCATCAAGTTGCATTGCATCAAAAACGTTTCAACTACATAACTTAAAATGTATCTTTATAACCATCTATCCCTCAATTGATTCTCTCAACAATTTATGATGAAGGGCGGTGAGGCGCCATAACCATGCGGGTGCGGCAGATGCCACGCATAGAGTAATTTGATAAGGGGGAGAAGAATTGAGCGGTCCTCCTTTGCGCACAGTTCCCTCCCATTTGGAGCAAGACACACTCATCTTTACCCAAAGACTAATATATTTTATTTGTCATGTTTAGGTTAGTTTTTGCCCCAATTTTGCTACCATCTATGTCTTTTCCCTTGCTAGAAGGTGGTTCTTTGACTATATTTTACTCTAAGGTGGTGATTACCTCCACATATTTCCTTCCTTAGTTCCCATAGCCTGCTTTCTGCCGCCCCTTCTCTGCGCCCCCTCCCTGATGTTGCCACCTCTCCCTACTATTTCCAGATTGCTGCCACCCTCACGACACTGCACTCTTGTTGTCGAGCTGCCAAACCACCTTTCCCTCACTACCGTTAACCTTCCTACCACCTACCGCTTTCCGTTTCCGCTACCTCGATGTGCAGCCCACCACAGTCGATCCTCTTCCTAGGGGATCTTTTGTGTTTGTCAATGTTTTTCTATTTTCAAGTGCCTTGTTTATAATTCCCTTTGAATTTCAAGAATAATATGTTCATTCCATATGATTTTGGGTTAACTCTAGTATCAATTTAGTTAAATTCTAAAGCATGTGTAGATTTTGGCATGGTAAAGCATTTTCAAATTGTCGATGGATAAGTCTAAGTAACCCTAAAATTGAAGATGTCATTCATTACCACAAGAAAAACGGTATAGCAATCGCATAACCTAGTAAAAAAGACTCCTATGATAGAAGCTACAAAGAGTTATGAGAACCAAAGACACGTCATTGTCAAAATCAAAAGCAAATACAAAAATACACCTGCTAAAGGATACGCAAAATGATACAAGAACATACGGCACAGCACTAAAAGCAAAAGCTAACACAAGGATATGCAAGCTGCGTTATCCATAAAGACTATAGGAACTAAGACCACTACATATCAAAAGAAAAGATTTGAAATCTGCTACAGGATCACCATTTCAGAAAACATAAAAAAAAAATCTCAATCCATCAATTAATCCAACAGTATAACCCAATAAAGCAAACCACTTACACCAAAGCACGCTAGAGGCTATCCAGGAAAATCATAAAGACTACATATCATATTCTCACAGGCATCATCAAATATTATAAATGCTCTCAACAAATTGAAGAAATAAAATCTTAAACTACATAAGAAAATCTTGAAAGTATTAACTTCCTAATTTTATTGCCATTGTAAACCAAAATTATGCTTGCAATGAGGCAAATTTCAAATCTCATAAAATATGTCAAGCTTGAAAAAGTTCAACATGGGTTAATTTAACATTTATTATTCATGAAACATACCGAAGCAAAAATGTTCAAGTCTACTGCAACAACCATAGAAAACAAGTTTACCATGTTAATGTATAAAATCTTTTTGAAATCTACAATCAATAATAAACACAATTTCATAGTTCGATAAAGGTACAAGAACACAACATATACAACTATCTCGTGTAAAGTTGGATGCCGATTCAAAAGGAGGAGATGGTAATGTGATAAGAATCGACGGCATGGGTTATGGGTTGATGAAATAAAGTTTATAACTTGAGATTCACATGACATTTAATCCATAAACATTTGTCCCAAATATGAAGCATGATTCCGAATGGTTTATCTTTCTGACATTTAATATCCTAAAAGCTCAAGTAGAAAACCTTCTAAATTGATAAGCATAATGCCTTATCACCTCTTATAAATTTCGCATGCAACACATTGACTAAAATTGACAATTAATAATCAATCTTTAGTGAATATCTTCAAAGAAATGGCTAATGAATAATATAATATGATGTGATGCAAGTAATAATAAAATAGTAAAATAATTTGAGCTCTAAAAAAGACCAACTAATCGATCATGATTGGGGCAATTCATCTTCTAGGGTATATTAAAATAATTTTAAAAACTGCCAGAGATTTTTGCCATTTTATGAAGATTTTATTGCTCTAATTTGAAGTGTTCCTAAAACCAGTGCCCCACTTGTGAGAAAGATAATTGTCGATCAAGACTGACATTCCTCACGCTCTAATATTTGTGCTACTGCAATGGCTCTCCTAATGCCAGAGAAGAGCATATAAACTCTTGTGCTCAAATGGTTTGGTGGGGAGATTGATGAATCGCTCAATCAAAATCCCATCGTTATGTCATTCTAAACAAATTATGGACTCTACATACTTAGTCAACCCAAATTAACCTGAATATCTTCATTAGCAATTATAAGTTGCTTCTTCTAATGACAAATCACAAATTGAAGTTGATGGTCATGACTATAATATAGTGGTCTCATCATATTTAACTGAACCACCCGATTAGTGAGCCTTTATCACAATTATTACTATAATCATTTGAGGTTGGCTCTAGGCTTCTAGTTAAGTACACTTAAGATGAAACATTTGGGCTTCGTTGACATTGTGACAGGATTTTAGTTTTTGACTTGATTATTTGTAAGTAAAGTTTAGAGTTGACCACACAATGGATTAATAGTTTGAATTTTTTGAGTTGGCATTAGGGTCAGTGTATCGAGAATGCGACCATTGGGGATAAATAATTCGTAATAAATGGGGATTGACACATTTGATGGGCTAGACAAGGTAGCATTAAGAGCTACGTAGACTACTCCTAATCAATCATGTCCAAAATAACCTGGGTTTATGCTTTTAGAGTGCTTGGATTAATTTTCGTCTCAAATTAAAACAGGTGGAACTATAGTTTAACCTTATCTCTGATGGGATTAAAACATATCATCAACATTTGTGGATGGATATTAACACATAATAATGAGACATCAACCTGTGTCATTTCACTTAAGGGAAAATGGGGAATAATTACGATTTGGTTTAGCCTCATACTAGAGAGATAATTTAACTTTGTCCCAATATGGAGAAGTTTGGTAGGTTTTAGTTTTTGACTTGATTATTTGTAGGTAAAGTTTAGAGTTGACCATACAATGGATTAATAGTTTGAATTTTTTGAGTTGGCATTAGGGTCAGAGTATCGAGAATGCGACCATTGGGGATAAATAATTCTTAATCAATGAAGGTCAACACATTTGATGGCTAGACAAGATAGCATTAAGAACCGCATAGCCTACTCCTAATCAATCATGTCCAAAATAAGCTGATTTGAGCTTTTAGACATCATGAATTAATTTTCGTCTCAAATTAAAATAGGTGTAACTATAGTTCAACCTTATTTCTGATAGGATTAAAACATATCAACAACATTTGTGGATGGATATTAACACATAATAAAGAGACATCAACCTGAATCATTTCACTTAAGGGAAAATGAGGAATCTAATTGGGATTTGGTTTAGCCTCATCCTAGAGAGCTAATTTAACTTTGGCCCAATATGGAGAAGTTTAGTGGTAGATTTTAGTTTTTGACTTGATTATTTGTAGGTAAAGTTTAGAGTTGACCATATGGATTAATAGTTTGAATTTTTTGAGTTGGCATTAGGGTCATAGTATCGAGAATGCGACCATTGGGGATAAAAAATTCTTAATAAATGGGGATCGACACATTTGATGGGCCAGGCAAGCTAGCATTAAGAGCCACTTAGCCTACGCCTAATCAATCATGTCCAAAATAAGCTGGTTTGAGCCATTAGACAGCTTGGATTAATTTTCGTCTCAAATTAAGACAGGTGAAACTATAGTTTAACCTTATTTCTGATGGGATTAAAACATATCAACATTTGTGGATGGATATTAACACATAATAAAGAGACATCAACCTGAGTCATTTCACTTAAAGGAAAATGAGGAATCTAATTGTGATTTGGTTTAGTCTCATCCTAGAGAGATAATTTAACCTTGTCCCAATATGGAGAAGTTTATTGGTAAGTTTTAGTTTTTGACTTGATTTTTTGTAGGTAAAGTTTAGAGTTGACCATACAAAGGATTATTATTTTGAATTTTTTGAGTTGGCATTAGGGTCAGTGCATCGAGAATGCGATCATTGAGGATAAATAATTCTTAATAAATGGGGATTGACACATTTGATGGGCTAGACAAAGTAGCATTAAGAGCCACATATCCTACTCCTACTCAATCATGCCCAAAATATGCTGGTTTGAGCCTTTAGACAGCTTGGGTTAATTTTCGTCTCAAATTAAAACAGGTGGAACTATAGTTCAACCTTATTATTGATGGGATTAAAACATATCATCAAAATTTGTGGATGGATATTAACACATAATAAAGAGACATCAACCCGAGTCATTTCACTTAAGGGAAAATGAGGAATCTAATTGGGATTTGGTTTAGCCTCATCCTAGAGAGATAATTTAACTCTGTCCCAATATGGAGAAGAACATTTTAGGTAGGAGGTGATGCACCAAAAATATATACTCTTTTAGCTATATGTTTTTACCTATTTTTGGTGATATTGCACTTTAAAGAAAGGTATTTTTCATGATTTGTTGCGAGTATGTATGATTATAGGTGATTGGAGCGAAAAGATGCGAAAATGAACGAATTTGAAGCAAAATGGAGCAATTTGAAGGAAAACGACTACGGCGCATCGGCGCCTCTTCCGAAACTTCAACGAATTATTGGCGGGATAGGGCGCTGACGCCACTCTCGTGCGCGCGCCCTATGTCGGTTCATTTCAAATCGAAGAGTTTTGACGAATTTTGAAGGAGTCTTGAAGAAACTCTTGGGAATTCGTTCGTAACATAAAATTAAGAGTTCAAAACGAAAAATGAGAGGAGGATTACTTGTAGAGAGTGTAAGGAAAGTGTGAGTGAGAGTTAGGGTTTGTGATTTGAAGAGAGATTCTTCTACAGGAGGGGAGAAGAGGGAGTAAAGTGAGAAATTGCTTCTTCATCTTTATTCCAAGGAAGAAATCAAGTGTTGCAAGGAATAGAAAAGGAATTAAGAGAACTTTGAAGGAATTTGCTTGGGAAGAGAAGGAGATAAGTTGTATTTCTTATTGTGGTTTGTATGACTCTTCTTTATATATAAAATCCATGTTTTATTGTATCTTCTCCATGATTTGTGAGTATTTTCGCTTCGTCTTTCTTCTGCATAAAGTAGTGATGATGTGGTGATGTGGAATTGATGTGCCCTTAAAGTGTTATAAAAGTTATGATGGTCCTTTCATTTGGAACTTAATTTACTTTTCAATCCGGCCAATTGATTTGTTAAAATATGTTGAGAAACATTAATTCCAAAAGAATTGAATGTTCTACAACAAGAATGAAGAACTCATTCAATGTCCGTGAATGAATTGCGTAGCTCATGAGGATTGAGTGCAAATAAATAGGGAAATGAGTTTGGATGAACTTCAAATTGGAGGTTTCATAGTGACAGAATGGGATCCCCAATTTGGTCCTAAGTTTGGTAACTAAAGCCTATGGTTAGCCTTCGGGTGAAGAGTGAGTGGGAGCTCCGTAGTGAGTCGGTATCCTCCCAGCCTAGCCTTAGATTTAGTGACTAAATTTAAGATATGTCAATGTTCTTTACATGCTTGGAAGAGGAGATGCTCTTTTAAAGGTAAAGAAGCAAATATGCTCCTATTTGACACAATACAGAAAATTACCATTCTTCATCATTCACACATCATAATCTTTATGCAGGAAGGAAGACACTTTTCATATAGAAGTATCTTATAAATCACATAAGTTAGTGTGTGTTAGTTAAATTAGTTTAGTAAGTAGAAGTAATTGTAGTAGCTTTATTATTACCATACTTTGCATTCACTAGTTCTAGTACACTTGAACAATTGTTACAGTCGGTATTAGATTTTAGTGCTATACTATCTGATTTAAAGAACGTTGCCTTCCCTGTGGGATCGATAACAGAAGCTCCATTATGAGCTACGTATTACTTGATACGATACGTATACTTGCGTTGAATTTGTGACTTTACTAAATAATTATAAATATATAAATCTGAATTCATAAATTCTTGCATTTTTAAGCATATATAAAGTCGCTGTCAGGAGGCAGCAAACACATTTTACTTCCATGTTCTTCGATGACAAATGGAACTGTATTTAGCTATTTTTATAAATTTAGTAAAAAATTGACACAAAATTTAATATTTTTATAAGAGTAAAATGTCAAACCAGTCCTCTAACTATTTATATGAGATCATAGAGTTAATAAAAGTGACATATTAATCCTCATACTATTTCAGTTAGAACAAAAATAGAACTTATAGTAAACTATTTCAATCCATATTAAAAGAGTCTTGAAAATACTAAATTGACAATTTATAGATTCCGGGGGTAAAATGGCTCCCAACAAATAGTCAAGGAATCATTATGTCACCTTTCTTATTTTGACAATTTTTTTGACTAGATGAAATGTAGGCTTGGGATTTTTAATATAAGCAAAAATAAGTAAAAAGAAACTAGTTACTAATTTCATTTAAAAAAATAAAATAAAATTTTTAAAAATTTGAAAGTAAAAATAACTCTAAAAGATGTAATTTCTGAGATTAAAGCAAAAGGGATTTGAAGTTAAAATTTTATAGCGAGTAAAACTTATTTCGGAAATCTCCAATGTAAATTTCTAAATATCCTAAAACTAGATGGAGTTTTTGAAATCCAACTAGATGGAGTTTTTTAAACTCTAAATTTTGATCCAAAATATTCATGGTTTAAAGAGCTCAATAAATAAAAATTATTCACTATTTTTTGCAATTCGTGGATCTTTGTATGACTTTTAGTGAGTTTTCTATTTTTCAAATGTTTAACTCTTGTAAGACTTTGTCTCAACTTTTTATGTTGTGGAGCCCCAAGGGACCAAGGTGGCTCGCACGTAAACATTATGGAGTTTAGAAGGTAAAGTTAGGAATTTACATTTGGCGAAGGCTAACATTGGATACTCCCATTAATTTTTCTACTTAAGCTTAAGTAAAATCATTTGATCTCTACTTAACAACAAAAAGCTGAAATGGATGATTTATTGATGAGCAGAAGGAATGTGAAGCCTCTTTATCTTATAATGCATGATTACATTAATTTAGGAGAGGGAGTAAATGAAAGAAAGCTTAAGCAAAGCCAATCAAACACCATTCTGCCACTCTTGAGTTCATTCTTCCACAGTTCATATGTTATTTAAAACGAGTTGTGGAATCTTTTCATTCATAGTTTGTTCATTTAAGTGATCATTCCAAGCCACTGATTTGAATAGAGTTCCTTAAAGTTCCAACAAAGACGAAAGTAATCGTAAAGGAAAGTTCATATCCACCCACCATTTTGAGGTAATATTATGTTATAGGATTTATTTTGAATATTAGTTATTATTATTGCTTTAGAAAGAGTACATTTTTTTTCCTTTTTAGTAACTCACATTACTCTGATAAAATTATAATAGCATAAAAGTTTAAGAAACCATACTTTTCATATGAAATTATAGTAGAACATCATCGTAACCCTAGATTGTAGGGAGACAAAAAAGTCTATTGGCTTATGCTGAATAGGTTTAGCAAAACAGGGAGCGAGCATGTAGCACCAAGAGATATTTAGAACTCATACTCCCTATGTATAAATGACGATAACCATTATGTTTCTCCCAGAGTTGATCATGTTTGATTTCTTAATTATTTTTTAACCATTCCATACACGTAGATAACCAATCCATATTAGAGGCAGGCCACAGCTCTGCCAAGTGGCCTTCAAACATTGGGAGCTAGTGCTCCACCACCACAACATCACATAACAAAAGACTACACATAGATAAGTACGCCTCAATGGCTAAAGTAGATTTTAGGCTCAAGCACTTAGATATAGATCATATAAGCACTCAACATAAAATACATAAAAGAGAGAGAGAGGATCAAGAGTTTAGACAAACCCTTTCACCTTCTTCCTTAAAATTTCCACTAGTGTAATGAAGCTTCAGTAGGGATTCACCACAGAGGAATTGTAGCGTTTATGGCCTAGGGGTGTAACAAGCCAATATTTATGGAGAAATGAAGGAGGGACGCCTTTTACTCTTAATACATGTAGAACTGAAATCCATTTGGCGTCAAGTAACCTGCTTGGACACTAGAATCGGTGTTATGTGAAAATTTTAACCTGAAGAGTTGTAAGAGAGTTACCATCTACGATGATTCATTCAAATCACATTGCCACTATCTTTTCCAAAGCGTTCAACCCCCCTTTATGTACAGCAACTCGAGTTAGGCTCAATGATATAGTCATTATTCAACCTCAAAAAATTTAAGAGTTGGATAAATGCTTCCGAATGAATATTAATGAATAACCTATAACAAACAATTAAAGAAAGATCGTGAAGAAAACTTGGAAGTCAACAATCTCCTTAAAGAAGCATAATCTAAAAGCCTTAGATACTAAAGTAATAAACTTTGAAACTTTAGAATTGAGCATACAGATAGATTTTAAATTTCAATTTTCTTTTAAGCCATCCATCACCACAAATTCTCTGAAACATTGATGGAACTCTATTCTCTCCACAATTTAAGAGTTGTATGAAGTTAGATCTCACTAAGACAAGAACCAAAATGACGCGGGACACGGGTATTTCCCGCAATGTCGTGATACGTGCATTTGGCCCACACGACTGCGGAAGCTTAGACCAAAGCAAGGCGAGGATTAAATTTATTTTCTTTTTTGAATTCTTTCTTTATTTCCTGCAAGTTTCCTTCCTTACGTTTTTGGTCCTTACATATTTTTTTAGTTTCTAATTAGGTTCAAGGGGACTTCTATATATTATGTATTAGGGTTTTAGAGTTTTAAAGAGAGTCATCTTAATGGTTTGGTCACATTAAACATCGACCAGCTGATGATCCAATTAGAAGGGTAGATGTTTTAGATTTGATTTACGTTGAGAAAGGCAGAGGTAAACCTAGAAAGGTTTGGGCATATGGTATAAAAAAATGATCTAAATTTAAATTAAAAAATGCCACTTAATAGGACGCAATGGAGAAAAAAGATTCATGTAGTTGACCCCACTTAGTGGGATAAAGGCTTCTTGTTGTTGTTGTGTTGTTGTTGGTATCAGAGTTTTAGTTCTCTGATTTCATAATTTGAGAAGTGTATTTTCTGAGTTTTAGTCCTCTCGCAAATAGTGCGTTTGTAGCTTGCCTAGAAGCTGATGGTGGATCCTCCTTACTATCCTTATGTCCATGACATGCAGTTCACTTGCTGTTTTCCACCGGACCACCTTCAAACACACCTCCTGCTGCTGTTGCCAGCAGAAATTTGCAAAATCATAGCCCGAGTTCGCCCGAGTTCGCTGTCCAGACGCTCAGACTTCACCAATTTGACTTTCAACTGATGTTTCCAGCAAGGGCAATTGCCAAACACTTTAAGTCTGCAGTCCAGCAACAGGGAACTGCTTCCGTTTCCCCGTGGGCTCACTGTCCGTCTACTGATTGAGTCACTTATCAACAGCCGCTCATCACCCAACTCGATGTCTTCATCCTACAACCTCTCCAACAACTTTGGTGTGTTATCAGAATGTCTAGGAGCCCTAGAACGTTCTCATTTAATATCAAAGCTAGCCAAACGTTTGGTTGGAAGAATGAGAAGCGATGCCGCCAAATAGGAATTCTCAAGGAGAACTATGAAAAACATGCAGAGGGAAATCACCCAATTGCAGTAAAGACTCGCTAAGTTTGAAAGAAGACGACATGGGGAAGTCACAACAACAATGGTGACCACGTATGTGAAAGAGATGACGAAAACCCTTTTCAACAAGAAGTTTAAAGTGATGAAGAACAAATGTTGTATCACTTTGACATTGAGTATAGGAGGAGAGAAGGTGATTTTGGACTCAAGGTGGACCTTCCAAATTTTGAAGGCCGCATGGACCTAGATGAGTTTATTGAATGGCTCCAGACAATGGAACGAGTCTTCGAATAAAATGACGTCCCACATGATAGAAGGGTAAAACAAGCCACCATCAAACTAAAGAAGATTGTATCTCTGTAGTGCGAAAACTTGAAAAGCCTATACCAAAGTGAGGTAAAAAGCAAAATTATTACCAAGTCTAAGATGAAAAGAAAGATGCAACGCAAATACCTATCAGCATATTACAAGTAAGATTTGTTTTTGAGGCTTCATCACTTTCAACAAAAAGATCCTTCAGTAGAAGAATACACTGCGGAGTTTGAGCAGCTTATATTAAAGTGTAAACTAGTTGAGCCCTAGTATAGTAACATAGCTAGATCTTTAGGAGGATTGAGACCGTCTATTGACACTATAGTCCAGTTGGAGCCATATTGGATGTTACAGAATGTCCAAATATTGGCCTTGAAGTTGGAGAAACAACATCGAAACATCAGGTTCATACCACCATTCAAATAGGAATCGGCCACCAGATTAGGTAGCAAGATCATGCCGACTAGAACACACAGACCTACCCCTTGAGAAGAGAAGCCAACAACGGAGGAAAATAGGATTGATCAGACAAGTACCCCTAAAACAATCTCAGCCATGAAGTGTTTCAAATGTCATGGCTAAGGACACATTGCATCCAACTACTCAACAGATGAGTGATTTCTTTTACCGAACATGGGCAGTGGAGATGGAAGAGGGTGAAGACTCATAGGAGGAGAATGGAGAGGAGTGCTAGTTACCCGCGGATGACGGTAGGATGATTGTGGTTCGACTAGTTCTCCAGGCTAAGCCTAAGAGGGAACAACAGTGGCTCAGGCATAACAACTTTCGTACACGAACAATGAAGGGGAAGGTGTGCATCCTCATTATAGATGGGGGTAATTGTGAAAATGTGATTTTTTCGCAAGTGTTAGACAAATTGAGCCTCGCTACATAGGAGCATTCCCAACCATATGCTCTGACTTAGCTGAAGAAAGAAAATGAGATTCGTGTGCAAGAGATGACCAGTGGAATTTTCAATTAAAGACAAGCTGCAGAATCAGATTTGGTGTGATGTTGTGTCAATGGATACATGTCAAATTCTATTGAGGCGACCGTGACAGTACGACAGAGGCGAATTTCATGATGCTGCAAAAATATATACATTTTTAGCAAAGATGGAAAGCATATGGTTCTTCTAACATTAAAGAAATCTGACGTGGACGCTAAAACAGTGCACGGGGTGCTTCAAACCCGCGAAGCTTCGCGTGGACGGAAGCAAGGCCAATTGTGCGAAGGCGGGAAATAACGAGAGCTATCGTGAAGCAAGAATGAGAGGCGGGATCGCGAAACGGTAAGAAGGGCGACATCACGAAACAAGCATGCGGGAGAACTCTCGCGATCCGAGAAGGTGCATCGCGAGACTACCGCACCCAAGAAGTGCTTTCTGGATTCTTCTTGCCTTCCCCACCCCTTTCTTTTGTGTGGGAATTTTCCTTTTTATTTCTTTCCTATTTTTCGCCAGTGAGAATCTATAAAATATTGTTTTCTAGGTGTAAGGGATAGTTCTGGTTGTGTAGTCTTCAGATCTCCTGTGTGGAGTCCTTTTCCCTCTCGCTAGGGATGTATCCGATGATGGGTGGTGCTCCGACTATATCCACCTCCGAGGTGGTGTTGTATCTTTTCAATCTCCTCTACTTCTCCTCGAACCCTTCCCCTACCTCTCCTCTAGCACTCGACCACCCCCATATCCCTCCACCACTCTGCCACCACCTCTACTTCCTCCACAACCTTGTTGTCCAGCTTGACTACAACCAACCAAATAACATACAACCTAGCCAAACAACCACCAAATCTTCCCCAACTTTCCCTACCATCCCGACGACGCCGCCATCACCTTCAGAACTCTTCCTACAACCCGAATTGGAGATGCAAGAGATTCCTTTCCGTTTAAGTCATGTTTTAACCCCATTGCTATATTAATAAAAGTTTGCTTTTGCATTCTGTTGCCTCCTAACTAGTTTCACTATCATTTGGTATCAGAGCTATCTCAACCCTCACCCTAGTCCCATCATAGGGCTTCCTAGCATTCGCCCCTCTCGAATCCACCTCCACTAAATTTTTTTTCCTTCTGATTCCCAGCCCTAACCATACCACCGTGGTGGGATGCAAGAGATTCAACTAGAAATTTGTTCTCTGCAACAGAAACTAGCAGAGCTGGATTATAGAAACCCGGAAGAGGTTACCTTTAACCAAGATCGAGAGAGTCGAAGAGAACACGAAGACAAGGAGATGAATCCGTTACACAAGGAAGAACATAGTGAAAAGGAATATCAACCACGTTGTTTTTATATCCAATATCAAAGGAGGCTGAGAGAAGAGGTCGCATATGGAGGCCAGCGAGACTTTGGCATCAAAATGAATCTCCCAAAATTTGAGAAAGGCATGGACCACGATAAGTTTATCGACTGGCCGCGATCAGTTAAACAGACCTTTGAGTATAAAGAGGTACCAGAGGACAAACGAGTCAAATGAGCTGCAATTAAACTAAAGAAGAGTACTTCCTTATGGTGGGAAAATTTACAAAGGCAGAGAAAAAAAGAAGGAAATGAGAATATAACTAAGTGGAAGAAGATGAAGAAGGCAATATAGAAGAAATACCTCCCATCACAGTATCGTCAAGCCATGTTCCTAAAACTCCACAATATGTAGCAATGGGATCTTTTAGTTGAGAAGTTCACGACTCAGTTTGATCACTTACAACTGAAGTGCAAACTGACAGAGCCAGAGGAACAAACGATAGCCAGATATCTCGGAGATCTAAGGCCAACCATTAGTAATGTGGTACAACTACAAACATATTGGACGTTGGAGATGTCCAAATACTTGCCTTGAAGGTGAAGAGGCAGCAGAAACAAAGCAGGTAACAATCATCCTTCCGACCACCGTCTTCAACCAAACAGTCATCTGTAACATCTACAACCGACAAGGGTACCTCGGGAAGAAATAACAAAATCAGACAGGGAACTGATAAGGCAGATCAGAGAGGGAAGAAGCCAGAGAAAGCTGGTTCCTCCAATACAACGTTGACTAGAAAGTTATTTAGGTGCCACAACTATGATCGTATAGTCTCCAGCTGCCCAACAAGTCGAGTTGTCACACTCACAGATTAAGGGGTCATCGAGGAAGTCGACGAGTAAGAAGAGAGTCCAAAAGAAGTGTTTCAGCGCCACAGAGACGAGGGAGAAGCTTTGAGCCAAAACGAGACTCATCTTGGTTAAGGCATAGCATTTTTCGCACAAAATACACCTTGAAGGGGAAGGTCCGCAACCTGATCATCGACAAAGGGAGCAGCGAGAACATGGTGAAGAAGTTAGATTGGATACGCGAAGCATCTCCAGTCATAGTTCCTTACCTGGCTAAAGAAGGGTAATAAGATACATGTGGTCGACAGTGCTTAGTTGATTTATTCATCGGAGACCAGCTACAGGAACAAGTATGGTGCGACGTGGTTTCTATGTACGCCTGCCACATTCTGTTAGGTAGGCATCGGCAGTTCGACGGCAAGACTCAACATGACGGTTTTAAGAACGCTTATTCTTTCAAAAAAGATTGGAAACATGTCGTTTTACTACCTGCTAAGGATACAAAAGGTGGGAGCGATACAGAGGCAGCATTAGTCCCCCAAACAACTTTCCTGCAATTGATCAGAGATGCCCCGGTAACACTGTGTTCACCCTACAACCTCTCCAACACCTTTGGTGCGTTATCACACCGTCTAAAAGCCCTAGAACTGTGTCACAAAAATAATAACAAAATCATTTGATCATTCTTTATGAGATAAATATCCATAGATAATACATCAAGGGTTACTAATAAAGTTGCTCAATTACTTCATCAACTACAACAAACATGATTTATTTAGTTTCAAGGATATACTCAATTTCTACTAAACTTTTCGAGTTAGTATATGATCTCATGCTCCATTTTGCTTTTAAACTTATAAGTATAACGCTTGATTAATTTGGGTTTTCAAGTTCATGAGCACGATGGATTGTAATTGCAAATTCAAATTCAGCAACATCAAACATATGTTCATTGGTTAGTACAAATCATCCTCTATATATGAAATATCTTTTAAAGAATACTCACAATCTCAAGTTTCATCAACTGAATCAACTTAATCAAACATTATTAATGTGTTGGTGTGTGCAAGACAGGCTTCAAACAAGAGGATATGGATTTTTCCTTAAGAATATCAAGTGCAAATACAACAATCCTAACAAAAATGATCTGGATTGTTCCTTATGACCATCAAGCACGAAGACAAAATCCTAACAAAAAAGGTCTATAAAACCTACAATGTTTTCATTAAGTTATAGCTTAAATCATCTCTGATCCCTCGCTTAATGCCGTTAGTGACATTAATAATAACATGATATTCCAAAAGAAAAAATATTTAGCTACAAAATATGTAAACATTCAATAATACTCAAACATCATATTATATCATTTATAATCTTTAAATTAATCATGCAGTCAATCCCTCTATTCAATGAATAAAAAACATCGTTCGTTCAATTCATGTTTCACATTAGCCCATAAACATTTACGGATAACATCTCCCAAAAATAATTGGTATGTCCCATTACTTTTAATTGGATGCTTTTATTCTTTAGAAACAAAAAAATATTATAACACTCAAATAAAATTTTCAAATATCAATCCAATTTAAAAATTATTTATGATTATATCTCCTATCATATGTAAAAATATGCTCCCGGACTTCATGATATCTAGAACTATAACCAACAATCACCCAATCATTTAAATTGCAGTTTGTTATTATTTGGTTGCAAACCCCATGAATTGCCATACCTCCATTTGATAGGATGATAAAATCTTAAGTTGGATAATAATTTGAGGTAGAATGTTTTCGGTCAATGGCTCTTAATTCAACTAAATAGTAAATAAAATGAAATTCAAGCAAACAATTTTAGAATTCATAAATCTAAAGACCAACAATCAAGCAAATTTTTGTTATTCTTTTGATGCAGCTAGAAAATCTGAAAAAATCAATGCCAAACAAGTATGTAATAATCCACGTAAATTAAAAAAAAAATTTAACAAGAAATTAGAACCATAAAAACCTATAGTGCAATTGAAGTAAAAATCCGTAATCAAATAACAAATTTTAGCCAATTTGATTAAAATAATCCATAATCACATAAAAAAGAAGTAAACATTTAGAAAAAAAATAGAACAAATAATTCATCAAACGGAGAAAATCAAAGTTGTATATCGGTAGAAAGAGATGAGGTTCCTTGAAAATTATTAATTGCTTTTGCATCATGTTCAAGGAAATAAACAATAAATAAAGAGCTCAGAATTAAATCAAATTTAAAAAAAATCTCATTAAGCAATATGTTCCGTTCCAATCACACGCCTTAGCATTTTTTAATAATCATCCAGTCCCTGAATCAACTGCGTCTCCTCAATTTAGTTTAAATCCTAAAGTACGAGTAAAGATAAAAGTAGAGCACTTTCGAATTGGCAAAGAAAAAGTCCAACTAGCATTAAAATTAAAGAAATCATTTAATGATACAAGAAAATTGGCGCAGTAGCATAACTTGTTACAAGAACATAATTGCAACCGAAGCTGCAAAGAGCTATACGAACCAAAAGCATATAATTAAATGCAAAAACTAGTACAGAGATAATACTAATTACAATAATCATAAAGGCTATTGGAACCAAAGGCATGGCATCGCCAAAAGCAGAAGTTATTTAAGATATGCATGCTACATGACCCTCAAAAGCTACAAAAGCCAAAATAATTGTACAAAGACGTAAAAGAACAAAAACCTTCTACAAGATTAATAATCAAAATAGTTCCAAAACAAACAGATATCTATCCAACAATTAATCGACTAATTAAACTAATAAGGCCAATCAATACAACCAAACATACATCTTCTAATAGTCAAATCAGTGCAACCATGTTCTTAATGTTGTAAAAAATAATAAAACTTTAACTACAAATACATAACAATCAATATCCGAATTATCAACTTCCTACTTCACTCATCATAGAAGACCAATTTGTACTTGCAACAAATGCTAACTTCTATGTCTATACGAATTCCAAAAGTCAGTAGTTTGTTAAAAGTAATAAAGTTTTGTTAAAATAACATATAAAGCTACAAGAGTTTCAGTTAAATCTCAAGTTGTTAATTTAACACTGCCATTGGAGGGTCCCAAGCCCCAGATGTGAAGAGTGGAGGGTTGCGTTAGGTAGTCGACAGCCAGCGTAACACTTGTCGAAAAATTATGACATGAATCCTTTTAATCATTGTGTAAATGCCAGGGCGTCCTATTGAAGTGATGCGCTGTATGACCTGAATAGAGTAAAAAGTGTGCAAGGTCCGTTATACCAGCGCCCGGGTGTAATGTCAAAAGCAAGGGTTCCACATTACGGACAGATGCTGGCTACAAACTTAGTCTATAAAACTAATATTCAGATAAGATCTTGGAACATATGCACTATCACTGATAAATTAATGGAATTAGTTGATATTATGCTTCATAGAAGATAAATACCTTATGCATTCAAGAAACTAAATGTGATGGAGAAAAGGCTGAGGAGATTGATAACTTACATTTTAAACTTTGGTATTCAGATAAGAGCCGCACTAGAAATCGTGTAGGTGTATGTATAGATAAGAGTTTGAAAGATAATGTTGTAAAATTTAATAGAGTTGGAAATAGAGTTATAGTTCTTAAGATATTATTGATATTAACATTTTTAATATTATAAGTGCTTATGCTCCTCAAGTAGGTTTAATAAGTTTTAAAGATAAACTCTTGAATGACTTAGAAGGCTTAATACAAATGATACAACTTGAAGAAAGAATTTTTATTGGAGAAAATTTAAATGGACATGTCGATAGAGTGGTAAAAGATTTTAGAAATATTTATGATGGCTACGATTATGGAGTGATTAATGAAGAAAGTAGAATCATATTAGATTTTATTTTAGCATATACTTGTATTATTGCTAATATTTTATTCAAGAAAAGAGATGAGCATATTATTACTTATAAGAATGGATCTAATAAAACAAAAAAATGATTATTTTCTTATGAGAATAAGAGATCGTCGAGAATGTAAAGATTGTAAGGTCATTCCAAGTAAAGAATTAAGTAGTTAACATCGATTATTAGTTCTAGATTTTAAGATGAAGAGTTTTAAATAACGAATACTATGAATCATTAACGTAGAATTATATGAGATTACCAAAACACAAATAAAATTATTTTTATGAGTAAAATTCAAGATTTTAAAATTTTGGATGTTCATAAAGAGGCAAATTCTATGTGGGATAAAGTAACAACTATTATTAAGGAAGTAGCAAAAATGCACTTGGAGAATCAAAAGAAAATGTTTCTATAAATAAAAATAGTTTGTGGTGGAATAACATTGTGCAAGAAAAGAAAAAATATAAGGAATTATATTATAAAAATTGATTTACATGTAAAAGCTTAGAGAATTGGGAAAATATCAAAAGATCTATACGGAATCTAAGAGAACAATCTGTGATGCTAAAAATTTAACTTTTAGTGATCTTTATAATAGATTAGATACTAAGATGAGTGAAATATATTTGTATAACTAGTCAAACAAAGAGAAAAGAAAAGTAAAGATTTAATTCAAGTAAAATGTATTAAGTATGAAAATCAAAAAATATTTTTATTTAGAAAAGATATTCAACGTAGGTGGGTGTTATTTTGTAAACTTTTTGAAGAAATTTCAAAAAATATGATCGACCATAGTGATCTTAATGTTGTTAATAATAATAAAATATTTCCTTTTTACCGTCACATTAGTAAAAAAGAATTAAACGAGCCTTTAAGAAAACCAAGGATGGAATGTCTATAGGACCTAATGATATCCCAATTGAAGTGTGAAAATATTTAGGAGATTTGGGAGTTTATTGGCTTGCTAAACTCTTTAATATTATTTTAAAAACTAAAAAAATGTCTGAAAAGTGGAGGAAGAGTATTTTGGTCTCCTTTTTTAAGAATAAAGAAGATGCACTAGAGTGTGCAAATTATAGAGGAATTTAGTTGATGTGTAATACTTTAAAATTTTGGGAGAGGGTAATTAAACATAGGTTAAGACTTATTACTAAGATTTCTCATAATCAATTTGGACTTATGTTGGGCATGTCTACTATGGAAGCCATACATTTATTGAGAGGTTTGATGGAGAAGTTCAGAGATAATAAGAAGAATGTACATATGATTTTTATTGATTTAGAAAAAGCTTATGATAAAGTTCAAGAGATATCCTTTGGAGAGTTCTTGAGACGAAAGGTGTTGATATGACTTATTTCAAGTCATTAAAGATATGTATACTATAGCTGTTACTTGTATTCGAACAGGAGGATTGACCAAATATTTTCCTATTTCCGTTGGATTACATCAGGGATCGGCTTTAAGCCCATATCATTTTGCTTTAGTTATGGATGATCTTGCTGGACACTTACAGGAGGATGTACCTTGGTGTATGCTTGTTGCTGATGATATCCTTCTCGTGGAGAAGATGAGAGAAAAAGCTCAAGAAAAACTTGAATTATGTAGGTCTACATTAGAGTCTAAAGACCTTTGTTTGAGAATAACTAAAACTGAATACATGGAATGTATTTTTAGTAGTAGTAGCTCTAGTGCCCGAAATGTAATAGGTGATCAAGTTTTTAAAAAGTGTGAATGCTTTAGATATCTCGGGTCTATTGCTCAAAGTGATTGTGGTATAGATGGGGATGTTATTAGTAGAATTCAAGTTCGTTGGTTGAAGTGAAGGAATGTTTCGGGTCAGTTGTGTGATAGAAAAGTACTACTTAGACTGAAAAACAAAATTTATAAGATGGTGGTGAGATCTGCAATACTCTATGATCTGAATGTCGGACTTTAAAAGAGAAGGATAAAAGTAAATTAAGTGTTGCTGAGATGCGAATGATTAGGTGGATGAATGGCTTTACACTTAGAGAAAAAATGCGGAATGAATATATACGTGATACGGTTGGTGTAGCTCTAGTGACGGACAAATTAGAGAGAGTTGTCTTATATGGTTTGGTCACAATAAACGTAGGAAAAAATTATAACGAGAAATATTCCCTTAAGAAGGCTTTCAATGTCATTTAGGAGATATAATGTAATCCTCCGTGAATATAAAGAATTCACATCATTAGAATAGATCGTGACTATATCAACTCGTTAACTAGAAGTAGTTGAGAATCTTGGAACTGTAGATCAAAAAGATTCACAAGTAGCCAACAAAATGTTTATAGAGCGACAATATCTTAAGTATTATAGCAACTTTATCGTGGGGATTAACTTCGAGGAATGAGGCAACCCTATAGAAAAGTGTTTCTTGTGCTTCTTCACGGTGAGTGTTAGGAGTACTCAAGCTTTAATAAGAGTTGGTAAGTATCTTGATGTTGTTCACATTTTGGGGCTTCTTATTTTGTGAATCAAATCCACTATCCTCTAATGTGAGGCTTGGTTTAAGAATAATCACAATAAATATTGGTCCTTTAGAGAATTAGGGGTGGTGTGGTAGGTGCGGGTCCTTTAGGGAAGGAGGCTAGCTTAGTCATGATAAAGGCATGTCTGTTAATAAGAATATCCAATTGTTGGGAATTAGAGGTCTCTTGTGTGTGTTCATATGACATATGATCATTATGTAATTATTCAGCGCTTAGCCCTTCAAGGCTCTGAGAGTTTAGTGTTCAATTGTAAAGAAATCCAAAATTTTACTCATTATTAATGTGTTTTGGCATAGCCAACATTAGAATATAACAAAGATTATTGCATGAGATATATATTTTATTGCTTATCACCAAGATCCATGCAGGCTCTATATGAAAATAAGAAAGAATTATATCAAGGAATATTCTCTCAAAGAGGTTAGCGACCTATCATCTAACAGGTTATGTTTCTGTCTTTTATTATATAAGTTGATGCGTGTTGAGACGATTTCTTATAGTCTATACTATGATTTGGTCTAAAACAATATCAAGTCTTTATTTTGTGAGCAGTATAACGGGAACAAGTCTCAGCTCTCATCTTCAAAAGTTGTAAATGAACTTGTAGGAAATGTTGATCCAAGATGGAACGTCAACAAGATCTTCACGGACGATTGATAAAAACTATGCATGCCAGCCAACCTTTTCTATGTAAATTTTGAAGGTGTGATTAAACTCATATATGAATGTTTCTTGTGCTTCTTTGAGAGAGTTGGGAGTGTACGAATTTTGAGAAGCACTGGTGAGTGACTCTTATATTGTATGTCATTTCGGGTTTCTTATTTAGTGGATTAGATCCTCACTCCTCTCTTATGACTACAGGTTTGGAAAACACGCCACATAAATCTTAATAAATCTTTATCCAGAAGCGCTTAATCAATTTTCTTTGCCAATTATATTTTATTAATGAAGGCACTTTAGCATTTGTTTTAGACATTGCATTCAAACACGTGTTACTAATTTTATCCGCTTTGGTTCAAAGACATCAGCTAATGAGAGCAATAGATGAGAGTAAAATTGTTAGGCTTTTGGTTAGGACTTCCAAATTCTTTGATGGTAAAGATTATTATTTACAAAAACTAACATAGAAAATTTCATAGCTTCGACGAAGTAGAAATAAAAAAGAAATAATGATCATGCAAAGAAATGACATAGCATGAAGAGCCCAATACATAGTAGCTATTTCTTTTAAAAAATAGATGTAATAAGAAATCAAGGAAAAGTGTCCAATGCTGAGTAACTGAAAAAATTTCTAGTGGAAAAAAATTATATAAGCCAAGAAAACTAGAGAGCAATGCAATAACATCAAACTAAAGAGAACACTACAAATCCTCATTTAAAGTGCTTTTATTTGAAATCTAATAGATCTTGGACAGAAATACTAATTTCATTCCTATTTATTTCTTCCTAATATTGGAAATTTGAAACATTTTGTCAATTTGGAAATACTCATATTAGAGTCATAAACTACAAATCTGGATCACACATTTCCCCAATCATAGTATGATCATGAGGGTTCAATACTGATTGATTGTGGGTCAATAATCCTAAGATCAAATGAGGTGTTGATCGCCTCCATCGAGATAACATCTCTTGTAGGCTCAAAGTCCATGATATGCTTAAATTGTGTTCAAAGCTTTGTGCAAGCAACAAAACAGAAGCAATGTCTATCTCGATGGTTGATTACTCCCTTATCCCACTATTGCTAGGATCACTAAAAGTTCATTTTTCACAATTGTTGGTGAGCCTTTAAAAATACAATAATGTTATGACCAAATATTTTAGTGAACAATATATAAAAATGCATTCAAATACTTTCTGCCAGTAACATAAGCTCTTGTTGAACCAATCCAAATCTCTTTCTTCAATGATAGTATCATTCACTTACACTAAGACCCAAGCCGTTAACAGCCTGAAGAGTCTAGCACTAGCAGTAACCACATAAAAAGGTTTTCCAAAATAGAACCAAGAGAATATAAAATAAATTGGTTGAAGTAATGAATCAGAAACCGAGTAAAAGCAATAAAAACTGTAGTAACATCTTGTTTCTAAGAGCAATTGAAGTGTGTCGACTACTCGAGCAATTATATAGGAAAACCATCAATATAATATGCTATTCATGAAAAAAGGCTTGAGTAGTTAGCTTCTAAGAATTATCTACTAAAAAATATCTTCAGGATTAAGAAGCCCGATGAGAAAATCTGACAAAACTTTCAAAAATAGGATGGTCCAAGGAGAACTTTCCAACAATAAAGACAACAAAAGAAGAAGCTAACTCAGAAATTTCTTTATCAGAAAAATAAGAGCAAAATTTACCATAAATAGTAAATAAAATCTTGTAAGGAGTTAGTTTTGAACTTTAATAAGAACATATGAAAATCTAGTGGCATAAGCAGGTTGATATTCATTAAACATTACCAATCTTTCCCCTCATAGTCTAAGTGAACAAACCAGAAATAAATGTAGTAGAAGTTATTGATATTTAGATGCACGAGCAGTGCATCCAAAAGAGGAGTTTCATAATGCAGGGTCATATATGGGGAAAGCAACAAAATAGCAAAATACAAACCAACAAATATAGATGGAATCGCCAAAATGGGAAGATGTAGAACTAGAGGAAGCATTAGAACAGACACTGAACACAAGAAGCTTAACAAAAAATAATGAGTTAAAATTGAATAGCCCCAAATAAAGAGAACAATTGCTGAAATTCCAATACTAGGGATGGAACAATATTCATGCGGGCCATGAGCTCTAAGAATGCAATGTTGATACGAAGTGGCATGACACTAGGGAGAAATGGATGAACTCGATTGCAAGAATCAAAAATGACATGGCCAAGAAGCAATCACAGGTTGCAAGGGCCCGAGAGAGCACTGCACAAGAGCTCGAAACATGACTACAATTGGCAAGCAGAACAAAGGTGATTGTACCCAGTGTGAGGCATGTGAGAGGACTCGACATGTGGAATGCATGAGGCAAAATGGAAAAATGCCATTGGCAAGTAGCTATATGCAATATGAGGGACCTAAGTAGGTATGGCACAATATTTTGGTTTTCTCAGATGTAAGGTACCGTTAACTCAACAAAAAGAAAACCAATGCAAAGTTTAAAAACATGGAGGGTCTAATAAAAGAAAAAAAGGCATATCCACAAAAATTAGGAAAAAGCCGCCCTACTAGAGAAACACATTTCGTTTTGCCCTTGTGAAAAGCCTAGAATTCAGAATACAAGTCTGAATCAGCTTTACTCTTCCTGGTTGGAGGTTTATAATGTTCTAGGGTTGAACAACGATGATATCTTCTTCGATATCACTCCCGAAGTGAGGAATGTTTCTCGTTGAGGATTTGATTGGAATGTTGATAAGTTTTGGAAGAGTTAGAATTGTTTTTTTTCTTCCCCTTTGCTTCTTGTTAACCTCCATTTTAAGTTGTGCCTTTAGCTTTGAGACTAGAGCTTTAGGATTGAGCTAGAATGGGCTCCATTGAAAAAATTCGTGGTACATTGGAATTTATGAACCATGAAAGATTGCATGTCACTTATAGGCCTATACTACACACCATTTGTTTATGCATTTTATGCAAAGAGGATCTTTTGGTTGGATCTCTGATTATTTCAACAAGATCAATAATATCATTCTTTTTTATTTATCAATAGAAAGTAACATGTTGTTATTTGGATTTCTTTTTTCTTTTTTTTTTATTTTTATTTACACAAGCTCCTTTGTTAACCTCATGAATTTACAAACTTTGAGATGGTTTTCTCTCAGCATATAACACCTTGAGTGTGAAAGTATTTTGGTGTAGGGATTTAAGGTTTATTCAACACTTCAAATTTAGAAAGTTTAATAAGTCAATTTCCGTGTGTTATTTTTTTTTTCATCTGGCACCTTTTGGAGTTTCATCTTTGCATAATGTAATAAATAGAATTTTTGGAGTATGAAAAATCACAATCATACGCTAGTTTTAGAAATATGCATCATATAGATCTGGTTTTTGGCAAGCTTGATTTAAGATATCTCATAACTTTTTCGATAATAAGATCGCTTAACACAGAGAGTTGTGTTAGAATTTGCAAATGCAAGGGGATAGTAATACCAACTTGTTTGCTTAGCGTCAATGCTTTTTTATAATCTTATAGGAGGATGTCTTCATTGATTATTATATTTAATGATTCATTCTTCAATGGAAGTAGTAACAATTAATGCTCGTTGATTAAATTCGTGCTTCTTTTTCATTCAACTTGTTCTAATGAGAAAGGATGAAGGACCTTCAGCAGTAGTGTCTTTATCAACCTTAGAAATTTGGTCAAAACCTTGAGTATCACCTCCCATTTTCAGACACCCAATTTTTTATGCTATTTGACGTTTTTGTAGTGTTGTCGATATTCAGCATCACTGGATAATTTCTAAAGAATGTATCCTCAAAGTATCCTCCATTTGCTACGAGGATCCATTAAAATCAAATTCATTTCCACCATAAGGTGACTTCTCATCGAAAGTTTTAGAAACATAAATAGTTAAGAGGTATTGACTGGGTGGAAATGTTGGAAACATTACAATTTGCTCTTTGTTAGGTTTGTAGGATTTATTAGAGTGATCGTTGACAGCTTCCATTACAATTTTGAAGAATGACCGGCTAGAAACAATGGTGAAGACAAAGATGACGTGAAATATACTTCAACCAGAAAGGGTTCATCATTTCTCCTTTTATGTATTTATTTTGAGCATGGAAATAAATTTGCAAGACTGGCAAATAGACTCATCAGTTAGTGGCAATACTCCAGATTGTCAATAACTTTCCAGTTGTGGATTTCTTTTTTTTTTTTATCTTTCTTTGGGCTGGCATTTTGGATTTCTATAGGAGAATGTGATTGAACCTGACCAAGATATCATTTCTTTGGTGGTGGTTTACATATGAAAGAACATTGGTCTTTTCTTTCTTCCCCTTAACCATTCTTTTGCCTGGAGATTTCCAATGAACAACAGAAACACATTCAAGTTGTTTTAACATAATCTTAGTTCTCTTTGAGATGCAGATCTCCCATTATTCCTCAAGATGGTTGTTGTTGTATTATTTCTTTTGGAGTTAGAGGTATGGGTTATGTGGATGTCAGTACCACAGAACCCACAGTGTCATGGAATCCCACTGCAATGCGGGATCGCAAACAGGCACGATCTCGGGCTCGGGACAGAGGGGGGGTCTTTGGATCTCCAATTTTAGCATATTTTCTTCCCATTTTTATATATTTCCTTTTTTTATTTCTATTTATGTATTTTCAATTAAATATTTTCTATTAGGAGACTTTTATATGTGTTGGAAGGTTTGGATTCCAGTTTTTATTGATTTTATGAATTTGAGAGTTTATCTCTGAATTTTACTCTCCGGAGTGATGTATCCTTTCATTTTGCAAGTGGTGTGTCTATATCTTGCTTAGAAAACAAATGGTAGAACTTCCTCGCCGCCCATATATCACTGTATCGTCATCCAACCTGATGTTTTCAGCCACAAAAGCTGTCGAACTCGCATCTACATGCTGTTTGGAAGTAGAAACCTGCTATCTTCTACTTCCGGGTTGCTGCCCTGCCGCTGACCAATGCTAAACTGCTGTTCAGCAACAATTTCACCTTGTACACCTCCAAATACTGCCGCCCTCTCAGATTTTTGCTCCCTTGTCATTCCACAACAAGCTACCCGCCTCGCTTCCTAAATACCTTCTAGAAGCCTAGACCCAACCCTCAACTAGATGTCTAGAAACTTATTATGAGGATATGCAACAAGAAATTTTTCAACTATAGCAGAGATTTGTTGCCTTTGAGATGAGACAATTAAATGAGGCTATTAATAGCCCTAATAGTGAGTCTTCAGATCGAGAGAAGGAAGTGAATCTCACCAAATAATTTCCAGATACGAAAAACCACTATATTAATGATTAGACATGAAATATCAAAGGAGAAGCCAGGATGGTAAAAGTGAAGTTACCGGATTTCGACGGTCGTATAGATCCAAGTGAGTTTATCGACTGGCTTCAAGCAGCGGAATACTACAAGAACGTTCCTAGGGATAATAGAGTTGACAGTCATCAGCTTAGAAAAAATGCTTCATTATGGTGAGAGAATCTGAAGTATCTTGGAAAGTGGGAAGGGTAGTAAAATTACTATTTTGTCAAAAATAAAATGAGAGATGCATCTCAAGTATTTGCCAACAAAATATAGACAAGATATTCTTAAGGTTGCATCACTTACAGTAGCAAGAACTCTCGGTAAATGAGTACTCTAAGTTTGAGCAGCTTATATTAAAATGTGGGCTAGGGGAGCTCGAAGAGAAGACACTATCTCAACACTTGAGAGGATTGAGATCGTCCATTGACAACATGGCACAGTTACAATCCTATTGGAAATTACATGATATTCAAGCCCTAGATTCAAGGCGAAGAACCATCATTGGATGACCACCATTACATGCACAATTCAATCTCAGGATCAAGCAGCAAGAGCACACCCAGTTGAGCATCCCAGCAGACCCAGCCCGAGGAAAAAAACAATTCAGAGTGGATAAAAATTGAAGATCTACAACACTCTCAAATCCATCTCAGCAAAAAAATGCCTCTAAGCGCCATGATTTTGGGCACATTGCATTAGATTTTCCAGACAAGAGGATGATTACTATAACCGAGAATTGAGTAGTTAAGAAAATGGTCGTGACACGAGAGAGAGTGAAGGCTTTAGAGAGGGTCCCAACTTTCAATCGACGAAAAAAAGATGCTAGTGATTATATTTGAGCCCGTGGGAGAGACTGCAAATGGATTAACATTAGTAGTTCTAGAAGTTAGTGAGTCTGAGAAGCCCATAACAGAAAATGGACAGCCCTTGTTGAAGTAATTGTCAGAGATAATGAACAAATGGTTACCTATTGGGTGGTTGCCACTAGAAGTAATCCAACATGTCATAGATTTCATTCCAAAGTTAGTTCTTCCATGCATACTTGTTTATTGTATGAGACCAACCGAGTGTGAGAAGTGGTTGAAGCAAGTTACAGATGTAGTGGTTCAAGAATTGGTTCGTGAGAAGATCCGTCCATGTGCAATTTCAACTCAGGTTGTGTAAAGGAAAAATGATAATTTATTCAATCAAGACAGACTTTGGAAGATCATATATGTTTTGAAATTGCTTGAAATGGATGTGAACGCAGATTTTGCAGTGGGACTGCCTCAGACATAAGACGATGACTTTGTTATGATGATGATAGATCAATTCCAGAAGCTTACAATGAAGTAAATGAAGCTCCTCCTATCTAGGGAAAAATAACACGGACGTAAATACCAAAGAAACTGTAGTGCCGTGGAATCCCGCTGAAATGCACGGTCACGAATAGGCATAATCTCGAGCTTAAAAAAAGTCCTATTTTAGCATATTTTCTTCCCTTTTTTATTTATTTCTTATTTCTTTATTTTCAATTAAATATTTTCTATTGTGGGACTTCTATATATGCCTATTGGACTATATGGATTACAATTTTTTTTTAGTGTATGAATTTGAGAGTTTTCTAATTTATGTTGCTCTTCAGAGTGCAGTATTATTTCTTTTTAAAGTGATGTGTATGTATTTTGCTTAAGAATAGATAGTGGACCTCCTCGCCGCCCGTATCTCGCCATATCGTCGTCCGACCTGCTATTTTCGGTCAGGAAAGTTGTTGAACTCGCGTTTACCCATTGTTGGCTGCATAAATCAGCTATCTTCTGCTTCCGGGCTGTCGCCCCATTGCCTGTCAACGCCAAACAGCAGTCCAGCAGCAGACTCCACCTCATAACCCTTCCAAATAACGTCACCCTCGCAGATTTTGTTTCCTTGTCATTCCACAACAAACTCCCCGCATAATCCACTTCCTAAATACCATTTAGAAGCCTAGATCAGCATTAATGAAGAAGACAGCTCATGGGTGCACAAAAACTGCTATTCGAGAACAAAAATTCTCCATATTTGCAAAATATGCAGAATTGAAACCTATACATTTTCTAAGATCGTATTTAACCAAATGAGCTCTCATTACAAATGGAATCTCAACAAACTGCTATAAAACCAGTCAAGAGCTTTCCAAGCCATGGTTACAGAATGACTGTTGAATTCACTAAATAAAAAAAAATGGATACGAAAACCATTAAGCAACATTTGAAGCACATCAGTAAACTCAATGATTATGGAATTAAAGTGAGATACCATGATGCATCTATTTTAAGCAAAATGAAAGGGATCTCAACAAACTGCAATAAAAGCACCAAGAGCTTTCCTAGCCATGGCAACAGAATAATTGCAGAGCTCATTGAATAAAAAAAGTAGATACGAAAACCATTAAGTGAAATTTGAAGCAAAACAGTAAACTCAAAATGATTGTGGACTAAGAGTGGCAAATCATGATGCGCTTTAACTTGCTTCCAATATAGATTTCTTCTCTCATTCATTAACATTGATTCATTTGCTAAGCTGACGTTATATAGTAAATTCAAGCTTACTCAGAAACATGGTATTCATTTCTTCAGCAGTGAACAAGACTATATTCAAGTAATTAAGGATACAGCAAAGAGCAAAAGCATGCATCAATTTTATGTTCCTCTAGATCTACTGGAATACTATAACCAAAAAATTTTATGCCCACAGAACATTTGTAAAATCAGTGCTCAGAGGAAATAGAAGTTAGAAGCAAATTATATGGGTCTAAAACGACAAGGATAAAAAATATGAAATAGCAAAAAAGCTACAGCAAAAAACACAGCTTTTCCAACTTTCATCTTGTTCAAGCATCTTGAAAACAGATTAATTTTAGATATTGGAAATAATTTTTACTAAGGAGCAGTTTCATATCCCTTTTTTAGGCAAAATTTAAACAAAATTTAGCTTGAATATTGGCAAAAAAAATTTCAGACACATTAAATCCTACTATTCCAGCCTCGTTATTGGTTGTGTCCAGGATAGAAGCGCTAACATTTAAGGGACTTAACGGATATAAGGATTTCTCCTCCCAGAATTCTTAAATCCTTAAATAAATAGCTTAAAAGTTAAGCAAAATTTCACAGTCATCATGCCGATAGTTTTCATGTTCTAATCCTCTTAAGATATACGGATTTAGGGACTTCTCCTCTCAAGTAGTTTTGAGGTTTTAGTCCTCTCAAGCCTTACTAAATCCCAATTGTAGTAAAACGACCCCGAAAAATCAGAACTCCTGCAACAGCAAGCTTCTCATGAAAATTTCCTAACAGCAATTAACGAAGAAAATGAAACAAAAATTTTCTCACTATGAAGTAATTTATCTGCATATTCCAAGCTGACAGATTCACATATCTAGCAAACGCTCCTCCACAGGGAAAAAATTAACCATAACTCCAAATTCAAAGCTGCTAAAAAATTCGAAATAGCTACACTGCTTGTTACATTAAACGAATTTCAATATTCACGAGCAGGCAAAACATGAAAAGAGGCAGACTTGAAATGGCTAGGAAAGGTTCATCAACCGTATGATCCAACAAATTTCCCAAGAACCAATAACTGAAACTACGCTGTCTTAGAGGAGGACAGAGAAACGAACAAACGAACACTCAAATTATAAAATTAGCAAAACCTAATTCCCATAATCTCCCAATTTGTTTAAGGGATTCATCGATCAGGACACCTTAAACAGCAACGAACGGCAGCCCTAATGCCCGAGAACCCACTTCTCAATCCAAAACCAAAAGAAACGATGATAAACAAAGATAACGAAACAAAAGAGCCCCAAAAAACTCACTGCCATGGTGCGCGCTGAGTTCCAGGGCAGAAGTCAAACTTTCGCCTTTCCAGAAGAGAATAAAGCCCTCCTACAAGACGGTGAAGGAACACAAAGCGAAGAGAAACCGCATTGATGAGCGTCAACTTTTAGTCTAAATTTCACCACGTAAAAACGCAAGCAAGCGCACAAAAACCGAGTCTGCCGCGCTTCTTCCCCTCCCTTTCTCCTCTCTCTCCCTCGTTCCCCTGTCTTCTTCTGTAAACCCCACCAACTGGGTTAAAACTGTTATTGATTCAGTTAAACATTGAATTAATTTAATATTATTTTAGAACACCACAATATCATCTGATCCTATCGCCAATTAAATCAAATTTAACTTTATTATGATGTAGTGTTACTTGGACTCTTTTTTTATTTTTTAAACTCTTTTTATTTGATCCCATTCTTATTTTAGTATAGAAAAATTTACCTACATACCACTCAATTTTTCTCTATTTACATATGTAAGAGCTAAACTTCATTTTATGCTGAGCCTCTCTCATTCGAGTCATGTCTAAGGTATAGAGTTCGAGTCCGAGTAGTGAAGAAAGAGAGGAAGAAAAAGAGAGGGGTTATCTCTGGGTTCGTTGGACCCTTTATTTCACACAAACTTAGATTACAAGTGAGAGAGAATGGAAGCAGAACTCCGCACGTAAAACTACGTGCGGAGTCCAATAAAATCATGTCACGTGGCGCGTGGCAAAAAAAAAATCTCGATAACACAGGGAATATTCTCTCATGTTATTCCGCGTTATTCAAGTGTTATTATGTGTTATTCAGATATTATTGTGTGTTATTCATGTGTTATTATGTAATGAGAAAATTATCGGTATTATAATAACACATGAATAACACATGAATAATACACAATAACACCTGAATAATGTGTAATAATACGAGATGAATATTCTCTGTGTTACCGGGTGATTTTTTTTTTTAACACGGGCCACGAGATTTGATTTCAGTGGGCTCCGCACGTAACTCTATATGCAGAGTCCTGATGTAATATTTTCTCCCTCTAGTTATAGTGAAATAAGAGGGGAAGTGAAAATTACTTATATACCCTTGTTATAAAGGGGGTAGGGAGGGATACTATGGACTTTCTCCTACTCGAACCAGCCTTTCTAAGTTCTTTCTTGTTGTTAGATTAGTTGGTGTTGGGTGGGGGACACAGACGATTGGATGACAAATAAAACATCAAAAGTTTAGGTGTTCATATGTAAAGATGGGGAGTATGCATATAAATACTTTTTAGTTTTATATATATAATTGAGTGGTATGTGTGTTAATTTTTATTTGAGAGGTGGCCGATCGGGATAGCGAGGATGCCAGCCAGTGGTGGGCTGACCGACGGGCAAGACGACAAGACGTGGGAGCTATTTCTGTAATCTTACTATTTTAGTAGTTGGTCGGTCGGAGCTACGAGGCAATCAATAAGTAGACGACGAGGGCGAAGGAGGTGGTCGGCTGGCGGGCGAGGTGGGCAGCCAAAGGCTGGCCGACAAGCTTTATGTATAGAAATATGTAAATATGCTATCTAAGAAAACTTTCTGATTTTAAGAATTTGGCCAGTTTGGTCGGCCGTGGCGACTAGCTGGAGCGGCAAGGTGGTTTGCCAGTGGACAGCAGGGCGGAGGAGTAGGTGGACTGCCGGCAGCCGGCTGGCAGACGAGGTGGCCGGCAAAATATATGTGGTGAAAACAGTTCTGGGTGCGATGTATGTAAATCTCTTTTATTTATTTATTTATTTATTTATTTATTATAATAGCTAGTCGGAGCGGCGATCGGCTAATGGGCGGCCAACCAGAGGGGAGGTGGTCGCTGGTGTGTCTCCGGCGGGGATCCTTCCGGCTCGACGAGGTCATATTTTTGGGCTGTACAATACAAATAGACACACACGCGCACATGAAAGCTTGTATTTCATTTTAAATAAAAATAATTATGTTTTTATATGATATAAATGATTTAAGTGACATAATTGTAAAAAATAAAATTCAGCTGTAAATTTGTAAATACATAGGATTTTGGTGGCATATTTGTAAATGTATCTCACTAATCAATCACTCATTTTCATCCATTTTTTAAATTACCGCTCAAATATCAAAATTCATCTTAAAATCTCAACTCATTTTTTTTTAATTAAATTCTCAATATATTGATTGTGGTGTGCGTCAATACATTTGTTCAGTAATTTTAAAAAATTAACTGGATGGTTAATTTATATATATATAGTATATATATATATATATATATATATATATTAAAGATCTAGGGCCTGATTTATATATATATATATATATATATATATATATATATATATGTATATATATATTAAAGATCTAGGACCTGATTTATTGAAATAAAACGGTTACAATAAGATTTGAGGATAGGGCCCAGAAGATGAAGCCTTATCACGTCAATACAAAACAAACAAATGATACAAAATACATAAATGAAAAATGTAAATAATAATGTCTAAGAACGGTATCGTCAAAGCTGTACTCTCTTTCTGGTTCTTGGCGATCCAGAAAGTAATCTCTTAAGTGTTAATCCATTGTCAGGAGTAACCGATGTATCATCAATTAAATCTCCAAGTATACCTCCAGGCTTTTTCTTCTGTCGAGAAGTGTAAACTTACCAATTTTCTTCTTTTTCTTCTTCTGATTATTCTTTTTATGAGGACTAATCCTTCTGATTCATGGAAGGAAAGGTAGATGCAACAATGTGTATAATTTAGGGTTTCTTCTCTTTCTACTGAATTTTTGAATATATTGGTCAGACTCTATAATTTTAGTAGCCACAAGAACATCACGATGAGAAAAAGAGAGATCCTTTTCACAATATATATATATATCATACATATATATATATATATATATATATATATATATATATATATCTCATAAAATAGAAGTAAAGACGTGTTTAGACTCGTTCATATGTCTAACATTTTAATTCAATCTGAAACTAATTTAATCAAATTGAAATTCGGCTGAATTCTAATAAAAATAAATGTGATTTCAGAAGGTCCTAAGATGTTTAACATTTAGGTGGTTTAACATTTATTTATAATATCTAAATATTTAATATCACATAAAAAATATTATTAATAAAAACAAAAAAAAATAAACACAAAATTTGACTTGCCCAAAGTACTCAATTTGCCAGGCTGGCCGGAAATAAAATGTCACGCGAGTTATGGATGATACTCTCTTTATAAAAATTTAAAGATGATAACTACTTATTCAACTCATTTTTATTTAGCTTATCTAAACCCGCTCTTTCATTGCAGTCTTCTCTAAATTATTCAAAATTCACATTTCAACGAAAAACCTTATTGTTATGAAATGAATACTTGGGAATATTTTAATTTTATTAGGTTGGAGGAGTATTCCTCAAAATAATTTAGAGAAATTTACATACATTGCACACAATTTTTATGTATTTATATATTTAACACCTAAACTTTTATACTTACATATGTAATAGCTGAATCTTTAATATCACATAAAAGATATCATTATTATCACATTTTAAAAATGAAATACACATTTTTATACATAGTTTTAAAAGATCAAACAACATTATATGTAAATATAAATATTTAGGCGTGAGATACGTAAATATATAAGAATTATATGTTACGTACGTAAATTTTCTGTGCACCCAAATATATTCATATACTTTTAAAAAACTTTTTAGAGGTACGACAAAGGATTCAACAAACCTTATGGACTTCGAAGGCCCATATCTGAAGTGGTCGAACTGAGTCCAGTAGCTGAAGTGGTCGAGTTGAGCCGATCTGCTTAAGTGGTTGAAAATAGCCCACTAACTGAAGTGGTCGAGCTGAACCAACTTGCCGAAATGGTTGATCCAACTCGAGAGGAACAAGCTAACAGAGAAGATCGTCATTATATATAAGGACATGTGTCTATCCTTATTTAAAGTGTTATTTGACATCAACTCGTGATCTTTTCATTAAGATATTGTGGACATGTACAATATTGTATTGAATGTAATTTTATAATTCTTTTACATCTCCTTATATAATAGAAGGAAGGAGAAGAGGAGAGGGGGGATTCGAAGATAGATGAATATGATCCAATCTCTCTCTTCCTCTTAGAAACCATTCCTCTGAACTATTCTCATTTCCTTGGAGATTCAGGGGAGAAGTCAAGAACTCGAGCTCTTGCAACGCATCCACCACATTTTTTCACACCTTTGTCAAAAAATAGGATCTCTCTTGGGTTGTAGGACCTTTTTTCCATGCATGCATCCTAAATGGATTCAACATCCCAAAATGTGCGGTGAGCGTAGAGTTCATACCCAAACTCAGTAAGAAGATCCTTCCAACATAAGGAAGAACAGAGGAAAATGATGGATTACTGTCGGCCGTTTGGAAGTCTTAATTTAAGTTAAATATAAATATACGTAGAATTTTAAAAATAAAATTTCATTTTTAATTTGAAAATATTAAATTAAACCGATCTCATATATGCAATAGTTTAAATAATCAAACAATACACCACAAGCCATGTATCTACCCCGAAGAATAGATACATTGTTTGGCGGTGTGGCTTGATCAAATAAATTAAAGAATCCATGACATTCTTTTAGTTACGCAAACCATTTATGTTGACCGACAAATTTCTTTATCTAATACAACAGAATTAGATTGAGTTTATATTAATATGAGGTTTTTAAGTTTCATATAAGGGCAAACTCTATTGTTAATTACATCTTAGATAACCGAAGTCATCCAAGAAAACTCTCGATTTATATCAGGAAATAATATTTTCATGACTTCCAAAAGGTAGGATTTTCCAAAAGAGTGTGTGGTAGTGGGAATTCCAATAGATGAGTGGCTCAAGTTTCAGAACAATTATTGTAGAAATCCAAAGGAATGAAAGCTAAGGGAAGTCATAGATCCAAGAAGAATCTTGGTGACTTCCGAACTATCCTAGGGTTTGGCTTCAATTTGAGGTAATTATTTGATATTTCATCCTACCAATTTTAATTAATTAGGACTTACATTCACTTGATACCGATCGTGTGAATAACCTGGAAGATGGTAGGATTTATGTCATATCAGATGACAACCTCAGAGTCCTAAGACTAGTTTAGAGCTTATATTGCCTGAGGTGTAAAGACCTAAAAGATAAAGAGAGGGTTTATGTTCGCACCATGCGAACTACCTCGAAGTTCTATGACATGTTAATTTCTAAAGAGTTTTGCTGTTGAAGATGATCATCCTGCCCACTTGTTCCAAGCTCCTTGTCGTACAAGTTTAATTTTAGAAGTGTTAATTCAAGAGAAAAGAGAAGTCTCGTTGGAAATATTTAAATTGTGGTGTCTTAGTGTCTGTTATGGAAATATTTAAGCTGATTACAGCGAAACCGGTTAGGATCCCACGGTTCCCTCATTCCGGCATCACTATTTTCTTCGGATTCACTTAGTCCAGATGAATTTACCAAATTCAACTAAATGAATTCAGTACTTCATTCAGACCATGGGAAATCTCATTAGTAACCGTAGGTTGCCTCCTTTGAGAGATTCATGATCATGTGATAGAGACGTTTTAATTTAGTTGCAATTGTGATTTTGTTTTGTTTGTGATTAAATTTTGAGTTGTCTTATATTTTAACTGTTGTGGTCGTGAATTTTATCTTTATTTCGTTTTAAATTTTAATTTTGGTTTTGGGTAAAAGTTTTAGTTATGACATGCAAGGTGACGTTGTTGTTTATCATGCAAATTTATGAGCAGAAAATATAGTAAAGTAAATGCAGAGAAAAAAAAATACTGATAAAACTATAAAAGCGTACCAGTCCTCTTCTCATACTCCAGCTAAAGGATTACCATTTTCAGGACATATGTATGTATAAGTGTTGACATCACTTTTGTGAGGATTATTATAAATCATCTTGAGAAAGGAAATCTACCAATATTGATCTCCTAAACCTTACCAATGTTCATTAAACTCAAATGTCTAGGGTAAACCCCTAATGAAGTCTTTTAATCCAAATTATAATGACACCCTAAAAATGATCAAATCAGCAATAACAAAACCTGATCTAATCAATTCTTGACCAAGCTGGTCAACCTTTGACCCAAATGATCAAACTAGGTCAAAATGATCAATCCTTGACCCAATCACCACCATATTGACAAAACTAGTCAACCTTTGACCTGAATAGTCAAAATAGGTCAAAATGGTCAATACTTGACCTAATGACTACCACATTGATCAAACTAGTTAACCTTTAAACCTAAATGGTCAAATTAGGTCAAAATGGTCAACCCATTGACCCAATGACCACCCTATTGACCAAACAAGTCAACCTTTGACCTAAATAGTCAAACTAGGTCAAAATGATCAATCCTTGATCCAATGATCATTACATTGACCTAATGACCACCCTATTGACCAAACTAGTCAACCTTTGACCCAAATGGTCAAACTAGGTCAAAATGGTCAATCCATTGACTCAATGACCACCACATTGACCAAATTGATCAACCTTTGACCTAAATAGTCAAATTATGTCAAAATGGTCAATCTTTGACCCAATGATCACCACATTGACCAATCTGATCAACATTTGACCTAAATGGTCAAACTGGGTCAAAATGGTCAATTCTTGACCCAATACAACCACATTGACCAAACTAGTCAACCACTAACTAAAATGGTCAAATTAGGTCAAAATGATCAAATCATTGATCCAATGACCACCCTATTAACCAAATATATCAACATTTGCTAAAAAGTCAAATTTGGTCAAAATGGTCAGTCCTTGATCCAATGACCATTACATTGACCTAATGACCACCCTATTGACCAACTGGTCAACCTTTGACCCAAATGGTCAAATTAAATCAAAATGGTCAATCGATGACCCAATGACCATCACATTGACCAAACTGGTCAACATTTGACCCAAATAGTCAAACTAGGTTAAAATGGTCAATCCATTGACCCAATGACCACCATATTGACCAAACTGGTCAACCTTTGACCCAAATGGTCAACTTATTTTATCTTGGCATCAGCAGTGCCTAATTATGGACCATACATATTTCTCTCACAACACGCCTCTGCAAGTAGTAAAATATCATATTCAACAAGAAAAAAAGATTTTAATGTGATAAAATAACACCACATTACGTTTGAGTAACCCTCCTCAGCATGATCTCTAGAAGAATCACCTTCTGTTACAGGAGGATCACCAAAGGTAACCATCAAAATAGCTCGATGATCAACATATAGATCTATACTTAAAATATAAAAGTTTATACCCAAACTCATCATGTAAATAATAAAAAAAGACTTCGAATTAAGAATAACACACTTACCACTAGAGCCAAGCTTGGGAGGGGCCATGAGACTGAAGTCCATTTGCTCTCTGAACAAATTGGAGGACTGATGTTCCATCAAATTGTTCCCATCAAGAGGAATCCTCCCTGATGGTTAAATCTTACAAGGAAGCACTGTCATCCTGCTATCCGGGGTGGCCTCCTTCACCTCATTCGCAATTGGATTTGCAGCATCTCCAGTTCCTGCGAGTATGCCATTGAGAAGTTCCTTCTTCCACTACACTAGATTCCTTAGAAGCTTTACTCCTTGTTTGCAATTGTTTCTCTACGGACAGATTGGCCATCAATCTTTTTGGAAAAATATTATCCGAAAGGCATTCTATTGAAATCATCATATTATCAAATAATTCCCTACTGATCATAAGATGTTTGAGATGCTTCTTCGAAATGGAAGCTTATGACTCACACGAAACACTTTTATAAAACTAGATGGGAGTGAACATTTAAAAATATTTAATATTTGCAATTAATGCTACTACTTTAAATACCCGGCTTTATTTTTTTTATTTTGATAGCATAAATGGTGTCGATAAACGTTCAAATACACATTTACAAGTTCGTTTGGACATGCTATAACACTTATTCTCTAACAAAAGGAAGTCACAAATACGTCCAAACTGCCATCAATAACAGGTACGTCCCAAATTAATCTCTTGCTATTTCCTAACTCAAATCCCATTTTTTGGGAAATGCTCTCATTGTAAAACAACTCGGCCAACCGATCTCCCTCGTTCAAGGGTATAGATTCATCTTGTCTCAACAGGTAGAACCAAAATTCAAAATGTCACCTTCCTGTAGAAGAGTGAGGGCCGACGAATCTGAAACTATTTTATTCTTTTGTCCCCGTACATAATGAAGACTCTATTTTCATCTCAGAAACTATTCCTTCGAACCATTCTCCATTTCCTTCGAGATTCATGGAAGAAATCAAGAGCTCGAGCTTTAGCAAATATAGCTACCACATTCTGCCACATTTTCCTCCAAAAATTAGAATTTCTCCGCAATATACAAGTTCATAAGATACTAGGGGGCCTATGTACTAAATAGAGTTAACGTATCTCACTAAAATTTCAAAGAAAATTTGGCCCGCGATGACGCCAAGAACTCTCACACGTAAAGGAAATAATAATTTCAAAAATATATCAAAACGTCTTGATAAAATATAATTAATCCACTAACTTTCCCCTCTTAGTTACAACTCTTTGTTGGCCTAACGCGAGAAGTATATTAATAGACTATTAAAATTTATGGTACATTATAAATATAGTATAAAATAAAATCGTCAAGTTATTAATACAATATTTTTTATTTGCTAGTAAAATAAATTAAAATTTTCATTATTTTATGTTTAGTTGGAAGCAAGGTAAATTCCAAATGCTTCATAAATGGAGTTAGGGCAAGACAAGATCGTCATGCCTGACGAGATCGATGGTGCAATTCATTTGCTTTCTCTTTACATTTTGATTTATTTATTATTGCTTTTAATTAAAGGGCATTTACAAACATACTACTCAATTCTTATGTATTTACATTAGTAATAAATAAATTTTATTTCTTACATTTATATTACCTAATGTTGTCATATCACATAAAATATATCACTAATTTAAATTTAAAAAAAATGAAATTCCAATTTATAGATGAGGTGGTGTTTATGTAAAAATTTAAATTTAAATATTGAAATGAAAATAAATAAAAATTAGTGGGTATGTATGTAATTCTTACTTTAATTGAATGCTAAATACAAAATTTTGAGGTTTATTTGATGATGAGACAATGAGTTGTACAGATTGGCTAGCCATTACGAGTATTATTGTATGATTAGATTGTAGAGAATTGATGGAGACCATCATGATGAACATCTCAACTGAAGCAGGAATGCATCATAATTGAAAGTCATCTGCAAATTTTATCATTTGACATAAATATGCGATAATTAGCATGAATTTTAAAATATTTTCTGAGAAATTAATGTCTAAATTGAAATTAAAAATCATCTAAAACTTTGATTTCAACAAACTTTTAGTTAAACTGACCGGTTCGACAAGACGGACCAGTGACCAAATCAAATCAAGTCTGAATAAAGCAGTTAAACCATTTTGTAAGCTTTGGGTTGCTAATTGAAAATTCAAAAGGATTCTAAATCTAGCAACCTTATAATCAAATCAAGCGTCTCGATAAGATGAGTCCAACGAGCCTATGATCACTCAATTCTGACATTGTTAAGGTATTTAAATGTAATGAAAATAAAATTCGATCATGGGAGTTTTCTAAGTCGTCTGATGGAGTGGTTTAGATTCTTTCCTAATTTATAGGGGAGGCACTCTCAACCTATATAAATAGAGCCTTGCCCCCTTCAAGAAAGAGGACATAGAAACTGAACCGGAGAAAGAGCTGGACTTGGAGCTGGTTCGCGAAGAAGGACTGGATTCTATTGTCATTCTTGACCGATGATCCATAGAATTATTCTCCCTTCCATAATCACCAACTACTATCGACCACCTCTTGCCGAACACAATTGACCACTTGCTCGTTGCAACGAAGTCCCTCATAGAGTTGTGATGTATGTTTCAGACTAAAGAAGCACTATGTAGAGTAAAGACCAACGCTACTGAGTAATGAGACAACCTACTAAGCAGTGCATCATCCTGAACTCTGTGTAACGATGCACCTTAGTGTGCCACTGTCTCAATAAATACTCACTACTGGAACTACTCTTGATCATTTGTATAACAAATCTGTATGCATAAAACCATTATATTTCAATGAACTATGTAAGCCTTTCTCATTTATGAGACAATGGCCGGAGCATGCACTCATCAAGGGATAGTGGATTGTTCTAACCGGGCTAAATTCTATAGTTTTTCCCCTTTTCAAGTTTTTCAGGTAAACACCTCTCGTGTTTGTACCTGTCACTTCAATTACCCATGTGTGTTGAACTTTTGTGAAATGCTAATATACTAAATAATCACTCTACCATTGTAAATCTTTTAATGAGCATCGATTTGGCACCATCAGTGGGAAAGGTAATCATATCACCGTACAACTTGCAACTCTTATGGAATTGCCACCAGACACAATACTCGACGTCAAGCCTCCACCTCTTTCCACCTTGAAAAATGTTATATTGTTGGTGAAGGCATCTCGGGTCCCTCTTTAGAGGATCAAGCACACATGATAGAAGAGTCTCATTATGAGATCCTCTAGCTTCTATGTGAGACTCAACAAGTGATGCTCGCATACCTAAGTGAAGCTTACTTACCACCAGTTCAACAACCATTGGGAATTTTGTAGCTCGAGCATGTCAGCATATTTTTAGGTTGTGTGTGGTATTTTGAAAAGGGGTCGCCTACAGAAATTGTCGGTGAATTTTAAATTTTAAATTTAATTTAAATATATATATAATTTGGAAATTAACATTTGATTTTGAAAATAATTTTAAGTTTGAAAATTTTAAGATATGAAATCAAACCGATCTCACATCCCGAATAGTTTATATAAACGAGTACCGCACCACAAACCGTGTATCTATCCCGAAGAATAGACACACTGCTTAATCATGAAGCTTGATTAAAGAAAGTAGAAGATTTGTGACATCCGTTTAATCTGCGAACCAATTTTATAAGCCGACAAGTTCCCCTGCTTAATACAAAGAAATTTAGCAGGGTTTATATTACCTGGATTCTTAAAGTTTCATATAAGGGCAAGCCTCTATAGTTAAATACATCTTAAATGATGAGAATCATTTAAGAAAACTCTCAATAATGATCAGTGGTTTTGCTTTTAAGAATTTCAAAGTTTAAGGTTTTCAAAGGATCAGATTTTGGAAATTTCAATAGGGATTAACTCAAATTTGGAACAGTTTATTTTTGGGGAACCAAAGAAAGAGAAGTAGGAGAAGTTGAGGATCCAAGAAGAATCTTGGTAACTTCCCAAACTATCCTATTGTTTGGTTTCAATTTGAGAATTTACTTGATGTTGTAATCCTGCCAATTTTAGTCGATTAGGATTTATATTTGTATGATATAATCACACAAGTAGCCTCGAAGATGTGAGGGTTTATGTCGTACCAAACAACTACCTCAGAATCCTAAGACCGGTTAGGACTTAATTTGCATAAAATGATTATGCAAATGCTTAACGAAAAGGTTGAGGATTTATGTTGCACCAGGCAAACTATCTCGAAATCCTATGGCTTGGGTATTTAATTCTAAGAATGGTCTTGTTGAAGTAGATCCAAGTTTTGCTGACGACGATGGCCGTGCTGCCCACTATGCTCCAAGCTCCTTGTCGTTGCAGAGATTTAGTTTTAGAAAATCATAAATCAGGAGATGAGAAAAGTGTTTTGATTTAGAGAAGTCTTAAAATCCAAGTATTTTAGTGTTTTAATTAAAACAAATCTTAAAGTTGGTTAAACAAAACCGATTAAGATCCAACGGTTCCATCATCCAGACACCGTTATTTTCATCGAATTCACTTAGTCTAGATGAATTTGCTAAACTCAACTGAATGAGTTCCACACTTTCATTTACACCATGGGAAATCCCGTTAGCAACACGTGGGTTACATCATCCGAGGTATTCCCGATCATTCAATAAGACATTTTAATTTAGTTGCAATTATAGTTTAGTTGTTCTGTTTGTGATTAAATTTTGAGTTATTTTATATTTTGAATGTTATGGCAGTGAATTTTATCTTGTGTGACTTTTAATTTAGTTTTGGTTTCAATTTTGTGGCTATCCTAAAAGTTTCAGTTTTCATGCAACAATCTTGTTTAACATGCAAGAAAGGCAAAGTGTAGTATAGGAAAATAAATTGCAATAAAATAAAAGCGTACCTGGAGGGTCTTTTCGTCATTCCAAGCTGCACTTAAAACACATGTTAAAACATTTAAATGTTTACAACAAGTACCTAGATAAAGCTAATGGAAAGGTTCTGGTTGTCTGCCAAAATCCTAATCATATTGCTAGTCAATCCCTATGACGTCTAGGTTCATTTGCTTTTGTGGATGATTTTCTTCATCAAAGAAAAATTAAATTCAATTGTTCTTCTAAAACATCCCATCATATTGAGGAAGTGTTTAGGACGAGTCCTAAACATCTTTTCAATATTTTTGGGATTATTTTTGAGTCCAAATGAGTTTTATTGTACAGGTGAATTAATCATCCAAAAATTTAGTTTAGTTTGTTTCTTGCTCAGTGAATTAGGATGTTTGATTATCCTATAAGTAAAGTGACACTTCACTTGATACTTTATTTAAGAGTTATGATAATGAAAATCTTTAAGGGGCAAATTGGTTTGTTAAGGAACTTAACCATCCTTAATTAAAATTGAATTGTTGACTTAAGATAATTTAATTTAAAAATTCAACCTAGTTTCTTCTAAGTGTCTTAAGTTACTTAGATTGAAAGAGATATTTGAGTTGTTTAATTTCATTAAGTTTTGATGATTTTAATTTTTTGAATTAATCATATTAATTTAAGTTAGTTTTAATTATTAATTTAATTATTAATTGATTTAATTTTCACATTTCAATTAGAGGCTGTTTTGAGATCATTTAATGTTTTGAATTTTGTTTTAGATATGTCATTAAAATGATTCTAGATTAGTTTCAAATATTTTAAATTTCTTTTAATTTGATCATTAAATGATTTAATGTTTTAAATTTTAATTAATTACTAAATTATTTTAAAGTTTTAAATTTTAATTGATTATTTAAATTGTTTAATGTTTTAAGTTTTAATTAATTATGGATCATTTATTATTTAATTAATAATTTCAATTATAATTATTAAGAATTGAATGTCATTGTATTATTTCAATTAGGGATTTTAGATCAAAGAATTAATATCTTCTTAAGTTATATCCCTAATTTTAACAATCCCAAAATTTTAATTAATCTTCCAAAATTTAAATAATTTAATTAATTAAGGTTCCATCTTGATTTTTTTAAGGTGATTAATGGGTTTCTACCCTTTTATTTCCTAAGTTTCAATCATCCAAGGGAAGATTAAAATCAAATATTTTACCCTCCCCCTTTATTAGGCCTAAAATATTAATTAAGGTTAAAATCCTTAATTACCTTTATGCCCTCTTAAGTCTATTCACTTCATAATTCACTAAATTGAGCTCAAATGAATTTGAAATTTTTGTGTCACTTCACTCACATGTCAATTAAGACATTAGAGGAGAAAATGTGATTTTTCTATTTTTAATCTAATTTATATAATTATTTTTATAAAAAATATGGGTTTTCAATGAAAATTCAACAACATGACCAAGGTAAGATTTCTATCCTTAGGAAAATTATGGGATGTTTCTACTGACCATGGGACCACTTGGACCAATTTTGGTGATTTTTTGAATTATATTTTATTTATTATAATTATTTTGAGTTTTAGAGTATTAATTAATTATAAAATAAAATAAAGGTTGAAAATTAAGTTTTATATTTTTCTCGCTGACCTCAAGGAGTTCAGAGTAATAAATTTTATAATTTTCTGATTTTTCTTTGATTTATTGGAATTAATTTAGTGAAAAGGTTGGAAAATCCTTTTTTTAATATTAAAAATTGTCTTAAGGTTTTAAAATTCAATATCTTTACCAAGAGACTTGGGAAAAATATTTGATTTGTTCCTAAGTGATTAGGAGTCAAAATATGACATTTTTGTGATTTTTATTATTTTTATGATTTTTATTATTTTTAATTATTTAAAATATTAAAATATGATGAAAAATGAAGATTTTTGAAAATTTACAATTTTCATTTTCTTAGACTCCTCTAATATCAGAGAGCCCACAAAACCAATTTTGTGAATTTTTAAAATATATTTTTGGAGTTATGAATCTTTAAAGTTTAATTTTACTCATGTGACTTAATTAATCCATTTAGTGAGGTTAAACATTTCCAATTGATTTCAAATTTTTATGTGAGGTCCCTCTAATCCTAAAGATCAGTAGAGAATTGTTTTCAAGTTCTTTTGATGTGTGGTTAAGCCTAATTAATTAAAGTTCAGTTTTGAGTAATTATGCCAATTAGGATTATTCTTAATGAATTAACTCAAAATATAATTATCCTAGGGTCCTCTAGTTCTAAGAAACTTCCCCAAATTTTCCTAAAATTTTCTAAGCAATATGCTAATTAATGGAATTAAAATACCAAAAACAGTGACATAAACTTGAAAAATACATAACTTGACATAGAGATAGCCTCTGACCTTGAAAAATTCAGAGAATGTTCCTAAGATTAGAGGCTTCAAAAGCCCTATGGTCTCATGCCATGGTGAATTTTCTATGCAAATGGAGAATTAAAATACTGAAATGAGTAAATAATTAATTAAAAATAAAATATTCATCAAATTAACTCAATTATTTTTCCACATTATTCTCCTCTATTCACTGAGCAAGAGGATTTTTTTATTTTTATTTTTTGTGATTTTTCTACACAAAGATATGGATTTTTAAAGTTCTGGGTATTTAAATAAATTAGAAAATACCTAATTTCCTACTTATCTGACTCAGCGCCACGACAACCTTAGCGTCTTCGAAGCTCCACGCGGCGAGTTCCCATTCGACGCCGCCATCTGACTCGGATGCCACGCGGCCCGCGGTCTCGCTCCATCCTTCGATCCGGCGCAATCTGGACCGTCCACTCGATACACTCGCGATCGGACGGCGCCTGGTTATCATCTACGACTGATGTGCACCCGTGATAGTCCACACTAAAACCCTAAGATCTCTCTCATCTCTCAATGGATTTTCATGTTCTTATGCTCTATGGATTCGTCTTGAGGAGATGAACACATCCATACGGTTTATGTGCTATGAAATTAAGCCAAGCAAAATAGAGAATCGCTGAAAGCTCGGGAGGAAGAAGGGATCCATACCTTAGCTCTGAGAAGTGAAGCTTCAATCAGAGAGTTATGGCACCTTCGATTGCACCCAAGGAAGCTCCAGATGAAGTCTCTAGCTGCGGGAATTGCCTAGGTATGAAAGTGACCAAGGCCGATTTCAGACTTTGGAGGCTAGAGCAATTGGGTGGCCCGGAGAGGGGCTTTCACCTGGGAACTTCTTCTCTTGGTCCTGTGCGGGTGTGGGTGAGTTTAATTTGATTTTGGTGGAGGTTCAAGGGATGTCCTGTTCTGGCCTGAGAATTGAGCTCCAAAATTGAGCTCAATCAATGGGGTTTAGGGCAGGAGAACAGTGGGGATGGATTGCTCTTGGCTAGAGGAAGCTCTGTGAGGAGTTTGGAGGGATTCTATGAAGGTCGATTTCAGCCAACCTTTTGGCCGAGAGGTGGTGGCTGGTTTAAATAGCCATGGCCAGGGCTTCCCAGGGGCAATTGATGGCTGGGATCAGCTGCCTAGGGGAGGAGATGAAGAGCTGTAGTGGCCATTGGGCATGGGACAACTCAGCAGGTGAGAATTTGAAATTTAGCCCATTCCAAGCTTCTCAGCCATGGTGTTTTCCGGTGGCTCAGGTGGTGGTCCGGCCAGGGTCAGGTCACCATCTGACTCAGTGAGTCCAGGGATCGAGTTTGGTGTAAGCAATGAGCCTTGGCCATGTGTAAAGAGCATGATTTAAAATGGAATGGGGAAGGGTGTATTTTGGGCTTAATTTGGTCAAGTCATGGTTTAGGCTAGGTGCACCTCCCCAAGGCTGGTTTGGGTTGAAGAGAAAGTCACTTGGGTAAGCTAGGAAAGGGTGGTGAAGTCCCCATCCAAGGTGATGTAGCTAAACTTGGTTTAGAGTGTAACACAAATGGGGTTAAAAAGGTTTAATGAAGGGTTAAGAAAGAACCCCCTCCTCTTGCCATTAATGGCTTGGTGAGGTGGAAAGTGGCTTTCATGGCTTGTATGTGGCTTATGCATGGCTTCATGGCTCCATGTGGCTTGGGGCAAAGCTTGGTCAATTACATGGAAGAAGGTTTTGAATTTTTGGGCATTTTGATGGAAAATTTCCATGGGACCATATTTAGTCTATTTAAATGATGGAAATAAAACTTAGAGAATGATTTTATTAGATGGATGATGAGAAGGATTTGTAATGTGGGCTTTAAAGCCAAATTTGGGCTTTTTGAAATCATTTTGGATGGGCTTTTAGAATGGTTTAAGAAAATGGGCCTTTAAGTTTGAAAACAAATTGGTGGATGGAAATTTTGTGAAGGACCATGCCAAATAAATGTTGGGTTTAGTTTAGGGATGTGTCATGAGTGATTTGAAACAAATTTGAGGTGATTTGGAGTTGAATTGGGTTTGATTTGGGGCTTTTTTGGGTAAAGGGGCCAAAGTGGGTCAAATTGGGCTAACTTGGGCTAAGGTTGGGCTAATGTTAGATTTAATGTAAAATTAATGTTGATAAATGTTTATGGAAGTGTTACAAAGAGTTTTCAACTTTGGTTGGGCTTTGATTTTGGGATTTGAGCCCATTTGGGTTCATGGTGGGTTTAGGCCAAAATTGGGGATTTTTGGTTTGGGTTAGGTTTGGGTGGAGTTTAGGTTCAAATTTGGGGAAAATTAAGTTAGGTTTTTGTTTGTGGGGATGTTAGGAAGGTTTTAGGAAAAGATTTGGGGTTAATTGAAGTTGAGTTGGGTTAGTTTGGGCTAAGTTTAGGTCATGGGCCAAAATTGAGTTTTAAGCTTCAAATTGAAATTGGATCCACATGTTAATCAAATTGGAGTTGGATTTGGTCTAAATTGATATTGGGGATATTAAATTGAAGTTTAGAATTTAATTGGACCAAAATTGAGACCAATTGGAGTGGTTTGGTTTGCCATTGGGCTTACTTTAGGTTAAAGTGGGTCAAATTGGGGGTTTTAGCAAAAGTGGGTTAAATTGACAAAATTGTCCTAAGGTATAGTTGGACAAAATTAAATTAGGAATATTTGAGATTTTCTGGAATTTTTTGGGAATTTGTTGAATTTTTGGAATTTTTGGGTTAAAAGGGTATTTTGGGTATTTGGAGAGTATTGGGGGGTATTTTTCGCATTTTTGGTACATTTGGCTATGGATGATCAACTTGAATGGTGGGAAATATTTAGGATTGATTATTGGGAAATTTTGGGTAATTTGGGCAATTTTGCAAATTTTGGGCAATTTCAAGGGCTTTTGGTAGGTTTGGTGGGTTTAGGGTCCCGGAGGTCAAAAATTGAAATTTTGGAAAAATGAAGGTTGATCAGGTGTGAGTGAAATGAAATCATTTTGGTTGAACCATGAAGCCATATCAAGATCATAAGAGTCATGAGAGGGCTCATTTGAGGCATTCACTATGTTGTTCCTAAACCTCTTAGCCAAGGGCCTAGGGGTTAATGTCCATCCATATGAATTACCTACAAGAGTCAGGAAGTCAAGCTAGGTATGAATGATTTTAGAATTTGGAATGTGCGAGAAAGTGTAATGTGTGCAGGTCAACCCTCACCAGACCAGGCCACCTAGGGTAGTCCTAAGGCCAAAGAGTCCTATAGGGAACTCATCCTTTAAACCTCTACATTTAATCTTAACCCTCCAAGTGACTTAGGGGTTTGCAATCAAACTTATTGGGTTTGCAGGGAGTTAAGAGGTGTTTGAATTTCTAAGTAGTGGGTTCCATTTCTAGTCCTCTAAGATAGTCAAAGGGAAAGCCTAAGGCTAGATCCTCAGTACTAAGGAGAGAGAAGAGAAAAGACCTCATCAAAAATGAGGTCAACAGAGCATACTCATACCGGCCCTCTCTCTGTATTGGAACACTTTTTCTATCTAGCTGGGATGATGGCCTTTTCGATGTTGTGAATTCCACACACCCGTCCCACATAGCTAGGCCGACCAGTCACCCTCCAACACTGATGCAAAACATGGCCCCACTACATCTTTCTACCACGTCTGGTAGTTTAATCTGTGACGAGCTACGATGTGTGCTTCAAGAAAGCTACGATATGTGCTTCAAAAAAAGTTCCCTATGGGGGATAGAGATTACTTTCCCGCTTGTCTTAACTTTCGAGATTTTTTGCCATTTGTCAAGGCAGTCCTCTAGAACCCCATCCCAGTAGCTTTAAGCTACTTAACATTGATTTGTATGAAGTGATAATAGAACCTTATGAATATGTCGATCATTATCAAAACAACATGCATTTTCAAGGTGCCTGTGATGTGTTTCTTATTAGGTGTTTCCTACCACTCTCAAGGGTCATGCTCGCAATTGGTTCTGTTTTCTTCCAGGAGGCATTATTCACACTTTCAACGAATATGCTCGTCTATTTATGGAGCAGTTAATAATGAACAGAAGGATCATTAAAGATTCATCCCATGTTTTATGAATTCACCAGAATGAGGGAGAATTGCTTAGGGAATACATATTCTCTATTGAAGCTTGTCATACTCTAGGAGCAGATCCTAAATTATTAGGGGGAGTCTTTCTTGGAGGGTTCTACCCAATTGTTTTCTACTCATCATTAATGTGGGGAACAGTTCGCCCTTGCACTGACCCTATTCATTGTGTCAAAGCTCAGATCACCGACGAGGCCATCAGCACATGCAAAGAGTAATTAGAGAAGTTTAGGGGAAAACCTAAGAATGACCCCAGAGACATTAATCAAACCTCACAGTGAAGGGACATTGAACAATAAGAGAATACTCCCTTTTCATATGCAAACCAGTGATGTGAGACTTGTTTAGAGGAGTATACACCCGTTAGCACATCATGCGTCAACAATCTGATGACCATCAAGGATGAAGACATCGTTAATTAGCCACGAACTTTAAAACCAAACTTGAGCAATACTTTCATTTCCACAGAAGCCATTGTCATGCCATTGAAGCATGTAAAAAGCTCAAGGAAGAGATCAAAAGATTGATTCGATAAGGGCATATAGGTTAATTTGTGTGAAATAAACCAATCAATATGGATAGTTCTCCTAATAAATGGAAAATGCATAAAAGGAACTACATGGGAGTCACCATATTGTTGGAAAAATTCAAAAAAATAATTATTATCTGATCAAGTCCTCATCACCCCACCTAAATAGTAAATGTAAAAGAAACTGTGCTTTGAGCCTATCACTTTTAATGATATAGCATGGAGAGTGTCTAGGTCCCTCAACAAGACTCTCTCAACATTAGCACAGGGATTAGTGAACATTGATACAATGTAAAAAGATCTTTATTAGCAATGAAACCTCTAGTAATGTCTTGTTATACTCCACCTTTTTTTTAGAGACTAGCTAGGGAGAAACTTCAACCCATACCTAGGATATTTTACATGTTCGATAATCAGCCAGTAAAATTCAAGGAAGTGATCAATCTTCCTATAATAACGAAAGAATTTTATTAATAGATGGCCACTCCATTTATTTCATCATTGTTGAGTCAGAATCAATATAAAACACCATCTTTAGGAGACTACACCAGTCCATCTAAGGCATCATCACTTTGGTGTCATAACTCAAGATGAAGTTCCCAACCCCAACAATGATTGGTGTTGTTTTAAGAGATTATATACAACACAATCATGCTACCTCATGAAAGCCCAGTCACACTCATTAATGACATTTAGCATCAAAAAATTCAATCTATGAGATGAGGACATATCCAAATAAGCTTTTCCCGAAGAATACTTCATCCATGTTCTGCTCTTTAGTGATCATCCGTCATGATTGGTGCATCTCGGTTCCCCCGATGAGCATAAGTTAGAATACATAGATATTCTCTAAAAGAACAAGGACATATTCACTTGGACCTCAACTAATATGCTTAGAGTTAACCCAAAGATAATTATGCACTCCTTAAAGATGGATCCAACGTTCATGGCAGACACCTAGAAGAAGTGAAACGTTACTTCATACAACTTGCAAGCAATAAAACAAGTAGTTAATAAGTTTATGGAAGTAAGGTTCTTATGGGAGGTGCACTACCCAACGTGATTAACAAATGTCTTGATGATAAAAAACACTGGTAGAGCTTGAAGGATGTGTGTTAACTATGCGAAACTCAATAAAGATTATTCTAAGGATAAATTTTCCCTCCTGTGCATAGTCAACATGTTGACACCATGTTAAGACACCAAATGCTCATCTTATTGGATGCATACTCGCGGTTCAACCAAATAAAGATAAATTTGAAGGATAAGGAGACCACCTGGCGTATACTACTACCAAGTCATGCTAAGAATGCTAGTGCGATCACATACTTTTGTGTCACATGCTCTACCCAGGAGTTTTCTCTTTCTATTTTCTGCTTTCTGTGGTCGCATTTTGTTTGTAGTTTGGATTTTAGGATTTCAACCCGCTACTGTGATCACACCAAGTTAGGTTCACAAAGTAAGAAAACTAGATATTTTCTACCAAAAATAATTGTTAACCCATTCCTTGTGCAATTGATATGTAGACTATAATACCACAAATTATTTGTATACTTGTGTGATTGACCGACTTACTTCAAGGTGAATTTTTAGCCATCACGTTTTTGGTGTCATTTATGGGGAGGAGTTTTAATAATCATCCTGATTTAGAAGAACTTTAGTTGATAAACTTATAATCAATGTTTCAAACTTTTTGTTTTCTTTTTTATTCGGTAGTTATTTATTTGTGCTTGTATTGTTGTTCAGTGTTTTCTTACAGGTACTAAAAAATTTGAAAGCCGAAAAAAAATTATAAAATAAAAAAAAACCATAATTATTCTGTTTGAGCTTAAAAAATCGACAACTCTCTGCTCACCACCACTGCAGCTTTCAAATGTGCAGTCTTCCCTTGCAGTTTCATCTTGAGATTCAAGCACCTCCATTAGGTACTATAACCCATTAAACAATTACATGCTCGATGTATTGGTGGACTAAGAGTAGCCTCCCTTCAACCTACTCTGCTTTGTTTTTAGTCCAGATAGACACGACCTTTTCTTCTTTTACACTCCTCTAATTAAAACGAGATAAATTCCCCAATCATTAGAGGAAGACCCATGGAAGAAACACAGCTTCCAATCTTATTTTTTTGTCCAAATAATTATTTGAAATATGCCAGCCAAAGCAAATTACATGCAGCGATCCGGGTTGACCCTAAATGAGAATATATAAGTAGCGAGCTCCAATGATCACAAGATCCCAACGTAGTAGCAAAAAACTAATTACGAAAATTATGGAGTTAGGTTTGATCTGGGTGATAATAACATCATAATGGTTGAAAAATGCTAGCAATTTGTGGCAAAATGGTAGCCGCATACGCATATGAATTGAGTTTGGTAGAATTGAGATCCTCTCCAAATAAGTTGGTTGTCGAATCATATCCTCCAATGCTCAGAGCAAAATGAGAAGATCAAAGATGTGCGTGTCTTGCAATAGAGCCACCTCCACTGATGACAGAACCAACCTATCAGTTGGACTGATCGGTCTGAAGAGTCGAGGTCAGTAATTGAGAACAATCCAAATGAAATAAAGAGGAGCAAAAATTGAGAGAAGGCAAAAGAAAGTCAGGAGCACAACACCAAAGCCAACCCTTAGTCCCCATATATAGGGTAACTAAAGCAAAAATGTCACAAAATCATACCTCGATTTCAATAATAGTATTATATTAACACAAAATTCAACATAAAAAATATTACACCAACAACAACAACAACAACAACAACAACAAAGCCTTAATCCCACTAAGTGGGGTCGGCTACATGAATCTTTTTTTCTCCATTGTGACATTCTAATAAATTAAGATCATTTTTTATGCATTAAGCCCGAGTGTTCCTAGGCCTACCTCTGCCTTTCTTAACATAAGTTGAATCTAAAACAACTACTCTCTGAATTAGATCATCAGATGGTCGACGTTTAATGTGACCAAACCATCTAAGGCGTCTCTCTCTAGTTTTGTCTGTCACTGGTGCAACACCAACCCTATTATGGATATATTCATTTCGCATTTTGTCTCGAAGTGTAAAGCCACTCATGCACCTAATCATTCTCATCTCTGCAACACTTAAGTTAGCATTATGCTTCTCTTTTAAATGCCAACATTCGACATCATAAAGCATTGTAGGTCTCACCACCATCTTATAAAATTTTCCTTTCAGTCTAAGCAATACTTTTCTAACATACAATAGGTCGAACACATTCCTCCACTTCAACAAAACCAATCTGAATTCTATTATTAACATCCCCATATATATCACCGCGACTCGAGATATCTAAATCGTTCACACCTTCTAATAATTTGATCACCCAAAGTTACACTGTTGACCTCATTTTTGGTGAGGTCTGATCTCTCTCCTTAGTGCTTAGGATCTAGCCATAGGTTTTCCCTTTGACTATCCTAGAGGACTAGAAATGGGACCCACCACTTAAAAATTTAAACACTTCTTGACTCCCTTCAAACCCCACAATTTTGATTGTAAACCCCCAGGTCACTTGGAGGGTTGAAATCAATATGTGGAGGTTTAAAGGATGAGTTTCCTATAGGACTCTTTGGCCTTAGGATCACCCTGGGTGGCTTGGTCTTGGTGAGGTCAAGCTCGCACACACCACACTCTCACACATATTCCAAACCCTAAAACCACTTTCACCCAACTCAACTCCCTGACTCATGTAGGTAACTCATATGGATGGACCTTAACCCCTAAGCCCCTGGCTAAGAGGGTTAGGAACAACATGTTGAGTGCCTAGAATGAGTCCTCTCATGGCTCTTGTGAGCTTAATATGACTTCATGGCTCAACCAAAATGGTCCCACTGTACTCACAAATAATCAATCTTCATTTTTCCCAAATTTCAATTTTTGACCCCTGGGGCCCTAAACCTACCACACCTACCAAGTATCCTTGAAATTGCCCAAAATTTGCAAAATTGCCTAAATTACCTAAAATTTCTCAAAATAAATCCTAAACATTTCCCACCATTCAAATTGATCACCTATAGCCAAATATACCAAAATTCCCAAAGATACCCCCAATACCCTCCAAATACCAAAAATACCTTTTTTGACCTAAAAAATTCAAAAATTCAGAAAATTCACAAAAAATTTCAAATATTCCAAAATAGCATCCAAATCATTTTTTTCAACTGCCACATATCCCAATTTTGTCAATTTAACCCAATTTGATCAAAAAGTCCCAAATGGGCCCTTAAGGCCCAAAATGGCCAATTGACCCAATCCATCCCAAATTCAACCCAAATGTCACCCAATTTTCCCCAAATTTGTTTTGAAATCTTCCTAACATCCAAAAACAAAACTCTAACTTTATTTACTCAATATTTGGACCCAAATTTCTAAAATTGGCCTAAACCAACCATGAACCCAAATAAGCCCAAATCCCAAAATCAAGACCCAACCAAACTTGGAAACTCATTGAAACACTCCCATAAACATTTTACAACATTAATTTTACATCAAAACCAACATTAGCCCAACCTTAGTGCATGTTAGCCCAATTTGACCCACTTTGACCTCATTACTAAAAGACCCAAATTAAACCCATTTCAACTCCAAACCACCCCAAATGACACCAAATCTTTTCTAAAATTTTCATGACACATTCCTAAGCCAAATACAAAATTTATTTGACACATCCTTTTACTAAATTTTTATCCAAAAGTCCATTTTTAAAACACAAAAGCCCATTTCCTTAAAGCATTTAAAAACCCATCTTTCATCAAATTTAAAAGCCCAAAACCTATTTCAAAGCCCACATGACATTTTCATTTATCATCTCTTTAATCAAAATCATTTCCTAAGTTCCAATTTCATCATCAAATAAATTTAAATCAAGCCTCATGCCAAAATACCCATAAATTTTAAAAATCCCAAAATCCCTTTCTCATGCAAGTGAGCCAACCTTTTCCCAAGCCATGAGCAAGCCATGGAGCTTTGTGTCAAGCCACATGAAGCCATGAGGGATCTTTCCACCTCACCAAGCCATTAATGGAAAAAGGAGGAAGTTCTTTCTTAAGCCTTCACTAAACTTTTTTAACCCCATTTATGTTACACTCTAATCCATGTTAGCCACCTCACCATGGATGGAGACTTCACCACCCTTTCCTAGCTGACCAAAATGATTCCCTCAGCCCAAAACCAGGTCATGGGAGGGTGCACCCAACCCATTTGCATGAGTTGACCAAACCAAGCCCAAAATGAGCCTCCCCCATACAATTAAAATCAAACTCCTTTACACATGTCCAAAGCCAATTGAACTCACCAAAACCCAGCCCTGACCTCACTGATCAAGATGGTGACCTGACCGTGCCGGCCAGCCACCTGGGTTGCTGGAAAACACCATGTCCGAGAGCTCCATGTGAGCCAAAAAAATTCAAAACCCACTTGCTGAGCTGTCCTAACCCCAGTGGACACCATGGTCGTTCTTCTTCTCCCCTAGGCAACAAATCCCAACCCTCACCTTGCTCTGGGAGGCTCTCCAACCATGCCTATTTAAACACCATCACCTCACGGCCAAAGAAGGTGCTGAAACAAAATCCTACCAAAACTCTGCCAAAATCATTCCAAACTCTTCTCATAGCATATAGGAGTTGATCCCCACTGAAATCTAGCCCTGATCCCCACTAGTTGAACTCAATTTTAGAGTTCAATCTTAAGCCCAAAACCAGGACACTTCACCACAGTGAGCCAATCCCCAAATTGATTGACTCTACACTTTCACCAGACCAAGAGAAGAAGTTTCCCAGCAAAAGCCCCCTCACCAGGCCGGCCATTCTTCCTATCGGCCAAGCTTTGAAATCGGGCTTGGTGGAAATCACACCTAGACAATTCACCAGGGCCAGATACTCCATCCCTAGGCTCCTCCAGCTCCAACGAACGTGCCGAGCACATTCAGTCGAGGCTTCACCTCCTGAACCAAGGTATGAGAACCTTTCTTTAACCCGAGCTTCCAACAATTCATCATTTAATTTGAGTTGATTTCAATGCATGTTAGCCGTATGGATGTATAGCTCTAGGCTAGACGAACATGTAGGAAAAAAACTGCTCTCGATTTGGTTGAGTATCGAATGAGATATTAGGTCTAAAAGGTGGACGGTTCTCGGGTAGGGGCATTTGGGGATGATGAACAGATGTCGTCCATTCGCGCGTGTATCGAATGGACGGTCCAGATCGAGCCGGATCAGGATACGGGAAGAGACCGCGGGCCTACATGGCGCTGAGGTGGAAGGCGGCGTCGAATGGAGGCTGTTGACCTCATTTTTGATGAGGTCTTCCCTTCTTCTCTTTAGTACTTAGGATCTAGCCTTAGGCTTTTCCTTTGACTATCTTAGAGGACTAGAATTGGGACCCACCTTTTAGAAATTCAAACCACTTCTTAACTCCCCGCAAACTCCACAAACTTGACTATAGACCCCTAATCACCTAGAGGGTTGAAATCAAATGTGGAAGTTTAAGGATGAGTTCCTATAGGACTCTTTGGCCTTAGAGCGCCCACAGGTGGCCCAGTGCAGTGAAGGGGCTGAGCTGACACACACACCACACTTATACACTACACTTTCACACACCTCCTAAAACCACACTTATACCTAACTTGACCTCCCGACTCATGTAGATGATTCACATGGATGGTCCTTAACCCCTAAGCCCTCGGCTAAGAGGTTAGGAACAACATAGTGAATGCCTCAAATGAGTCCCTTCATGGCTCATGTGGGCTTGATATGGCTTCATGGCTCAACCAAAATGATTTTCTTCCACTCAAATTCACCCAATCTTCAATTTCCCAAATTTTCAATTTTTGACCCCCGGGACCCTACACCCGCTTAGCCTACCCAAAACCCTTGAAATTACCCAAATTTTTCAAAATTTCCTAAATCACCCAAAATTCCTCAAAATTAATCCCAAATATTTCCACATCACTCAAACTGATCATCCATACCCAAAAATACCAAAAATTTTAAGAAAACCTCCCAATACCCTCCAAATACCCAAAATACCCCTCTTGGCCAAAAAATCCAAAAATTCAGAAAATTCTCAGAAAATTCCAAAAAATCCCAAATATTCTCAATTTCATTTTGTCCAACTACACCATGGGCCAATTTTGTCAATTTACCCCACTTTTGTCAAAGCCCCCAATTTGACCCATTTTAACCCTAAGTGAATCCAATGTCAAACCAAACCTATCCAATTGACCCCAATTTTGGTCCAATTCAATTCTAAACTTCAATTCAACATTCCCAACACCAATCTAGACCAAATCCAAGTCCAATTTGATTGACATTTGGATCCAATTTCACTTTTGGCCTTAAGGCCCAATTTTGACCTAAACCCAAACCTAACCCAAATGGGCCCAAACCCCAAAATCAAAGCCCAACCAAAGTCAAAACCTCTTTGAAACACTCCCATAAACATTTCTCAACATTTATTTTACATCAATTTCAACCCTAGCCCAACATTGGCCCAACTTGGCCCACTTAGACCTATATTGGCCCATTCACCAAAAGAGCCCAAATTCAACCCAATTCAAACCCAAATCACCCCCAATTTGCTTCAAGTCACTCATGATACATCCATGAGCTAAACCCAACAATTATTTGGCCCAACCTCTTTACAAAATTTCATCCCAAAATCCATTTTAAAATTCAAAAGCCCACTTTCCTAAACCATTTTAAAAGCCCATCCTTCACCACATCCAAAGGCCCAAAATTGGTCCCAAAGCCCACATGATATTTCTCTACATCATCCATTCAATTAAAATCATCCCTAAGTCCTAAATTCATCATCAAATCATTCCAAATCAAGTCTCATACAAATTTCCATCAAATTACCAAAAATTCCTAAAATCCATTTTTATGAAATTGACCCAACCTTTTCCCAAGCCAAATGGAGCCATGAAGCCATGCACAAGCCATATGCAAGCCATGGCAGCCACTTTACACATCACCATGTCATTTTTGGCAAAAGGAGGGAGTCCTTTAATGATTCCCTTAAGGGTGATTTAGCCACTTCCATGACTCCACTAAACCATGCTTAAACTTAATTGTACTTGGATGGTGACCCTTCCCCACTAATTAAGCTGACCTAAACCACTTTATCTTCAGCCCAAACTAGCCATGGGAAGGTGCACCTAGCCCAATCCATGCATTTGACCAATTTGAGCCAAAATATACCCTTACCCCATTCTACTTTGATTCAAACACTTTACACATGTCCAAGCCCAATTGCCTTCACCAACTTCAAGCCCTGGATCTCCTGACCCTGAGAGTGACCAATGCCTGGCCGGCCAGCCACCAGGTCGCCGGAAAACACCATGGCCGAGAGCTCACATGTGAGCCCAACTTGGAATTCTCACCTGCTGAGCTGCCCCATCCTCAGTGGCCATTGGAGCTGTTCTTCTCTTGCCAAGAGCAGGCTGATCTCAAGCCCTAACTCTCCCCGGGAGGCCCTCCACCCTCTCCTATTTAAACACCACCCCTCTCGGCCATGAGAGGTGCTGAAAACAAACCTTAAGGAAACTCGCCAAAATTGCTCCGGACTCCTCCCCATACACAGAGCACTTGATCCCCAGTGAGATCCCCCTGCCATTTCTTCTCTGTGAGCTCAATTTCAGAGTTGAAATTCCACCCAAAACCAGGACACTTCTCCACAGTGAGCCAATTCCCAAATTGATTGGTTCTACACCTTCACCAGACCAAGGGAAGGTGTCCACCATCAAAAGCCCCATCTCCAGGCCACCCAGTTGCTCCAGCCTCCAAGCTTTGTGATCGGGTTTGGTCGAAATCACATAAAAATTTCAAGTTCATTTGAGTTCAATTTAGTGAGTTATGAAATTATTAAGCTTAAAGGGTAAAGTGGTAATTAAAATTTTTAACCCTTAATTAAAACTTTAGGTTTAATAAAAAATTAACAAGTAAAATATTTGATCCTAATCTGATTTGGATGATTGAAATTTAAATAATTAAAGGGTAGAAACCCATTAAGCAATTTAAAATGATTAAACTTTAATTAAATAATTGATTAAATTTGGAAGAATAATAAAATTGGAATTATTAAAATAGGGATATTATTAGGAAGAGATTTATTTTTTAATTTAAAAATCCCTAAATTAATTATCTCATTAATATTCAATCCTTAATTAAAATGATAACTCAAATTCAAAATATTAAAAGACTTAATCATTAAACCAAAATTAAATTATTAAACTCTTTTAAAATTTTAATTAAAATAAAAAAAAATAATAATAAAATTAAATTAAATTAAATTAAAATAAATCAAACTAAATTAAATTAAATTAAATAAATAAATCAAATTAAAATAAATAAAACAAACAAATTAAATTAAATTAAATGAATTAAATTAAATTAAATAAACAAATTAAATTAAATTAAATGAATTAAATTAAATTAAATAAACAAATTAAATTAAATTAAATCAAATTAAATTAAATCAAATCAAACTAAATTGAATTAAATTGAATTAAATTAAATTAAAACTCATTAAATTAAATTAAATTAAACTAAGTTGGATTAAATATAACATCACCAAAGACATGAAGAATTCAAAATAAATCTAAATTAACTTGAACAATATTCCAAATTTAAACTCATTAATGGAAATTAAACTAAATCACAAATCATTTGAACACCAATTTGCCCTCGAAAGCTTTGGTTATTATAACTCCTAAACAGAACATTAAATGAAATGTTACTTCACCTATAGGATATTCAAATGTCCTAGTTCATTGAGCAAGACAACAACAAAACTTGAATTCCGGACGATTAATTCATTTGTATAATTAAATTCATTTGGACTTAAAACAATCCTAGAAATATTGAAAAGATGTTTAAGATTTGTTTTAAGCACTTCCTCGATATGATAGGATGTTCATAAGAACAATTGAACTTAATTGTTCTTTGATGAAGAAAATCGTTCTCAAACCAAAACACAAGGAACCTAGACGTCATAGGAAATGACTAGCTATAGGATTAGAAATTTGGTAGAAAACCATAACCCTTCCCTTAGCTTTATCTAGGAACTTGCTTAAATATTCTAATTGTGTTTTAAGTGCGGCTTGGGATGACGGGAAGACCCTCGAGTACGCTTTTATTTTATTGCAATTTACTTTCTTGCAATTTACATTATTGCAATTTACTTAATCGCATTGCACTTATTTTTCTTGCATGATAAACAACTCGTTGCATGAAAACCCACACCTTTAGGATAGACCCTAAAACTGAAACCAAAACTAAGTTAAAAGTCATTGCAAGATAAAATTCACCGCCACAACATTTCAAAATATAAAACAACTCAAAATTTAATCACAAACGAACACAAAACTACAATTATAACTAAATTAAAACGTCCTGTTGGATGATCGGGAATACCTCGGATGATGTAACATACGTGTTGCTAACGGGATTTCCCACGGTCTAAATGAAAGTGTGGAACTCATTTAGTTGAGTTTAGCAAATTCATCTGGACTAAGTGAATCCGATAAAAATAATGATGCCGGAAGGATGGAACCGTAGGATCTTAACCGGTGTCGTTATAATCAACTTTAAGATTTGTTTTAATTAAAACATAAAAAAAACACTTGGAAATTAAGACTTCTCTAAACCAAAACACTTTTCTCATCTCCTGATTTATGACTTCTAAAACTAAACCTCTGCAACAACAAGGAGCTTGGAGCATGGTGGGCGACACGGCCATCGTCGTCGGCAAAACTTTCCTAGAACTAAACAACAAAGCCATAGGACTTCGAGGTAGTTTGCCTAGTGCAACATAAATCCTCAACCCTTTGTTAGGCATTTGCATAGCAAATTAAGCCCTAACCGGTTTTAGGATTCAGAGGTAGTCGTCCGATACGACATAAACCCTCACATCTTCGAGGCTATTTGTACGATTCTGTCATATAAATATAAGCCCTAATTAATTAAAATTGACAAGATCAAAACATTTAAATAAATACTAAGACTTTCCTAAACTCAAGCCAAACGATAGGATAGTCGGGAAATTACCGAAGTTCGCTTCGAATCTGTGATTTCTCCTACTTTTCTTCCTTTGGATTCTCAAAACAAAATGTTCCAAATTTGATCCATTCCCTATTGAAATTCTAAATTTCAATCCCTTGAAAAACTTAAACTTTGAAATTCTTGAGAGCAGAATTATTGATTATTATCGAGAGTTTTCTTAGGTGATTCCCATCACTTAAGATGTAATTAACTATAGGGGCTTGCCCTTATAGGGAATTTTAAAGAACCTGAGTAATATAAACCCTGTTTAATGTTTTCACATTAAGCAGGGGAATTTTGTCGGCTTATAAAATTGGTTCGCGGACCAAACGGATGTCACAAATCTTCTAGTTTATTTAATCGAGCCCCACCGATCAAGCGCTGTGTCTATCCTTAGGGATAGATACACGGTTTGTGGTGCGGTGCTCATTTATATAAACTATTTGGGATGTGAGATCGGTTTAATCTCATATCTTAAAACCTTCAAATTTAAAATTATTTTTAAAATCAAATACTACTTTTCAAAATTATTTATTTAAACTAAATTAAAAATCCACCGACAACTTCTATTAGGCGACCCCCCTTTTCAAAATAAAACACATGACCTAAAAAAATATGCCAACAGAGGCGCACCGCGTGGAAAGCTCGGAGCTGCTGAGGTTGAGGTGGCGCTGCGTCACTTAAGTAGGAAATTAGGATTTTTCCTATTTATTTAAATACCAGAAACTTCAAAAATTCATAACTTTGCATAGAAAAATCATAAAAATAAAAGAAAAATACCCTCTTGCTTAGTGAACAGAGGAAAACAATGTGGAAAAAGAATTAAGTTATTTTGATGAGTATTTTATTTTTTAATTAATTTAATAATATTTCAAGTATTTCAATTCTCCATTCATGCATATAATTCACCATGACATGAGACCATAGGGCTTTTGTAGCCTCTATTCTTGGGAACATTCCCTGAATATTTCAAGACTAGAGGCCATCTCTATGACAAGTTATTGATTTTTCAAGTTTATGTGTATGTTTTGATATTTTAATTCCATTAATTAGCATGTTGTCTAATAAATTCTAGGAAAATTAGAGGAGGTATCTTATGACCAGAGGACCCTAGAAAAATTATAGTTTGGTTTAATTCCTTAAGAATAACCCTAATTCTCTTAAACACTCAAAATTGAATTTTAATTAATTAGGAGTAACCACACATCAAAATTACTTTAAAACAATTCTTCACTATTATTTAGGATACAGAGAACCTCACATTAAAATTTCAAGACAATTGGAAATAATTTAACCCATTAAATGAATTATTTAAGTTGTTTGGCCATTTTTAAAATTAAAAAATTCATAAAACCCAAAATATATTTCAAAAATTCACCAAATTGGTTTTGTGGGCTCTCTGATATTAGAGGAGTCTACGAAAATTAAAATTGGAATTTTCTAAAAATTTTCATTTTTAATCATATTTTTAATATTTTAATAATTAAAAAAACATAAAAATCATAAAAATGTCATATTTTACTTCCTAATCACTTAGGAACAAACCAAATATTTTTTCCAAGTCTCTAGGTTAAGATATTGAATTTTAATGGCTTAACACAATTTTTAATATTTAAAAAATGGGTTTTCCAATCTTTTCACCAAATTAAATCTAATAAATCAAAGAAAAATCAGAAAAATATAAAGTTTGTTTCTTTGAACTCCTTGAGGTCAGAGGGACTTAGAAAAAATATAAAACTTAATTTTCAACTTTAATTTTATTTTATAATTAATTAACACCGTAAAAATTAAAATAATTATAATAAATAAAATATAATTTAAAAAATCACTAAAATTGGTCCAAGTGGTCATCTGGTCAATAGGAACATCCCATAATTTTCCTAAGACAGAAACCTTACCTTGGTTATGTTGTTGATTTTTCATTGAAAGCTTCATCTTTGCATTAAAATAAATATATAAATTAAATTAAATTAAGAAAAATCACATTTTCTCCTCTGATATTTTAATTGACTCATGAGTAGGGTGACATAAAAATTTCAAAGTCATTTGAGTTATATTTAATGAATTATGAAGTGAATAAGCCTAAGGGGCAAAATGGTAATTATTGAAATTTAGCCTTAATTAATATTTAGGCTTAATTATGGGTAATGGGTAATAAACAATCCTAATTAATCTCCTTAGATGATTGAAACACGAGGAATTAAAGGGTAGGAACCCATTTATCATTTTTCCAACATAAACAAAATGAATATAATTTCTTAACTTATTAAAAATTTGAGGTTAATTAAAAGAGAATGTATTAAGTGAAGGGTTTTAATCTTGGAAGATATTAATTTATTAATCATAACCCCTAATCAATGATAGAGATCAAATGTCACTTAATCTTAATTTAAGGACTCATTAATGAAAAATAAGATAAATTAAATAATCAAATTAAACAATTTCTAAGATAATTAAATTAAAAATGACTTTAAAATGATATAATTAATTAAATTTAAAAAATAATAAAATAATCTAATTAATTAAATTATAAAATATATATAATTTTAAAATGACATAATTAATTAAAGAAACAATCTAAGTTAAATATAATTAAATTAAAAACAATTTTAAAATAATTTAATCAACTTTAAATCAAAATTAAATTAATAACAACTGAATTAAAATCAACTTCAAATCAACATAATTAAATTAAAATTAAAGTTAAAACAATTTTAAAATAGCTAAGTCAACTTTTTAAATGTCACAATCAAATTGAAATAACATAAGACAATTATAATTAAACTAAAATATTATAATTAATTTGAATCATCCTTAAAAAACCAACTGAACTTCAAATAAGATGGTTAAGTTTCTTAATAACCTAATCTGCCCCTAAAGACTTTCACCCACATAACTCTTAAGTGAAACGCCAAGTGAATGTCACTTCTCTCATAATATAATTAAAACATCTAAGTTCACTAAGAAAGAAATAAAATTTAACTAAAACTTTGGACGATCAATTCATCTGTACAATAAAATTCATTTGGACTAAAAATAATCCCAGAAGTATTGAAAAAATGTTTAGGATTCGTCCTAAGCACTTCCTCAATATAATGTGATGTTTTAGAAGAACAATTGAACTTAATTGTTCTTTGATGAAGAAAAACATCCTTAATAAAACACAAGAACCAAGACGTCATAGGAATTGACTAGCACTAGGATTAGGATTTTGGTAGACAACCAAAACCTTCCCTTAGCTTTACCTAGGTACTTTCCTTGGAATATTTAAATGCTCTGACATGTGTTTTAAGCGCAGCGGGAATGACGAGAAGACCCACCAGGTACACATTTATTTTAATGCAATTTACTTACCTGCACTGTACTTTACTTTTCTTTCCTGCAAACTTGCATGTTAAACAACAATGTCACCCTGCATGAAAACTGAAACTTTTAGGATAGCCACAAAACTGAAACCCAAAACTAAATAAAAATCAACACAAGATAAAATTCACCGCCACAACATTCAAAAGATAAAACAACTCAAAATTTAATCACAAACAAAACAACAAAACTGCAACTAAATTAAAACGTCTCGTTGGAAGATCGGGATACCTCGGATGATGTAACCTATGTGTAGCTAACGGGATTTCCCATGGTCTAATGAAAGTGTGGAACTCATTCAGTTGAGTTTAGCAAATTCATTTGGACAAAGTGAATCCGATGAAAATAACGGTGCTGGAATGATGGAACCGTGGTATCTTAACTGGTGTTGTTATAATCAACTTTAAGATTCCTAACAAATGTTAAGACATCGAACATTAAGACTTCTCAAACACTTCTGCCATCTCTCGATTGTCACTTTCTAAAACTAAACCTCTGTAACAACAAAGAGCTTAGAGCATAGTGGGCAGCACGACCATCTTCCTAAGCAAAACTCGTGTCTTCTTCAACAAAATCATTCCTTAGTCTAAATAACGAAGCCATAGGATTTCGAGGTATTTTGCTTAGTGCAACATAAACCCTAAACTTTTCGTTAGGCATTTACATAATCATGTTATGCAAATTAAGCCCTAACCGGTCTTGGGACTCTGAGCTAGTCGTTTGGTACGACATAAACCCTCACATCTTCGAGGCTATTTATACAATCATGTCATATAAATATAAGTCCTATTTAACTAAAAATTGACAGGATTGAAACATTGAATAATTCCTCCTAAATTGAAGCCAAACAGTAGGATAGTTTGGGAAGTTGCCAAGATTCCTCTTGGATCCTCAGCTTCTCCTACTTTTCTTTTCATTGGATTCTCAAAACAATAATTCCAAATTTGATCTATTCCCTATTGAAATTTCCAAAATCCAATCCTTTGAAAACCTTAAACTTTGAAATTCTTAAGAGCAAAACCACTGATCATTATCGAGAGTTTTCTTAAGTGTCTTCAGACATTTAAGATGTAATTAACTATAGGGGCTTGCCCTTATAGGGAATTTTAAGAACCCAGGTAATATAAACCCTGTTTAAGTTCTTTACATTAAGCAGGGGAACTTGTCGGCTTATAAAACTGGTTCGCAGACCAAACATATATCACAAATCTTTTAGTTTATTTAATCAAGCCCCATCATCAAGCAGTGTGTCTATTCTTCAGGATAGATACACGGTTTGTGATGGGGTGCTCGTTTATATAAACTATTTAGAATGTGAGATCGGTTCGATTTCATATCTTAAAATTTTCAAACTTAAAATTATTTTCAAAAATCAAATGCTACCTTTCAAAATTATATATATATTTATTTAAATTAAATTTAAAATCTAAAATTCACCGACAATTTCAGTAGGCGACCCCTTTTCAAAACCCAACCTAAAAATATGCCGACAATTTCTGGCGACTCCGCTGGGGACTAGTTCCTCTCTCCATTTTAATCAAATGATTTTTCTCTCATAAATCGGTAGCAAGTCCATGTCCCTAGTGGACCAAGCTACCATTCTTCCGTTGAAATACCACATTCATTTCTATCTTGAACGGGTATAATCAACTCTCTTGGATTTTGGAGCCACTGTTTAGACACCCCTAAACAGAGAGGTTTCGGAATCCTTTTGCCTCTTTTGAGGTGGGGTGGACCCCCAATAGGTGTTAGCTTAGGAGCGGTTCTTCGGGTTGAGAAGTCTTGTAAGACTCTCTCTTCCTTTCCAATTTCTGGATTGGGTCTCTTACCTTTCCTTTAACCTCTCCCTTTTAAATTTATTTTGTTCCTAATGAACAAACCTTCTAATAAACAAACCCTTTAATAAATGAACTTTCTGTTAAACCACGAATACACAAATAAAAAAATGAGAATCCAAAGTTCTTTATAAGAAAATGAAAAGATAAATGGAAATGTTTTCGGACTAGGTTAGAGAAATTCTTCTCTTTCTTCATCCCGACGAAAGGAAGCATAAATTGGAACTGACGCTTAGAATCTACCCTGCAGAAAATGTCTGCACCAAAGCTGATTTTCTCCTTCACCAACGGGATAGACTTGGCTGTCTATAAGGACGAGCTGCCTAATGATGCTGTCATTCGCTTTGGACAAGGTTTTGACAAGACAGATATTAAGTTCGCTGACATTAGCCTCTTCACACTAATGAACAAAGTACCAGATACTGAGGAGCCCATAATTGAGTTCAACCTGAAATCGGCTCAAGAGTTCCCTCCCTTGTAAAGGGTCCCAAATGAAGGAAACACTGATATTCATAGGAGAACTGTTATCTCTATCCCCACCGGTCTGGTCATCTCTGCATCGACCTCAGCTCATGCCAAACTGAAAGGAAAAGAAGTCCAAGTCGGTGATGAACCTGTTACTGTGGAGGGTTCAGATTTTGCTAAAATACCGTTTGTCTTCGAGATAGGGTCTAGTTCGAGAGTTGCACCCTTAATTCAGACTCAAAGAAGAAATAGGAGCAGAAAGATCGTCAGGATCAAGAAAACCAAAGCTGCTGAAGTTGCTTTTCTGGAAGAGATTCCTGAGGAAAGAGAAGAACTGCCTGAGATTTCACCACTGTTGGGAGGAAGTAGATTCCACTCTCTTTCTGCTGCATCGGATGAAGAAGATGTCCGGAGGATCGCCGCCGAATTACCCCGACCTACAAACTATAGTGACTGTAAGACGAAGAGGGTTAAGAATACGCCGCTTACCCGACTGCGAGTCGTAGTGGAGAAGCTATCAAAGAAAGAAGGATGCCCCGTATCAGAAATTCTAAGAAGGATGGGACGAGTGCCAGTCAAATCCCGCCTCGGACCGTGAGTAAACCTCGTCACTGCCCCAGAGAGGCCAAGGAAGAAAGTGCGAGCTTGTGAAAGGAGTTCATTTGTTGTCGTATCAGGTCACCATATTAGGAATGACACCACCTACCAGCGTACAGCCGACAGACCATCTGGTCCTATGCCTTCTACTGTAAGAAGGATGGTGCAGCAACCTATTATTGCCAAACCGATATCGACAGAACGCTCTGGATAGAGAAGTCTGGTCAGAGAACTCGAATATAAAAGAAGTGCTACTGCATTAAAGGAAACTCCTGGAAATAAAGTTTGACAGCCGTCACCTGACAACTGCAAGGCCGTTCAGAAGCAACCACTTGAGAACGCTATAGGAAAGCTAAGAATGGACATCCGACGGTTGGCAAGAGAAAGAAGGGAAGAATCAGAAAATGAAGTGGATTCATCAGAGTTTATGGATGAAGAATGTGTTGAGATCAACATGGTCGAGACCCGAGCTTCGTCAGCTCTGCAGGGAGCTCCGTCAACTTCATAAGGAGATGACCCAGAGACAATGAAGCTACATCTTCGATTAAAGGACGACACAATTTACAAAATGGAAAAGAGGATGGAGGAATGGTGGCTGCCTTAGCTACACTCTAGAGTCAGCCTCAACCTCAGAAAGAAGCGCCTCCAGAGATTATTCACATCGCCGATGGAGGAAAAGAAGTCACATCCGTCAATGGAGATGAACAGCCAAAGAAGGATTCAGCGCAAAGTATGATTCCCGAAAAGAATATTAAGAATATGGTAGAACATCAGGTGTGAGAAGCCTTAGCTCAGTCTAAGAGTGGAGCATCTATTCAGACGGGTAGACCTTACCCTGAAGAATTTGATGCAGTCCAATACCCGAAGGGCTTCGTACCACCTCTGTTCAAGACTTTTGATGGTACAGGAAACCCTTGGCAGCATGTCGCACATTTCCGTGCTAGTTGCTGCAATGCCGGTGGAAGCGATGCTTTACCCTTTCGTCAGTTTGTCAGCAGTTTGTCAGGGATTGCCTTCGACAGGTATGCAGATATGCTGAACGGTTCAGTTAAGACCTTTTCAGAATTGGAAAACCTTTTTGTTAAGCGGTTTTCCGAGGCTCGACACCACATCACTATCGGTGATCTAGTGGTGGAGCAACAAAAACCGAACGAGACTTTAGTGGATTACAGACTTCGATGGAGGAACTTAAGTATGAAGTGTGAACCACAACTTCAGAAACAGCATGCAGTCGGTATCTTGCTGAAGAGTATCCATGACCCGATAGCACTTCTCCTCAAAGGATTCACAATTAAGACTTTCGAGAAGTTGCTTAGCAAGGCCGGGAGCTTGCAAGAGGAGGCAAAACAGCTGAGTTTCATTGACAAGACTGATAAGCAGAAGCCCGTAAAGGCATTCGAAAAGAATCCGGGATCGTCGCGACAATGGATAAAGGTAAGCATCAAGTGCAAATACAGCAAGAGCGGCTACAACCAAGTTATCAGCCACCACAACGGACTTATCAACAACCTCAGCAAAGCTATTAACAGCCTCGATCAGGCTATCAATCATGACAGTATGATCAGCTGTCGCCTCGTCCACAGCATGCCCTGAAAGAACTCATGAATAAGGATTATCCCTTCAAGACTAAAGCAGTGGCGAAGTTGTTTCGTAGTTTGATGAAGACACCCGACTTTCAACTACCGGAGCCCAAGAGGCCAGAAGAAGTCGACAAGAAGGATCATCCGAACTACTGCCCCTACCACCGGATGATCAGACATAAGATAGAAGACTGCTTCAACTTTAAGAATTGGCTCGATGATAATCTCCGGAAAGGGAACATAACGATCCCGAAGGAATACATGAAGGAACCCCAAAAAGGAGGTTTCGTCAATGTTATTTCAACGGATCTTATTGTTCTGATAAGCCCGTACACAACTGACGATGGATGGAGTACTGTCTAGAGAAAGTCTTCGAAGATAATTTTTGATCACATCTAGACCGCTTCTGTGCGCGCTTCAACTCAGAGTTTGAAACCCGTTAAGCCGGGATTATGGCTTGCGATTGAAGAACCGCCCCAGAAGGAGGAGAAGATCATGGAGGAGAAGAAGACCGAGGTTCCGAAGGGTAGACTAGGGGCTGCTTTTCCTAGGATGGTTGTTTATGATTCGGGGGAGAATTCCCTCAGACCTCTAACTCTGTATGATTATTTGCTTGCCCCGGTGGGATCTTATAATGATAAGAGTATTGGTGTTGGCTACGTTTTGACTATTTCTAACCATCACGTAACTAACGACAACTAACCTAATCCAGATCTCGATTTCGATATAAATAACGATTCTCAAATCATACTAAGCCTCGACAATCACGACAAAGGAGAGGATGTTCACAAGAATGGCTACGAAAGCTCAGCAAGTGAGGAGTCCATTTGTGAATTCCGAGGAGTTCCAATTGCGATAGAATTAGAGCTATCAGATTCCGAAGCAACTCCAGAAGAGCCAGTCATTCTGATTCAAGAGAAGACACCGGCAGATCCAACACCAGATGCAGAAGAGATAACAGAAGTCAATCTAAGAAGCAGAAAATTCCTACCTCCGAGAATGGGTCCAAAGGATAAAGGAAAGTAGGTGGTTGCTCAGGAAGAGCCAACCCAGTGCAGGAGTTGCCCATTCGTGAAGAGACTGAAGAGCCTGGTAATAAAGTGGATTATAACGTGCTAGCCCATCTTAGGAAGCTACCAACCAAACTAAGCATTTACAACGCTCTAATCCTGTCAAAGGAGATGAGGGAAACTCTGATCAAGGCCTTACTTGATCAAGAAATTTGCTTAGCTCAAATGGCCGATAATTTCTTAGACTAGGTTTACTCGTTAAAAGAACAGTGAGGTGTTATCTTCACGGACAATGATCTACTACTTGGAACAACAGATCAAAATCGACCGTTGTACATCTCAGTCACTATCGGAAAGTTTACGCTCTCTAAGATGTTAGTTAATCCGGGAGCATCAATCAACATAATGAGCCTTCGAACGTTAGCATATTTGGAAATTGAAGATCGCGACCTCAAAGCAGATAAAATGTTACTGAGAGGCTTCAATCAGAAAGGAGAAAGAGCTATCAGATCGATAAAACTATTAATGAAGACCGGTGATTTAGCAAAGACAACCGCAAAATTCCATTTAATTGATTCTGAGACATCATTCAACACTCAACCGGGTCGGCCATGGATCCATGAGAACCAGATGGTACCGTCGTCTCTGCACCAGTGCATAAAATATTATGAAGGAGGAGAACAGTGTATCAAAGGTGACTTACAACCTTTCTCCGTGCATGAAATCGAAATTAATGAAGATGCAGCCTACTACGCGCCTCCGAAGAAAACTATCTTCTCCAGAAATACAATACTAAATGAAGCAAAAGAAGTTCAAGACGATGAAGAACCTGAAATTTTAGTTCAACGGTTACTCGCCACTCCCTTACAACGAGATGGTGAAGGTTTCTCCAGAACTCGCACTCGAGGTCGAGGCCGGGGACGAGGTCTTGGAAGAAACGGTGGAACAGTTGAACAAAAGAAACAGTTCATCGATGTTGATTGGGAGAACAGTTCTGAAGAAGAAGAAATCAAGAAAGAAGCAGCGACAATAAGTCAGAGGAAACCCCAGTTCAAGATCTCTCTCGAAGATGAAAGAGTGAAGAATACAAATCAATGTACGACAAGATTAACTACTATGTACATACTATGACCCTGACCCCGATCTATCCTAATAAGGTCGAGGGTATGGTGGTCAAGGAAGTACATGGTGGCGGTAATAAGCCAATCAAATTCTACCGTGGTGCCTCTTCTTCCAAAACTGAAAATGATGTACAATTTGAAGATGTTACTTCATCTGAATTAATGGAATTGCCTTTTGAGTGGTACTCTCCCTGTGTTCATAATTTAATTCAACATGGTATCTTACCTAAACAATGGACAAAAGGTCAATCACAACGCTTTGAAAATTTATGGAATAATGCCAGTCAGCCTCCCAATTCAAAACATGGTCTCGGATTTGGCACAGTAGGATCAGTTGATGATACAAAATTTTGCTTGGTAGTTACTTGCGAGCCTAATGAAGACTGCTTGGATGCTTCTGATGATCCCGAAGATCTACTAATTGGAGACGCTCCATTAGAATTTGAAGAAGAAATTAAATCTACAATAGAAGAGTTAATGGAAGTTAACTTAGGTACTATGGAAGAGCCTAGGCCAACCATTGTTAACTCCTTACTCAATAAAGAAGACTCTGAAAATATGATCAAGCTATTAATGGAATTCAAAGACTGTTTTGCTTGGAGTTATGATGAAATGCCAGGATTAGCTCCGGACGGCGCAGTTCATAGGCTAGGAGTGGTTCACACAGCTGTTCCAGTCAGACAAGCCCCCAGAAGAATGCGTCTAGAGATCGAGAAACAAGTAATAGATGAAGTTAAAAAACTAATAGATGCTAAATTTGTCCGTGAAGAACAATACCCAACCTGGTTAGCCAATGTGGTATAAGTCAGAAAAAAGAATGGTCAGATCAGAATCTGCTTGGATTTCAGAGATTTGAACAAAGCATGTCCAAAGGACGAATTTCCGCTACCAATTCCAGAATTGATGATCGACATCGCTTCAACACATGAAATCTTCTCTTTCATAGATGGATCATCAGGATACAACCAGATAAAGATGGCACCAGAAGATGAGAAGCTCACAGCCTTCAGAACGCCAATCGGGGTATATTGCTATACAGTAATGCCGTTCGGATTGAAGAATGCAGGAGCAACATACCAAAGAGCAATGACGAGGATTTTTAATGATCTCATTCACAACTAAGTCGAGTGTTATGTGGATGATGTGGTCATCAAAAGCAAACTGAACGAAGATCATTTGTATGATTTGAGAATTGTTTTCGAGCGATTAAGACAATATAACCTTAAGATGAATCCCTTGAAATGTGCCTTCGGTGTCACCTCTGGGAAATTCTTAGGATTTGTTGTCCGACATCGCAGAATTGAAATCGATCCGGAGAAGATTAAAGCTATCTTAGAAATGCTGCCTACCAAAACTTTGAAACATTTACGATTCTTTCAAGGGAAGTTGGCATATCTTCGACGCTTTATTTCAAATTTATCAGGTAGGTGTCAGCCCTCCTCGGCATTGATTAAAAAGACGCCAAATTCATTTGTGAAGAGAAATGCCAGCGGGCCTTCGAGAACATTAAGCAGTATTTAATGACACCTCCTGTCTTAGCAGTCCCAGTCTCGAGTCGACCGTTGATACTTTATACCGCGGCTTTAGACGACTCTCTCAGAGCCCTGCTAGCCCAGGTCAATGACGAGGGGAAAGAAAATGCTCTTTACTACTTAAGTCACCGTCTAATTCCGACGGAGGTAAAGTATCCCCCGATTGAGAAGCATTGTTTGGCCCTGATCTTCGCCGCTCAAAAGCTCAGGCATTGCATGATCTCCCATAAGGTCAACATTATTTCGAAGGTTAATCTGTTGCAATATTTGATGACCCGACCGACGCTTTCCGGTAGACTTTCTAGGTGGTCAATGATACTATTGCAATTCGATATAACTTTCGTTCCTCTTCGTGCCGTAAAGGGGCAAGTCTTAGCAGACTTCCTCGCAGCACACCCTTTACCGGCAGAATCGCCTCTTAACGACGACTTGCCCGATGAGCAGATAATGAGCTTTCCCAATGATCAGCGTTGGGAACTATACTTCGACGGAGCATCTTCAGCACAAAAAGATAAAGAATTGCAAATGATAGTGCCCGGTAATGCAGGAATCAGACTAATCTTTATAACTCCGGAGCGGGGGATGTTAAGATACTCCTACCATTTAACAGAACCGTGCACGAACAATGAAGTGGAATATGAAGCCCTTATAACCGGACTGGAGTTAACCATACAAATGGGGATAACATACATCAACATCTACGGTGATTCACAATTGATCATACAACAGGTTGTCGGACGGTACAAAATTTTAAAGCCAAGACTCGAGCAATACTTTCAGTATGCAATGAAATTGTTGGAGCAGATTCCGAATGTAACGATCTACAAGATTCCCAGAAGAGAAAATGCCCTTGCAGACGCGCTAGCCCGCCTTGCAAAAGAATTTGCCTGCTTACAGGATGAGTCGGTTGAAATGTCAGTTCAGGGACGACAGGTCCTATCACAATTCGACATAGATGCAATACACAAATAAGAAGAAGAAGAAACAGTTGCAGCAGTAACAAAAAATACAGAAGATTGGCGTCAACCATTAATAGACTACCTGCAAACATGAAACTTACCAGACGATAAGTCATTAGCCCATCAAATCAAGAAAAGAACTCTGTCGTACGCATTAATAAACAATACATTATATAGAAGGTCTTTCGATCAGATGTGGCTAAGGTGCCTGAGCGAGTCCGAGGCTCGTGAATTTGTTAAAGAGGTACATTCAGGACTTTGTGGTGCTCATCAGTCGGGTCCCAAGATGAAATTGAAGATTAAAAGACTATGGTACTACTGGCCCTCGATGATGACGGACTACATGAAAGTCGCAAAGAGTTGTCACCAGTGCCAAGTGCATGGAGTGGTTCTACATCAACCTCCAAATATGCTACATCCGACAATCGCATCGTGGCCATTTGAGTGTTGGGGCACAGATATTGTGGGTCCGGTAGAACCGCCTTCTTCAAGAGGACATCGCTTTATCCTTGCAGCTACAGATTACTTTTCCAAATGGGCAGAAGCAGTACCGCTCAGAGAAGTGAAAGCACATCACGTGCTACAGTTCTTCAAGAATCAAATCGTCTACCGTTTCGGGGTACCGCGCAGAATTATCTTGGATAATGAGTCCGCGTTCAGGAGCACGAAAATCAACAGTTTTGTTAGAAGACACGGGATCGACTGGCGCTATTTGATAATCTACTACCCAAGACCAAACGGCTTGGCTGAGGCTTTTAATAAAACTCTCGTCCAAATTCTAAAGAAAACTTTGGACGACAACAAAAGAAATTGGCACGAGAAGTTGTTAGAAGTCTTATGGGCCTATAGAACGACTTTCAGAACTCCTACTCAATCTACGTCCTACGCTCTAGTTTACGGATCCGAGGCCGTCTTACCTTGGAGGTGCACCTTCCATCTCTCAGAATTGCAGTCGCAAATAAGATCACTACAGAAGAAAATGCCAAACTACGACTAGAAGAACTGGAAAGCTTGGAAGGGAAACCACTTTCAGCACAGCAGAATCTGGAACTATATCAAGCCAAGATGATCCAGGCCCACGATAAACTGGTCCGCCCAATGACGTTCAAAGTTGGTGACTTGGTCCTAGTTCTCACAAGACCTATTCTTGCACACCGCAAGATAGGAGGTAAATTTGAAACAACTTGGGAGAGGCCGTTCGTGGTCGAAACAGTCTACTCAGGAGGTTCCTACCAGCCTGTGAATTGTCGTGGAGAACGACCCATGCTTCCAATCAATGGACGATATTTGAAGAAGTATTACACAACCTGATGTTTCGAAGAATGAAGTCTCATTCCTAGAAGCACGGGTAGAGTAATCACTTGTAACTGGGTCCGAACCCAAAATATAAAAATGGATGATAAAAAATCTTTAACAAAAAAATGTGTTAAAAAGAAAATATGTGAAATCGTAATAATAAATTTTGAACTTCCCTTTCAAATCGAATCTCACTCCTGATCTTTCATCATCTTTTCCTTTCCCTTAAAATATAAAAAAACTTTCCATTAATAAGTAAATTTTCTTATTGTTCTTGTTCGTAGTACAGCCTCTGATCCTTTTCTTGTTTTTCACAGGGAAATGTCGAACAGGCGGTTGGTTCTAAACTTTAAGAATGGAGAGAGTCTAGCACTCGATGAAAAGAAGATGAAGGATGGGGTAGTAATTGAGATCGACTCTGATTTCACACAGGCCGGGTTACAGTACGAAGAAGCTGATTGGACCTCGATTGATAGGGAAGAGTTCCACAGCCAGACAGTGATGAAATTGGGTGACCCAAGTCAGCAGTACACCAGCAAGAAAAGCAAAGCAAAAGCCGCTCATGCAACGGGAGAGGACAAGAAAGTTATGTCCGTGGTTGCTACAATAGAGGGCAAGCTTGTCAGCGCCATGCCCACACAAGTTCAAGAGGTAAGAAGAGCAACTCTCACTCCTACCCAACGAAGAAACAAGAACCGTCACATTCGTAAGATGCTGACCAAGCTAGCAGCGGATCAACATGAAGAGACAGTTTTTACCGTCAGTGCAAGTACTTCGAAGAAATCAGTTCAACAAAAGCCAGAAAAGAGGAGATCAACTCCAAGAACAGCAGAAAAGATGAAAGAAATTCCAAGAAGATCAGAAATATAATTGGCGCCACAACGCCAGAAAAATGCACCAGTTTTGAAGAGTCTTGTTACGAAAGCAACCCCGGAGGATATCCTGACAAAGACTATCCCCTAGGAGCCAAGACATGCGGGAGAACGTGCTGGGATTGAACCATACATCCCACAGTACGTTACCAGACCTCACCAATTGCAAATAATTCCAGAATACGAGTTGGAGAGAATGCAGAAGGTTGAAAAGAAAACTTTTGAATATTTTGAAGGAATCCGAGGCGAGAGGATCAACATCTTAGAGGGCCTTGAGCTGCATACAAATGTGTTCTCAGACAAAGAGCAACAACAAATTGTGGATTGCGTCGTCGAGCTTCAGAAAATGGGTCGAGCTGGTCATTTGAGAGAAAAGACCTACTCAAAACCTCAAAGGTGGATGAAAGGAAAAGGAAGAGTTACAATCCAGTGCGGGTGTTGCTACAACTTCGCCGAGGACAGAAAGGAAAATCCACCAGGGATACTCCGTCGTAGTGAGGTGGATCCAATGCCAAGAATTATCAAGAGGATGGTAAAAAGGATGGTGACATGGAGGGTATTGCCTGCATATTGCATACCCAACAGCTGCATCATTAACATATACAGGGAGGGCGACTGCATACCACCACACATAGATCATCATGACTTCGTCAGACCTTTCTGCACGGTGTCTTTCGTCAACCAGTGTAACATCATGTTCAGATCTGACCTCCGGATAGCGGGCCCCTGGGAATTCCGAGGGCCGGTGGAGATACCTCTACTGGTAGGTTCCGTCTTGGTGCTAAAAGGAAATGGAGCGGACATAGCAAAGCATTGCATTCCAAGAGTGCCTGTTGAGCGGATCTCCGTCACTTTTAGGAAGATGGACGACAGCAAAATGCCTTTCCACTTTCAGTCAGATCCAGAATTAGAGAGTCTCCGGCCCTACGAGCTATGAGCTACATGGGAGATAACACACCTCCAATGCACACTCGAATGGCATTTCCTGCCAAAGATGGCTTGGAAGGTGATGTTATTGTCCATGTATCTCACTATTCAGACATGGATTTCGACAGATGCTTTTGAGAAGAAACTTGCAAGAATCTTACACAATCCGTTTTTGGATTTATGTGGATTGTATAAGATGTTGAATTTTCAAGGAAAATATCATCATGTTTTGGATCGAGCTATATGATGTATTTTCAACAAATTAGAATGGAAACGACCATGTCGTGTTTTGCCTTCATCTCTTTTGTGCAAATTGACTAGGAAACATCATTAAGTTAAATGAACTTCGAAAAAAGAACGAAAAGAAAAGAAAATGAATAAAGAATTTTTTTTAAAGAATCTGAATGTCAAAACAAACTTTAAATTAACACGAACTCTAAATAAAAGAAAATGAAATTGAATCACTAAACAAACGAAATGAATCTAAATCTCGAATCGAATTCCGATCCGAATCCGTCGATTTGAACCTTTCGACTGAAATCCATTTGAAGTTCCTTTGAATTATCTTTTGAGTTGATTCTACCCCATAGAAGACTTCAACTTCAGTTTCGAACTTCTAAAACTCCAAATATGTAATTCCCAGCCTCTGGTACGTTTTCAAATCTCTTCTGATTCTCCGCGATCTCTTCCCTCTTTTGAGAAGGTCGACTGAGTCTACTGACACAGAACTACAAAATTTTTGATTTGCTTCTGATGGTATGGATTCATATCCTTTTCCAAACAATCAAAATCTGATCAACTCTCTCGGGATGTGAAGCAATCCCACATTCCATCTCAACCTTTTACAAAACTGAAATTTCTGCAGAATCTTCAAAACCAAATCAAAAACAAACTTTTGGGATTGGTACCTAAATTCCAGTTCCCATCCTTCTGAGGCTGGTACCAAAGTTCCAGTCCTCATTTCAAATCCTGAGGTTGGTACCTAAATTCTGACTCTCTTTCCTGAGGCTGGTACCTAAATTCCAGTTCTCATTTCGAGATCGATACTTAAGTTTCGATTCTCCTAAATGAATGTCCGCCAAGTTCGCACTCCTTCCGAGAAATTTTTCCGTATTCTAATCCTCCGACTTGGGTATGAGACCAACAAGGCATCCCGATCTCGGTGTCCGCCAAGTTCGCACTCCTTCAGAGAAATTTTTTCATATTCTAATCCTCCGACTTGGGTATGAGACCAACAAGGCATCTCGATCTCGGTGTCCACCAAGTTCGCACTCCCTCCGAGAAATTTTTCCGCATTCTAATCCTCCGACTTGGGTATGAGACTAACAAGGCATCCCAATCTCGGTGTCCGCCAAGTTCACACTCCTTCCGAGAAATGTTTTGGCATTCTAATCCTCCGACTTGGGTATGAGACCAACAAGGCATCCCGTTCTCGGTGTCCGCCAAGTTCGCACTCCTTCGGAGAAATTTTTCCGCATTCTAATCCTCCGACTTGGGTATGAGACCAACAAGGCATCCCGATCTCGGTGTCTGCCAAGTTCGCACTCCTTCCAAGAAATTTTTCCGCAATCTAATCCTTCGACTTGGGTATGAGACCAACAAGGCATCCCGATCTCGGTGTCCGCCAAGTTCGCACTCCTTCCGAGAAATTTTTTTACATTCTAATCCTTCGACTTGGGTATGAGACCAACAAGGCATCTCAATCTCGGTGTCCGCTAAATTCGCATTCTATCCGAGAAAATTTCCCGCACTCCTGAAAATTCGAGGTCGATACTTAACTTCCAACTCTCTCTTCCGACGCTGATACCTAAATTCCAGTTCTCATTTCAGGATCAGTACCTAAATTCTGCTTCTCATCCTCTTTGAGGCAGGTACCTAAATTCCAGTTCTCTTTGCAATCCTGAGGTTGGAATCTAACTTCCAATTCTCATTTTAAATCCAAAATCTTTTCGAAATTCATTTTGAAATCAATCTCAAATCAATCTCATATTAAATTTCAATCAAAATTCCGATTAAGTCAAATTGCAACCGAAATCGAAACCTGAATTGAAAATTCAAACTCAAAAATTGAAACTTCAAATGAAAATGAAATGGATCTAAAATCCAATCTATCCTTCTCCAGATCTTGTGATTTGGAATTCACCTCTTCTTCCCCAGCGAGAGTTCTGAAAACTTCATTCTTGGAGGTTTACCTGATACTCCACAGCTAAAATTTCCTACACTTTGTTCTGAGTTTGTCACTCGAACATCTGTGTTGGCTTTGTTGATCTCTTCGGTCAATGCCAATATGCGCGGTGTGCTTGGTTAGCACACCACACATATTGGGGGTCCATTTGTTGACCTCATTTTTGGTGAGGTCTGATCTCTCTCCTTAGTGCTTAGGATCTAGCCATAGGTTTTCCCTTTGACTATCCTAGAGGACTAGAAATGGGACCCACCACTTAGAAATTCAAACACTTCTTGACTCCCTTTAAACCCCACAATTTTGATTATAAACCCCCAGGTCACTTGGAGGGTTGAAATTAATATGTGGAGGTTAAAGGATGAGTTTCCTATAGGACTCTTTGGCCTTAGGATCACCCTGGGTGGCCTGGTCTTGGTGAGGACAAGCTTGCACACACCAAACTCTCACACATATTCCAAACCCTAAAACTACTTTGACCCAACTTAACTCCCTGACTCATGTAGGTAACTCATATAGATGGACCTTAACCCCTAAGCCCCTGGCTAAGAGGGTTAGGAACAACATGTTGAGTGCCTATAATGAGTCCTCTCATGGATCTTGTGAGCTTAATATGGCTTCATGGCTCAACTAAAATGGTCTCATTTTACTCAGACATAATCAATCTTCATTTTCCCAAAATTTCAATTTTTGACCCCCGGGGCCCTAAACCTACCAAACCTACCAAGTATCCTTGAAATTTCCCAAAATTTGCAAAATTGCCTAAATTACCCAAAATTTCTCAAAATCAACCCTAAACATTTCCCACCATTCAAATTGATCATCCATAGCCAAATATACCAAAATTCCCAAAGATACCCCCAATACCCTCCAAATACCAAAAATACCCTTTTTGACCCAAAAAATCCAAAAATTCAGAAAATTCTCAAAAAATTCCAAAAATTCCAAAATAGTATCCAAATCATTTTCTTCAACTGCCACATATCCCAATTTTATCAATTTAACCTAATTTGATCAAAAAGTCCCAAATGGGCCCTTAAGGCCCAAAATCGCCAATTAACCCAATCCATCCCAAATTCAACCCAAATGTCACCCAATCTTCCCCAAATTTGTTTTAAAATCTTCCTAACATCCCCACAAAAAAAACTCTAACTTAATTTACCCAATATTTGGACCCAAATTCCACCCAAACCTAACTTAAACCAAAATTCCCAAAATTGGCCTAAACCAACCATGAACCAAAACAAGCCCAAATCCCAAAATCAAGACCCAACCAAACTTGGAAACTCTTTGAAACACTCCCATAAACATTTTACAACATTAATTTTACATCAAAACCAACATTAGCCCAACCTTAGTTCAAGTTTGCCCAATTTGACCCACTTTGACCTCATTACGAAAAGACCCAAATTAAACCCATTTCAACTCGAAACCACCCCAAATGACACCAAATCTTTTCTAAAATTCTCATGACACATTCCTAAGCCAAATACAACATTTCTTTGACACAACCTTTTACCAAATTTTTATCCAAAAGTCCATTTTTAAAACACAAAAGCCCATTTCCTTAAAGCATTTAAAAGCCCATCTTTCATCAAATTTAAAAGCCCAAAACCTATTTCAAAGCCCACATGACATTTTCATTTATCATCTCTTTAATCAAAATCATTTCCTAAGTTCCAATTTCATCATCAAATAAATCTAAATCAAGCCTCATTCCAAAATACCCCTAAATTTCAAAAATCTCAAAATCCCTTTCTTATGCAAGTGAGGCAACCTTTTCCCAAGCCATGAGCAAGCCATGGAGCTTTGTGTCAAGTCACATGAAGCCATGAGGGATCTTTCCACCTCACCAAGCCATTAATGGCAAAAGGAGGAAGTTCTTTCTTAAGCCTTCACTAAACTTTTTTAACCCCATTTATGTTACACTCTAATCCAAGTTAGCCACCTCACCATGGATGGAGACTTCACCACCCTTTCCTCGCTGACCCAAATGATTCCCTCAGCCCAAAACCAGGTCATGGGAGGGTGCACCCAACCCATTTGCATGAGTTGACCAAACCAAGCCCAAAATGAGCCTCCCCCCATACCATTTAAATCAAACCCCTTTACACATGTCCAAAGCCAATTGAACTCACCAAACCCCAGCCCTGACCTCACTGGTCAAGATGGTGACCTGACCGTGCCGGCCAGCCACCTGGGTCGCCGGAAAACACATGGCCGAGAGCTCCATGTGAGCCAAAAAAATTCAAAACCCACTAGCTGAGCTGTCCTGACCCCAGTGGACACCATGACCGTTCTTCTTCTCCCCTAGGCAGCAAATCCCAACCCTCACCTGGCTCTGGGAGGCTCTCCAGCCATGCCTATTTAAACAACATCACCTCACGACCAAAGAAGGTGCTGAAATAAAATCCTACCAAAACTCTGCCAAAATCATTCCAAACTCTTCTCCTAGCATAGAGGTGTTGATCCCCACTGAAATCCAGCCCTGATCCCCACTGGTTGAACTCAATTTCAGAGTTCAATCTTAAGCCCAAAACTAGGACACTTCACCACAGTGAGCCAATCCCCAAATTGATTGACTCTACACCTTCACCAGACCAAGAGAAGAAGTTCCCCAACAAAAGCCCCCTCACCAGGCCGGTCATTCTTCATATCGGCCAAGCTTTGAAATCGGGCTTGGTGGAAAGCACACCTAGACAATTCACCAGGGCCAGAGACTCCATCCCTAGGCTCCTCCATCTCCAACGAACGTGCCGAACACATTCAGTCGAGGCTTCACCTCCTGAACTAAGGTATGGGAACCTTTCTTTAACCCAAGCTTCCAGCGATTCATCATTTAATTTGAGTCGATTTCAATGCAATTTAGCCGTATGGATGTATAGCTCTAGGCTTGACAAACATGTAGGAGAAAACCGCACTCGATTTGGTTGAGTATCGAATGAGATATTAGGTCTAAAAGGTGGACGATTCTCGGGTAGGGACATTCGGGGACGATGAACAGATGCCGTCCATTCGCACCTGTATCGAATGGACGGTCCAGATCGCGTCGGATCAGGATACGAGACGAGATCGCGGGGCTACGTGGCGCTGAGGTGGAAGGCGGCGTCGAATGGAGGCGCGCCGCGTAGAAAGCTCGAAGCTGCTGAGGTTGAGGTGGCGCCGCGTCACTTAAGTAGGAAATTAGGATTTTTCTTATTTATTTAAATACCAGAAATTCAAAAATTCATAACTTTGCATAGAAAAATCATAAAAAAAAAGAAAAATACCCTTTTGCTCAGTGAACAGAGAAGAACAATGTGGAAAAAGAATTATGTTATTTTGATGTGTATTTTATTTTTAATTAATTTAATACTGTTTCAAGTAATTCAATTCTCCATTCATGCATATAATTCACCATGACATGAGACCATAGAGCTTTTGCAGCCTCTATTCTTGGGAACATTCCCTAAATTTTTCAAGACCAGAGGCCATCTCTATGGCAAGTTATTGATTTTCCAAGTTTATGTGTCTGTTTTGATATTTTAATTCCAGTAATTATCTTGTTGTCCAATAAATTCTAGGAAAATTAGAGGAGGTATCTTATGACCAGAGGACCCTAGTAAAATTATGGTTTGGTTTAATTCCTTAAGAATAACACTAATTGGCTTAAACACTCAAATCTGAATTTTAATTAATTAGGAGTAACCACACATCAAAATCACTTGAAAACAATTCTTCACTGTTATTTAGGATATAGAGAACCTCACATAAAAATTTCAAGTTAATTGGAAATAATTTAGCCCATTAAATGAATTATTTAAGTTGTATGACCATTTTTAAAATTAAAAAAATTCATAAAACCCAAAATGCATTTTAAAAATTCACCAAATTGGTTTTGTGGGCTCTCTGTTATCAGAGAAGTCTAAGAAAATTAAAATTGGATTTTTCTAAAAATTTTCATGTTTAATCATATTTTTAATATTTTAATAATTAAAAAATCATAAAAATCATTAAAATGTCATATTTTACTTCCTAATCTCTTAGAAACAAACCAAATATTTTTCCCAAGTCTCTAGGTTAAGATATTGAATTTTAAAGGCTTAACACAATTTTTAATATTAAAAAATGGGTTTTCCAATCTTTTCACCAAATTAATTCTAATAAATCCAAGAAAAATTAGAAAAATATAAATTTTGTTTCTTTGAACTCCTTGAGGTCAGAGCGACTTAAGAAAAATATAAAACATAATTTTTAACTTAAAATTTATTTTATAATTAATTAACACCCTAAAAATTAAAATAATTATAATAAATAAAATATAATTTAAAAAATCACCAAAAGTGGTCCAAGTGGTCTTCTGGTCAATAGGATATCCCATAAATTTCCTAAGGACAGAAACCTTACCTTGATCATGTTGTTGATTTTTCATTGAAAGCTTCATTTTTGCATTAAAATAAATATATAAATTAAATTAAATTAAAAAAAAATCATATTTTCTCCTCTGATATTTTAATTAACTCATGAGTAGGGTGACATAAAGATTTCAAAGTCTTTTGGGTTATATTTAATGAATTATGAAGTGAATAAGCCTAAGGGGCAAAATGATAATTATTGAAATTTAGCCTTAATTAATATTTAGGCTTAATTATGGGTGATGGGTAATAAAAAATCCTAATTAATTTCCTTAGATGATTGAAACATGAGGAATTAAAGGGTAGGAACCCATTTATCACTTTTCCAACATAAATAAAATGAATATAATTTCTTAAATTATTAAAAATTTGAGGTTAATTAAAAGAGAACGTATTAAGTGAAGGGGTTTAATCTTAGAAGATATTAATTTATTAATCTTAACCCCTAATCAATGATAGAGATCAAATGTCACTTAATCTTAATTTAAGGACTCATTAATGAAAAATAAGATAAATTAAATAATCAAATTAAACAATTTCTAAGATAATTAAATTAAAAATAACTTTAAAATGATATAATTAATTAAATTAAAAAAATAATAAAATAATCTAATTAATTAAATTCTAAAATATATATAATTTTAAAATGACATAATTAATTAAAGAAACAATCTAAATTAAATATAATAAAATTATAATAATTTTAAAATAATTTAATCAACTTTAAATCAAAATTAAATTAATAACAACTAAATTAAAATCAACTTCAAATCAACACAATTAAACTAAAATTAAAGTTAAAACAATTTTAAAATAGCTAAGTCAACTTTTTAAATGGCACAATCAAATTGAAATAACATAAGACAATTATAATTAAACTAAAATATTATAATTAATTTGAATCATCCTTAAAAAACCAACTCAACTTTAAATAAGATGGTTAAGTTTCTTAGTAACCTAATATGCCCCTAAAGACTTTCACCCACATAACTCTTAAGTGAAACGCCAAGTGAATGTCACTTCTCTCATAAGATAATTACAACATCTAAGTTCACTGAGCAAGAAACAAAATTTAACTAAATCCTTGGATGATCAATTCATTTGTACAATAAAATTCATTTGGACTCGAAACAATCCCAGAAGTATTGAGAAGATGTTTAGGATTCGTCCTAAGCACTTCCTCAATATAATGGGATGTTTTAGAAGAACAATTAAACTTAATTGTTCTTTGATGAAGAAAATCATCCTTAATAAAACACAAGAACGTAGACGTCATAAGAATTGACTAGCACTAGGATTAGGATTTTGGTAGACAACCAAAACCTTCACTTAGCTATACCTAGGTACTTTCCTTGGAATATTTAAATGCTCTGACATGTGCTTTAAGCTCAGAGGGAATGACGAGAAGACCCACCAGGTACGCATTTATTTTTAGGTAATTTACTTACCTGCACTGTACTTTACTTTTCTTTCCTGCAAACTTGCATGTTAAACAACAATGTCACCCTGCATGAAAACTGAAACTTTTAGGATAGCCACAAAACTGAAACCCAAAACTAAATTAAAATCAACACAAGATAAAATTCACCGCCACAACATTCAAAAGATAAAATAACTCAAAATTTAATCACAAACAGAACAACAAAACTACAACTGCAACTAAATTAAAACGTCTCGTTGGATGATCGGGATACCTCGGATGATGTAACCTACGTGTTGCTAACGGGATTTCCCACGGTCTAATGAAATTGTGGAACTCATTCAGTTGAGTTTAGCAAATTCATTTGGACTAAGTGAATCCGATGAAAATAACGGTGCCGGAATGATGGAACCGTGGTATCTTAACTGATGTTGTTATAATCAACTTTAAGATTCCCATAACAAAATGTTAAGACATCTGAACATTAAGACTTCTCTAAACCAAAACACTTCTCTCATCTCTCGATTGTCACTTTCTAAAACTAACCTCTGCAACAACAAGGAGCTTGGAGCATAGTGGGCAAAGACAACCATCTTCCTAAGCAAAACTCATGTCTTCTTCAACAAAATCATTCCTTAGTCTAAATAACAAAGCCATAGGATTTCGAGGTAGTTTGCTTAGTGCAACATAAACCCTCAACTTTTCGTTAGGCATTTGCATAATCATGTTATGCAAATTAAGCCCTAACCGGTCTTAGGACTCCGAGGTAGTCGTTTGGTACGACATAAACCCTCACATCTTCGAGGCTATTTATACGATCATGTCATATAAATATAAGTCCTATTTAACTAAAAATTGACAGGATTGAAACATTGAATAATTCCTCCTAAATTGAAGCCAAATAATAGGATAGTTTGGGAAGTTGCCAAGATTCCTCTTGGATCCTCAGCTTCTACTACTTTTCTTTTCATTGCATTCTCAAAACAATAATTCCAAATTTGATCCATTCCCTATTGAAATTTCCAAAATCCAATCCTTTGAAAATCTTAAACTTTGAAATTCTTAAGAGTAAAACCACTGATCATTATCGAGAGTTTTCTTAAGTGTCTTCAGACATTTAAGATGTAATTAACTATAGGGGCTTGCCCTTATAGGGAATTTTAAGAACCCAGGTAATATAAACCCTGTTTAAGTTCTTTATATTAAGCAGGGGAACTTGTTGGCTTATAAAATTGGTTCGCAGACCAAACAGATGTCACAAATCTTGTAGTTTATTTAATCAAGCCCCATCATCAAGCAGTGTGTCTATTCTTCGGGATAGATACACGGTTTGTGATGCGGTGCTCGTTTATATAAACTATTTGGGATGTGAGATCAGTTCGATTTCATATCTTAAAATTTTCAAACTTAAAATTATTTTCAAAAATTAAATGCTAACTTTAAAAATTATATATATATATTTAAATTAAATTTAAAATCAAAAATTCGCCGACAATTTCTGTAGGCGACCCCTTTTCAAAACCCAACCTAAAAATATGCCAACAATTTCTAGCGACTCCGCTGGGGACTAGTTCCTCTCTCCATTTTGATCAGATGGTTTTGCTCTCATAAATCGGTAGCAAGTCCATGTCCCTAGTGGACCAAGCTACCATTCTTCCGTTGAAATACCACATTCATTTCTATCTTGAACGGGTATAATCAACTCTCTTGGATTTTGGAGCCACTGTTTAGACACCCCTAAACAGAGAGGTTCCGGAATCCTTTTGCCTCTTTTGAGGTGGGGTGAACCCCCAATAGGTGTTAGCTTAGGAGCGGTTCTTCGGGTCGAGAAGTCTTGTAAGACTCTCTCTTCCTTTCCAATTTCTGGATTGGGTCCCTTACCTTTCCTTTAACCTCTCCCTTTTAAATTTGTTTTGTTCCTAATGAACAAACCTTCTAATAAACAAACCCTTTAATAAATGAACTTTCTGTTAAACCACAAATACACAAATAAAAAAATGAGAATCCAAAGTTCTTATATAAGAAAACGAAAAGATAAATGGAAATGTGTTCGGACTCGTTTAGAGAAATTCTTCTCTTTCTTCATCTCGATGAAAGGAAGCATATATTGAAACTGACGCTTAGAATCTACCCTACAGAAAATGTCTGCACCAAAGCTGATTTTGTCCTTCACCAACGGGATAGACTTGGCTGTCTACAAGGACGAGCTGCCTAATGATGCTGTCATTTGCTTTGGACAAGGGTTTGACAACACAGATATTAAGTTCGCTGACATTAGCCTCTTTTCACTAATGAACAAAGTACCAGAAACTGAGGAGCCTATAATTGAGTTTAACCTGAAATCGGCTCAAGAGTTTCCTCCCCTGCAAAGGGTCCCAACTGAAATAAACACTGCTATTCGTAGGAGAACTGTTATCTCTACCCCCACCGGTCTGGTCATCTCTGCACCGACCTCAGCTACTGCCAAAATGAAAGGAAAAGAAGTCCAAGTCGGTGATGAACCTGTTACCGTGGAGGGTTCAGATTTTGCTACAATACCGTCTGTCTTCGAGATGGGTCTAGTTCGAGAGTTGCACCCTTAACTCGAACTCAAAGAAGAAATAGGAGCAGAAAGATCGCCAGGATCAAGAAAACCAAAGCTGCTGAAGTTGCTTTTCTGGAAGAGATTCCAGAGGAAAGAGAAGAACTGCCTGAGATTTCACCACTGTTGGGAGGAAGTAGATTCCACCCTCTTGTAAATGTCTAGTAAGACCATCCATAAATAAAGAAAAAAAGATATGGGCGTACGTACCGATCCCTGATGTAAACCAACAGAAATAATAAAATATTTGACCAATCCTCGAACACATGTAACAACTCTAATATATATCTTTAATGACTTGAATATCAGTCATATCAACACATGTCTTCTCAAGGACTCTCAAAAGACCATCTCTTGGAACATTATCATAAGATTTGTCTAAATTAATAAAAATCAAATGTGGATCCTTTTTATTATCTCTGTACTTCTTCATCAAAATTCTCAATAATTGTATAGCTTCTAGTATACCTACCCGACGTAAATCCAAATTGATCATGAGAAATCTTGGTAATACGTCATAACCTATGTTCAATTAACCTCTCCCATAATTTTAAAGTATGACACAACAATTTAATTCCTCTATAATTTGCACACACTTGTGCATCCCATTTATTCTTAAATACAAGGACCAAAATACTCTTACTCTACTCCTCAGGATCTTTTTTATTTTTTAATATAATATTAAAAGTTTATAAATAAAATTTTATTGCAGAAAATTAAGCTTGGAATTTAATCCTAAAGTAATATTTTACAAGATGTTCATTTGGTATTTCAGCCGAGACAAGTCCTCGTTGAAGAAGCTCTTATACAAAATCTAACCCTAATACTTTAACCAATATACACAATCCATAATAGGCTTGATTTGGAGTATCGATTAGGTCTCTCAAATGTCTAAAAATTCCAATAGAAGGGCCTCTAACTCCTCCCACAGCTCCTCAATATCCTCCTCTCGATGCATCCCAATTGTTTGTGCTAAGGAGTCTTCCTTCTCTTCCAAGTGGCGGGTCAATGATCTAGTGAACATCCTGCATTTGTCGTCGCCTCTTCATGGGCTGCAGGAGGGCTACTAGGGTAGTCAACCCCATCTCCTTACTCCTAGTTGGTGCTAGAGCTGACTCAACCAGTCCTAGGACCGGACCCTGACTAGCATCCCCCACAGGCGAGTCATCACAAGTGTCACCTCATCTGCACCAAAAGAAAATATAAAGAAAAAAAAAGAAAATTTAGCCTAACTAGAATGATTGAGTCTCGCATAAACCAAGAAGCTGGTCCAGCTCAAACTAACAAAGTAAAATATTACTATCACTAGGTAGTGGCGACGAGCTCGCAAACCTTCGTCCTCCTAGTTGGCGATAGTACACCAACTTTATCTGGTGCCTCAGGTAGTGCAGCCTCAGCGACCCCCTACGTAGGATTTTCAACATACTGATCGATGGGCCAGCACCCAGACCACCCAACCAGGTTTCATCTTCCAACCAATCCTTCTCTCATCAAGGACCTTGAAGCAAATCAGATGACCCAACTTCATCCATCGGTTCACATGTCTTCCATTTCTTGGAAACAAGGTTGGTCTTCTGCTTCTCTCCCTCTGGCCTCTTTATCCCTCTAGCCTCTTCTCTCACTCAGATTTATTATTGGCCTCAAGGTGAGACTGTGGTGTTAACATTAAGGCAACCCTCATCATTTCCATATTGGGGACCTCACTCAAAGATTTCAGATTATTTGTCGTTAAGGCATTTGAAAGCCAACCTACTTAGGCTCAATAACACAAAGCAAATATGAAATAATAAATGAGTAAGCTAAGACATATTTATAAGAATCACGGGCACATAAATCTAGAGTGTTCAATTATTAAGGCTCTGGTTATGAAATAAATGATATCTACTTTTTCATTTAATTCTCTTAATCTTATAACATCTATCATTTTAAAGGACTAAGAGAATCAGGGAACTAAAATATCTACGTCATGAATGCACCAATACAAATCTCGAGGATATCCAATGAACTAGGAGATAGAAAAGTATAACTAAGAAAGGCCCACTGATGGGAGACTAAAAAACCCACTTGACCAGATGTAACCCCTAAAATGGGGTTGAAGGTTGACCGAGTATAGACCACTCGAACCAAGGAGTATGATTAACCGAGCTAAGCAGAGGCATTGATATGCCTATCGCCTTAACCAAACTTAAGGGAAGAGTTAGTGTCATCATCAGTCTCATGGAAGCCTTTGAGATTCCTCATTAAGGCTCGAGAATTGGAAATAACATAACCCATGAATATCTTGAAGGACTCCTTATCAAGGAATGAACTATCTATCAAATTACAATGATTCATTTAATGTATGATAGCCTAGTCTCGTTCTGCCTATAAGAGCTCCTTATACAAAGATTAATAGTCGACATCCAACCTAGAATAACCAATCGACAAAGCCAAGCCAATCGGACCAAGTCTTGCCGACCCAAAGACCATCAAAGGCTGACTAACAACCTTGATTCAATACCTTTGAACGAGCAGGTCTCCCCGAACTGGGTAGTCAAATCGTAGGGTCATTATAAATAACTAAGATATCCTAATTAAACAATGGGCAAACATGAATTTTCAGGTAGTGTACCCACTTCTTTATAAATAGAGGAATAATTTTATGAGAAATGACTAATCATCAGGACTGACCGTTCATAATTATGCACTTCTTTCTTTGTTTCTTTCTCTCTCATGTATTTTACTCTATTCCTTGGGTGTTATTCACATACATATTAAGATTCAACATGATTATTTACAAAATTATTTAAATTTTTGACACTAAAAATTTTAGTATAAGATGAAATTTCGAACATAAACATATGATAAAATGGAGTTTTAAAATATTCAGTCAAATATTTGTATTTTTTTTGGGTTCATACACACCACCCATTCTTATGTATTTACATATCCAATACCTAAATTTTATTTGTTTATATTTACACAACCCAAATCTTTCATATCACACAATGATACCACTATTTTAACTTTAAAAAAATGAAATAATCTTTTCATGCATTGGTAGAAAATCATATATGTCAAAATTGAAGTTTAGGTGTGCTTTGATATGTATATACATAAGAATTAAGTGGTAAGCATGTAAATTTTTTCTTTTTTTGTGGGCATTTACATAGCAAACCATCCAATTCTTATGTATTTATAGTTACGTAATCGTTAGAAACAGCTAAACGTAGCCAAAGCCATAACCCTTATCATTATAAGATCCCACCGAAGTGAGCGTACAATCATACGTAGTCGCAGGTTCGAGGGATTTCCTCCCCCCGAATCCGAAAATAACTATCTCGACAAGCAGCCCCCCCTTGGGCCTAGCCTTAGAGCCTCTGGCCCTCTCTTCTTCGTCGATTTTCTTCTTCTCTTCAATCGTCTCGTCGAGGCCGTTCTTCATCCAAGCCGAGCAGCGCGCCGACTCGATGCGTTTCGAACTCTAAATCGTTCGCACCGAAGTCGGCTTCGTTGATGTTGTTCAAAATCTTTTTCAAGACCTTGTCCAAGCGGTACTCCATCCCATCGTCGCCGCATAGGATCTATCTAACACGGAGATCGCCGAGACAACATCGACGCGAACCTCCTTTCTGTGTTCCTTCATGTACTCCTTCGTGATCGTTATTCCCTTTCCGAAGGTCATTACTGAGCCAACTTTCAAGGTAATGCAATCTTCTATCTTCAGGCCTAAGCATCCTATGGTAGGGGAAAAAGTCGGGATCACCTTTCTTGGCTCTTCCGCTCTCTGTGCTCCTGCACTGAAATCCTAGGAGTCTTCATCAGACATTTAACATTTTCGCATCGCCTCATTCTCAAATTCGATATTCCCCGCTTCGAAGCTCCCTTAATGTACGCTCGCGTCGAGGCTATTGCTCACACCGTCGAGACGACCGATACCGCCGTGGCCGCGATAATTCCGTCGAGGCCGTCGCTGGGCCGTTCCGACGATATTCGTACCTGGCTGGCCGCTCGTCGACCCCTCGCAATGATCCCGCATTTCTTTTCAAAAGTCTTCATAAGCCACACTGTCTTCGCCATGAAACTTAATTGCTTCGCCTCCTTCGCAAGCTCCCGCCTCGCTTAACAACTTCTCGAAAGTCTTAATAAGAATCCCTCGAGGAGGCGCACGGCCGTGGTCGTTTTTAAGTAAGATGTCGATCAGTAAGTTGTTCCCCGTAGCCGTGGTTCACACTTCATACTTTCAGTTCCTCCATCGAAGTATGTAATCCACCAAAGTTTCGGCTCTCGCTTCGTTTACCACTAAATCACCTATGCTGATGTAGCCGAGCTCCGCAAATCGCTCGATGAAAAGGTTTTCTAGTTCGAGAACGTCTTCACCGAACCATTCGTAATTCCGCATACCAATCAAAGGCGATCCTCGACAGTCATTACAAATCGTCGAAGAGTAATGCATCACTTCCGCCGCATCGCAACAACTCGGCACGAAAGTGTGCAACATGCCGTCGGGGTTTCGGTTCCATAAAAGGTCTCGAATGTATGCGGCACGGGGCCTTTCGGGGTATCGGACAACATCAAATTCTTCGTGTAAGGTCTACCCGTCCGAACGGATGCCCCGCTCTTCGATCGTGCTAAGGCTTCACGCACTCGTCGGCTCACCAAGCTCTCGATATCCTTTTCCGGAATCATGCTTCGTGTTGTATCTTTCTTTAGCCGATCATCCCCGTTGATCGACGCAATCTCCTTTCCTCCGTCTACGATGTGAATGACCTCCTGGGTGTCTCTCTCGGGGTCGTACTCGACTTCGGAGAGCCGGCTGTGGCCACAGCCCATCTCTTCCATCCTCTTCGTCATTCGGCGATCGTATCGTCTTTCTCGAAGCCGCGTCCTCATTACTTCCCATTCTTCGCTACTGCGAGGAGCACCTCGTGAAGCCGACGAAGCCGTGTTTCGACCACGTTGATTTCGCATACTCATCATCCATGAATTCCGATGAATCAATCTCATCTCCGACCCCTTCTCTTCGCTAATCGTCGAATATCACTCCCGAACTTTTCCACGCCGTCCCAGCGGCCCTTTCGTGCATCCTCGCATTGCCGTGTGATACCGCCGGTTCCCTTCTCACGAGTCCCCTTGATCGCAAGAAGACTTTCTTCGCATTCAAGTCTCCCGACGACATCTTTTCAGCCGTTGTTTCAATCTTAATCGTCCAAAGAAGGACGCTCACACCATCCTTCTGAAGAAATAGAAGGTCTACAGACTGCATGGTCCGTCGCCCAAGTGCCGGAAGGCGGTATCCTCCTCAATCCGTAACCCCGAAACAACGATGTGAGAACCAGCCTTCATCCTTTATTCGCCTCTTCCGTAAACGGCTGCCTGCTCCCCACTGCCGCCCAAGACCTGGATTTGACCGGCACCCGTCCTATCCTTCTTAAAATCTCCGATACAGGCATTTCTTCTTTGTTAACTTCCTCAATCATACCGTAACGGCAATGAAGTGATCCTAAATTTTCTTTCATTGCTTGTTGTAGTGCGTCGGTCGAGGTAATGTGAAAACAATCTTACTTTACATTTTCCTGTCACTGGGTGGCGGAAGCGGTGGAATCTGTTTCCTTCCAAAAGTGGGTGTATCTTCGTGCTCGCATTTATCTGGGGAGCGGTGGCATCAGGATTTCCGGGATTTCCGCAACTCATTTCAGCTGTACTGCCTTCCCTGACCTCCTACTTCGTTCCTTCGGGTCCGTGTTAAGGATGGAATTCTGGAAATGGACCCGATTTCAAAAACAAAGGTCTCATAGTAGCTGTCCGTACCTCCACTCGCAATGTCTACTCATAGCTTCGATTTCCTTCCCTTAACTGCGTGCTTCTGCAAAAGTGCAGGGACAACTAGACCGTTGGGGGTAGCAAGAATATCTTTTATGACAAGAAGATTCTCTCATGAATCTATAGGATGAAACTTTGAACACTGTCAACTCGATCAATGGCCGCCCAGATACTTACTGTCAACATGGAAGTTAAATGTCAGGATTTTGACATTTGTGTTCTCGAATCTCGTCCAAAACCGATGATCCTGATTGTCGTTACTCATCCTTGTAAATACTAAGTTCACCTATCAGAAGGAGAAAATCACGCCCAAGCTTCCATTTCCGTAGGCGTACTCGATCATTACCCCAAGTTATGCTTCCTCTCATTAAAGACGAAAAGAAAGGAATCGAAAGAGTCCGAACACATTCGTTCATGTATTTATAAGAGGAGTTATTCGTTAAAAGAGTCATTCATTAGAGGGTTTGTTTATTTTAGAACCAATTTTCAAAGGTGCAGTAGAAGGTAATGAATCGATTCGCAGTCGAAAGGAAAAGAAAGTCTTATGCAAGACTTCTCGACTCGAAGGATCACTCCTAAACTAACACCTATCGGGTCCACCCCACCTCGTAAATGAGGTAAAAGGATATCTGAACCTCTCTATTTAGAGTGTCTAAACAAAGGGCTCCTAAATCCAAGAGAATGTCAGCCGTACTCATTCGTCGTAGAAATGAACATAGTATTCCAACTAAAGAAGGGTAGCTCGATCCACACAAGGGACATGGATACACTACCGATTTTCAAAAGTAGAATCGTCCGATTAAAATTGAGAGAGGAATTTTCCCACGCAGTCGCCGTAATCAGACGCTTATTTTTAAAGCCATGGTATTTCGAAAGTGGGTCACTATAAGAAACGCTTCATTAATTTTTAATTTAATTTAAATAAATAATTTAAAAAGTAGTATTTGATTTTAAAAATAATTTTAAATTCAAGATTTTAAGATATGAAATCAAACTCGATCTCATTCCATTGCTTACATAAACGAGCACCGCACCACAAACCATGTATCTACCCCCTCAAGAATCGTACGCACTGCTGTAATGGGGCTCGATTAAATAAACTAGAAGGTTTTTGACATCTGTTTCTGTCTGCGAACCAATTTTATAAGCGACAAGTTCCTCCTCGTTTAATATAAATGAATTAAGCAGGTTTATATTACTCCGGTTCTTAAAATTCTTTATAAAGTGCAAAGCCCCTTATAGCTAATTACATCTGAGCGACTTTTAATCACCTAAGAAAACTCTCGATAATAATCAATAATTCTTCTCTCAAGAATTCCTAAAAAGTTTAAGTTTTCAAGGGATCGAGTTTCTAGATTTCACGTTAACGATTAAATTCGAACATTTTTGTTGAAATTCAAAGGAAGAAAGGTAGGAGAAATTACGCATTCGAAGCGAACTTCGTAATTTCCCGACTATCCTATCGTTTTCGCTTCTGAATTTCAGAAAGTCCTAATGTTTATTTAATGTTTCGATTCCTGCCAATTTTAATTAATCAAATTTATATTCGTATGACATGATCATACAAATAAACTTCGAAGATGCGAGGGTTTATGTCGTATCAAACGACTACCTCGAGTCCTAAGACCTATTAAAGGCTTAATTTACATTACAGATCATGCAAATGCCTAAAGAAGAGCCGAGGATTTACGTCGCACTAAAGTAACCAATTTCGAAATCCTATGGTTCGGTTATTTAATTCTAAGAAAGTTTCTTACTAAGTAGACTTAGGTTTTCGCTCGATGACGATGGCCGCGCGCCCACTCATGCTTCGAGCTCCTTGTTGTCAGCAGAGGTTTAGTTATAGAAGTCATAAATCGTAGATGAGAAAAGGGCCGGGTTTAGAAAATCTTAATTTCCAAGTGTTTTTTATATTTTATTTAAAAACAAATCTTAAAAGTCGATTATAACAACACCGCTAAGATCCTACTGCCTCCATCCTTCCAAAGACGTTATTTTATCGCATTCACTTACCCGTATGAATTTGCTAAACTCAAATCCGCATGAGTTCCACACTTTCATTTACACCTTCGGGAAATCCCGTTAGCAACACGTAGGTTACATCATCCGTGTATTCCCGATCATCCAACAAGACGTTTCGATTTAGTCGTAATCGTTAGCTTTTCGTGTTTTGTTCGTGATTAAATTTTGAGTTGTTTTATATTTAAATGTTGTGGCGGTGAATTTTATCTTGTAATGACTTGTAATTTAGTTTTGGTTTCAATTCTTATGGACTATCCTAAAGGTGCGGGTTTTCATGCAACAACATATCATGCAAGAAAAGTAAGTGCAATGCGATTAACAAATTGGTAACAAGTGCAAATCGCAATAAAATAAAAGTGTACCCTGAGGGCCTTCCCGTCATCCCAAGCCGCACTTAAACACACTTTAGAATATTTAAGCAAGTTCCGTATAAAGCTAAGGGAAGGGTTATGGTTTTCTACCAAGTTTCTAATCCTATGCCTACCATTTCTACGACGTCTGTGTTCTCGTTGTTGTCTGGAGACGACGATTTCATCAAAGAACAATTAAGTTCAATTGTTCTTATAAGTATCCTATCATATTGCTTAAGAGGAAGTGCTTAAGTTAATCTTAAACATCTTTTCAATACTGCCAGATCGTTTTTAAGTCCAAATGAATTTAATTATACAAACGAGTTCATCGTCCGAGAATTCGGTTTCTATATTCCGTCAGCCGAACTATCGAATATCATAAGTTGAATAACATTTCATTTAACGTTCGTTTAGAGTTATGATAACCAAAGTTTTCGAGGCAACTGTTCAAATAAATAAGATTTAATTTCAAATATCTGGATTAAATTTATCAGTTGTTCAAGTTACTTTATATTTAATTTCTTTAATGCCTTAAAGATGTTATTTAATTCAATTTAATTTAACTTTAATTTAATTTAATTCGTTTGCCTTAATTTTAATTTAATTTTAATTTTTAATTTTAATTTTAATTTTAATTTTAATTTTAATTTTAATTTTAATTTTAATTTTATTTTTATTTTAATTTTAATTTTAATTTAATTTTTATTTTAATTTAATTTTAATTTTATTTCCGATTTTATTTTATTTTTTTTTATTTTAATTTAATTTAATTTAATTTAATTTAATTTAATTTAATATGTTTTAATTTAATTTAATTTAATTTAATTTTAATTTAATTTATTGATTTAATTAAATTTAATTTGTTTAATTTGTTCGTTTAATTTAATTTAATCTTTAATTTAATTTTTATTTTTAATTTTAATTTAATTGAAAATTTAAAAGAGTTTAATAATTTAACTTTAATTTAATTTAATGATTAAGTCCTTTAACATTTTAAAACTTAAATTGGACTATCATTTTTAATTTCAGATTAAATATTATCGAGACGATTAATTTAGTGATTTTAAAATTAAAATAATAAATCTCTTCCTAATAATATCCCTATTTAATAATTCCAATTTTATTATTTTTCCAAAATTAATCAATTATTTAATTAAGGTTTATTTTAATTATCTTCAAATTATTTAGTAGGTTTCTACCCTTTAATTATTCGAATTTCAATCATCCAAATCAGATGATCAAATATTTTATTTGTTAATTTTATTAAACCTAAAGTTTTAATTAAGGGTTAAATTTTTTTAATTACCATTTTGCTCCTTAGAGCTTAATAATTTCATAACTCACTAAATTGAGCTTAAATGAATTTGAAATTTTTATGTGATTCTACTCATATGTCAATAAAGCATACGAGAGAGAAAAATGATTTTTCTCTGTATTTAATTTATTTATATAATTATTTTTTGTGAAAATAAAGGATTTCCAAGGAGAATTTTAATAACAATACTATTTTATAGCTTCGTCTCCAAGAAAATTATGAAACATTCCTACCTATCAGAGGACTACTCGTTGACCAATTTTGGTGATTTTTTTCAATTATATTATTTTATTATAATTATTTTAAGTTTTGGAGTATTAATTAATTTAAAAATAAAGTAAAGGTTGAAAAATTAATTTTATATTTTTCGTAAAACTCTCTCCCCGATATCAAGGAACGTAGAATCAATTTTTACAATTTTCTGATTTTTCTTGATTTATTATAACATGAGTGAAAATGCAGAAAATACATTTTAAATTAGAAATGGCTTAATGTTTTAAAATTTACATCTCATTAAATAGAACTAAGAAAATATGGGTTTGTTCCTAAGTGATTAAAATTCAAAATGTGACATTTGGTGAATTTTATTATTTTTATGATTTTTATTATTTCTTAATTATTAAAATATTAAAATAATACCAAAAAATCAACTTTTTTAGAAAATTGAAATTTTAATTTTCTTAAATTCTCCCCCGATATCAGAGAGGCTCCAAAACCAATTTGGTGAATTTTTGAAAGGTATTTTGAAAGTTATGAATTTTTTAAATTCAAATTGATTAACGGCTTAATCAACCCATTTACAGGTTAACCAAGTCCAACCGACTTCAAATTTTTATGGTGGGTTCCTCTCGATCCTCAAGGTCAGTGGAGAATTAATTTCAAGTCAATTTGATGTATGGTTAGCTCTAATTAATTAAGGAGCTATTTGGATGTTTAAGCCAATTAAGGTTATTTTGTACCTAATTAATTCAAAACTTATTTTTCCTGTGGTCCTTCCGGTCATAAGAGACATCACCAAATTTTCCTAGAATTTATTTCACAACATGCTAATTATTGGAATTCAAAATACTCAAAACAAGAATATGAATTTGAAAAATCAATAACTTCTCATAGGATGGCCTCCGCACTGAAAATTCGTGAATGTCCCAAATTCGTAGGCTTCAAAAGCCCTATGGTCTCATACCATGGTAATTTCCATATGCATGGAGAATTAAAATGCGTAAGGAAATAAATCATTAAAAATAAAATACTCGATGAAATTAAATGATTTCTTTTCCACATTATTCTCCTCTCGTTCACCGAGCAAGAGGGTATTTTTATTTATTTTTCCGATTTTTCTACACAAAGTTATTGATTTTCGTTTCAGGGAATTAAATAAATTAAATACCCTAATTTTCTATTTATCCATGCGGCGTCACACAATCCCTCGGCAGCCTCCGAACGCCGCGTGGCGCTCCGATTCGACGCCGCCATCCGACCCGCCGTTCCGGCCCGCGCCGTGTCGTTCCATCTCCCGATCCGCAACTCGGCCGTCCGTCCGCGCGCGTACAATGAACGGCACCGGCTCATCGTCCCCAAGCCTCCTACCGAGAACCGTTCGTCTCTGTGCCCAAGATCTCACTGCCACTCAATGGATTTTCGTGTTCTTATGTTTCTGGCGGATTCGTTTCGAGAAGACGAACACATCTATACGGCGCAGGGCATGAAATCGACTCAACTGGGCCGAGAATGTTCGTGTTTGGGAAGAAGAGTGAGGCTGATACCTCGCTCGAGAAGGCCGATCCGAGGGTTGTGTCACCTTCGATCGATCCCGGAAGAAGCTCCGCATGAAGTCTCCCGGGTCCGGTGAATCGGCTCAGCCTGCGAGCGACCACAAGAAAGACGTAAAGCTCGGGAGGCTGACAACCTGGGTGGCCCGCATTGGGCTTCTCAGCCGGGAAACTTCTCCTCTCGGTTTAGTGAAGGTGTAGGACCGGCCTGGTTCCGAGGATCGGGCTCACCGTGACAAAGTGTCTGCTTCTCGGTGAAATTTCGCCGAGGAAATTGATCTCGGGTTGCCGGGACAGCAAATCGACACCGGATCAACCGCTCTGGCACGAGATGGCTCGGAACAACTCGGCGAGTTTCGACAAGGCTCAGGCAACCTCTTCTCATGGCCGCGAGGGGCTCGGCTTGGGGTCAGAGGTGGCTCGAGAGCCCGATGTGACGGCTATACCTGGATCGGGGCCTCGCTCCCGCCGTTGGGAAGAACAACTATGGTGGCCATCGCACAGAAGCCCGCAAGGTGGAATTCCAAAGTCGCTCACATGCGAGCTTCCCGTGTGGTGTTTTCCGGGACGTACTGGTGGTCGGGCCAACAAAGAATGGGTCACCATCGTGGCCGCCGAGGCCGCAGCTCGATTCCCGCAGTTCAATCGATGGTTTCCATGTAAAGGTGGGTGGGAATCGAAACGGGACCCGGAAAAGGGGGATTTTACTGGGTTTAGGTCAACCCAAGTATTTCAAGGCTTGGTTCACCATCCAAGGCCTTCCGACCTCAATGAGGGGTGAACTACCTGGGTCACCAATCAGGCAAAGGAAGTCCCCATCCATGGTGAGCGGCTAAACACGTTTGTTGGATTGCTTTTTTTTTTAAGGTAAAAAGGCTTAAAAAGGGTTTAAGAAAGAGGCCCTCTCTCTTACCATTAATGGTTTGGTGAGGTGGAAAGTGGATTCCCCATGGCTCTCATGGCTCCCATGGGCTCATGGCTTCATGGCTTCGTCAGTTTTGAAAAGTCGTCAATTTCATGAAAATTGATCTTTTAAATTTTGTAACACGAATTGTATTGTATTTTAATTGAATCATTTCGATGATTGATTTGAACTTGCGGATGATTTTAATTAAGGGTATGATGAGAGGAATTGGCTATACGGGCTTTAGCATGAAATTGGGGTTTTTATGGCTCCCGTTAAGGTGGGCTCTCGTTTGAAAATAAATTTATGGATGGGAATTTTGTAAATGATCGGGCCAAACAAATGTCGTTTTTAGTTCATAGATGTGTCATGAGTGACGAAGCAAATCGAGTGATTCGGGTTTGAATCGGGGTCGACTATTTTCGATGAATGGGCTAATATAGGTCAAATCGGGGATAACTCGGGCCACGATGCGCTAGAGTTGAATCGGCGGGAAATAAATGTTGAAATGTTTACGAGTGTTTCAAAGAGGTTTTTGCCGGTCGAAGCTTGATTTTCGGGGTTCGGGCTTATTCGGGTTAGGTTTCCGGTTTAGGTCAAAATCGGGGCCTTTTGGTTTCGGGGGTCGAATTCGGCGGGCTCGGGGTCCAAATTTCGTGGGAAAATCATGTTAGTTTTTTGCTCAGGGGATGTTGCCGAGGTTTAAAAAGATTCGGGTTAATCGAGCCGAATCGGGGTGAGTTCGGGGTTAGGTTTCGGCCAAGGGTCCAAACTTGCTTTAAGGCCAAAAGTGAAATCGATCCAAATGTCAATCAAATCGACTCGATTTGGTCTAGACAGGCCGGGAATGTTTAATCGAAGTTTAGAATCGAATCGGGACTGCATTCGGGTCAATCGTGCCTGGCTCGACATCGGGGTTCACTTAAAGGTTGCACTGTCAACGTGGGGTTTCGATAAAAGTGAGTAAATCGACAAAATCGTCCATGGTAGTCGAACAAAATGAAATTATAATATTCTTGGATTTTCGGAATTTTCTCGGGAATGTTCTCAATTTTCGGATTTTTGGGTCAAGAGTATTTCGTAATATTCGAGAGTACGATGTATTTTGGAATTTTTGGTATTTTTGGCTACATGATCAATTCGAGTAATGCGGAAATGTTCGGGATTGGTTTGGGAATTTTTTGGGCGATTTGAAATTTGAGACGGCTGCTCTCGCAGTTGTGCGGGTGTAGTGGTCCCTAGGGTCAAAAATCGAAAATTTGGAACAAGACGTAACGTGTTTTAATAAAAAATCATTTTCGTCGAGCTCTCGAAGTCATATCAAGCCCACAGCGAGCTGAGATGGCGACTCATTCGAGGCATCCACTACGTTGCTCTAACCTTCACCAAGGGCTTATGGGTTGGCGAGATCATCCATGTGAATCACCTACATGAGTCGTAGATCAAGTCAGTATATGCGCGAAAGCGTAAAGTGTATAAATGTACCGCATGCGAGCGCCACTTCTTCACTGTGTACTGTGCCACTCCAGTAAGGGCCCTAAGGCCAAAGAGTTTTATAAATGAACTCATCCTTTAAACTTCCACATTTTGTTTCAACCCTCAGTGATTAGTCTACAACAAGTTTCATGAGTTCTTGCGGGGAGTTAAGAAGTGGTTCGAATTTCGTTATGTCCCAACTCTACCCTCTAAGATAGTCAAAGGAAAACCTAAGGATAACATCCTAAGTACTAAAAAGAAGAAGAGAAAACCCTCATCAAAATGAGGTCAACACATACGTCTACTTTTCATCCTCATCATCATCATCTGCCGTTCCAATCCCTCGATGGCACATAAGGTACGTAGAATGGATGAGGGGGCATCTCAAAGATCGATCACCTCTAATCATTTTATCCAACTAATGCCGATAATTCTCCTCATACTCATCATGTTTTACAATATATCTCTACACATTATCCTTCTTACCATCCATATCTTTCGTATGCTCTCGAGTAAGACTCACTTTCCTCAAATTTTTTCTTAATAAACCAACATGAATCGCAGATGATGAAGCACGCGAAGTAGTAGCACGCAGAAGTGTATGCAACAAGGTAACCAGCAAGTAGGCCCTACCAAATCCTCCTCTACCCAAATTTCAATGTACAAAGCAAGCTCCAAAGTTTACACCTAAGGATAGTCTCAAAGGATGAAATACCTCTTCCCAAGTTTCAAATTTCACTTCGTATCGTCTACATACGAATGAATCGTGAAGGAAATCCCATACCCGTAGTAGCAGACCGACACAATTCACAATATAATCATAAATGATCGCTCCAATATCTATAGCTTCCTCATTAATGCAATGGTTCAAAAACAAATTTTCCCCCTCATCACTTCACTAATATGATCAAGGTACAATAGAAGAGATAAAATAATTTCATGCCTTAGAAGTGGCATTTAATTTAGAAGAAAGAATTTCCACTCTTCTATCATTTGTTATTTTCCATAATCCCCTTCCATCACCAAAAATCCTATTATCTCATCTAACTCGCCTTCGTAGGATGAAAATTAGAATAAACAAACACTTTCAGAGGCAATTGATAAAGGCATCATCCCAAGAGAAAAGTTCACATCTTCGCCTTCCCCCTAACCATCACCAAATTCTCTCGATGCAAATTCACTTAATTCTCTAATGTAAACAACCGCAACAAATGAGAAGCAACGTAGTTCTCCCAATTCATCCTAAAAGAATCATATCATCAATCACTTCTCCTTACCTTACCGAACACTCTTTCATGAATCAATTTATAGACCGCAACGCATCAATGTATCGTCTCGGCCTTCGCACTAACAAATTCCGTCGAATCAAACTTCGTCTTCCTCTCGCGTTTCGACTCAGAGCCATCTCTAAAAATTCATGAAAAATCTACCATAAATTCCAAAATCACACTAAACTCGCTAAATTATCTTCCAAAAGATGTTTCCACTAAATCCAAGAAATTTCTTAAGTTTTTCCTCAAATTTTCACCATGAATAGTGATTTTAAGATTTTCCAAAATGTACTCAAAATACATGGTGAAAATCAAAGATCGTTATTTAGAGTAGTGCTCTAACCTCAAGGAATCCGAATCTACAAATTTTTGCCGAGATCGCACTTAAATGGTCCAAATCAAGGATACCCTCGACTCTCTCGTGCGTGAAAACGATGAGTCAAGATGAATAAGGAGTTAAAATGGCGATCACGGTTTTTAACTCGCCGGGGACCACCGCGAACCGGCGCCCAAGCTCAAACTCCTTCGCGCTAGCGATTTGGGCCGCGGGCGCTTAAGCGCCGACACCTAAGACTTCGCCGCCCAATACCTGCATTTTTCATAATTGCTGCGTGTATATGATTCAAAAACCACTTCGTTAATCACCCTTAATCTCTTCAAAGTAATTATCTCTTCCCCATAAATTTAATATTCCAATTCAAAAGTTAAATATTTATCGATTCCAAACAATTTTCACACAAACACAAACTTATATTCATTAAAACAAACATAACACTTAATGCAATCCTGTGACTTCTATCCACATACATGTGGATGAAATTCTCTAAAGACAAGAGACTTAATCTCAAACCGATAAGTTTACATCTCTAAGATGTAACTATCACATCATAAAGCGTAATAAAAAACTTAAACATAAACACTAAACACACCAAACAAAACACATAAGAACACAAAACATATTAAACAAAACATATAAGAACACTAAACATATAAGAATAAAGCACACTTAATTCTACTCCCCATTATGCGATTGGTTTCCGTGACCACTATTATTCTCATTTGACCCTTCGGAATATAAATCTAATGTATGCGATAATTATTCATTCTTACATCTTCTTCTTCAATCTATTCGTTTCTTCTAAAAAATCGCCTTGTCCGCTTCTTCCACTTATCTCTTGAATTCCATCGAATTGCATCTCGAGTCGCTATCCCATGTGCTCCAAATGTAAGTTAGTTTCATTGATTCGTTCCATTGAACTCACCCTGCTTCAATTTTTGCAATCATTTCGCAATCCTCAATACTAACAAAGGAGAAATCCACTAAATAACTTCAAAGACTCTCACTAATAAACTTACTCTTTTGCCGAATCTTGCTTCTTCTTAATCTTATTCTCCCAGAAGATAATGATGTACTCAAAATACTTTCTTAAGATCACAGAATGAAAATAGACTTGTGGGCAAGTGTTTCTCCTAAATAAGGTTCTTTTTATAAACTTTGGAAGTGCTAAAACTACTCTAAGACATTTTAAAACTCCAAAATAACTTCCAAAACCTCTTCCCACGATCTAGGCTTATAATCTCATTTTTCACGCTTTAGATCTCCGCCTAAGCACCAACTAGGCGTGCTTAGCCGCTATTGCTCAATTTAGCACAAGCCCCGCTAAATGTCCACCCTTTCATTCTCGACTCCTCTAAGTCATCAAATAAGGTCAAATAAACTCTTATTAACATTAAAACTCCAAATTACTACCACTAAAAATATAAAAATAAAACCAAACAAAGCAAATAAAGCACACAAAATAAACATAAAGCAAAGCACACCAATAATTATGGGTTGCTCTCCTACAAAGCACTTGGTTTAATGTCTTCACTGATAAACCAAATAACTCACATGAGTGACCCAACATCGCATTCTCATCGACTTAAGATTGGTTGGTTTAAAAATTAATGGGGTTTTCAAGCCTATTTCCATTAACTTTAAATATTTTTCCAAATTTTTTAGGATCTTGAATATCCACAACTTCCATAGAATAAATTTTCATCACAATAAAAGACTCATCCACTCCGACTCTAAGTTTTCTGTAAAAATTCTCAATCCGGCATTATACAAAGAAACTTTCCCCGTCCCGGCACAAGATTTTTAGTAATAATCTTTCGATCATGCCATAACTTCATCTTTTCCTTATAAATCTTAGGACTTTCATAAGATTCATTCCTTAACTCTTCAAGCTCATTTAATCGCAATAATCTCTTCTCACACATCTTTCAAATTATAATTGAACTCTTTAATAAATTTCAAAATGTTTTATGCTCAAGTTCAATAGGTAAATGACAAGCTTTTCCAAAAACAAAATTTATATAGACATTCCTATGTGGTTCCGTAGGGCAATTCTATAGGCCCACAAAGCATAATCCAAATTTTAATCGATCAATCCTTTCATTCGGATTACCAGCCTTTTTCAATATTCTTTTAATTTCATGTTCGGATAATTCAACCAAACCACTTATCCGTGTATGATAAGTAGTAGCAATGTGATGGTTAATATGATATTTCTTGCTAACTTTCCAATAATCACATTTCTAAAATGATTTCCCCCATTAATTATGATTACCTTCGGTATTTCAAATCTAAAAATATATTTTTCATCAAAAACATCAACACTTCGAGCATCACATCGAGGTAAAGAAATAAATAATCCATTTGGAAACATAGTCTCGCCGCCATCAAAATATAAACATTTCGAAAGATGGTGTAAATGCTCTCATAAAATCTAATCCCCAAACATCAAATATTTCAACTTCCAATATATAATCGAGAGGCAACTCATTTCCCTTATAAATATTGCTTACACGCCGACATCTATCACAATTTTTAATATAAACATTCACATCCTTAAATATTATAGGCCAATAAAATCTAGATTGGAAGATTTTATATGCAAACTTTTATCACTTCCAAAATGTCTCCCATAATCGAATGATGAAATTCTCAATAATTTCATAAGACTCTTTCCAAAGGTACACATGTTCAAATTATAAGATCATTTCGTTTATATAAAATGGTCATCCTAAAAATAAGTCTTAGAATCGTATTTAAATTTCATTTTTTTCCCCGATATAAAACTGTATATAATATCACCGAGAATAAAATTTACTATGTCCGGATACCAATTTTAATACGCCATCATTAACCGTGAACAATTTTTCATCAGAAAATGTTCATTAATTTCTTTCAACATCACGTAAAGATTTTTTAATTTCAAGTCAGAGCAAATGATCAACAATTTAATTTTCGTAACCCTTTCTATCTACTATCTCAAAATCAAATTTTTGCAAAAGAAGAATCCATCTTATCAAGCCGCAACATTGGGCATCTTTTTGCTTCATTAAGTATTCTCACATAGCGAATGATTAGTATGCATAACACATTTACCCAATTAAATATGATCAAAATTTATCAAAGGCAAATACTATAAACTTCAATAACTCTTTCGCAATGTATATCAAATTCGAGCTTCATTAAGAGTTTTACTAGCATAATAAATAACTTCTTAAAAATCTTATCATATTTTTGACCCAAAACAACACCAATAACATAATCAATAGCATCAAACATTATATTAACAAAGTTTTCCCAATTTAGTGAAACTATTACAAAAAGTGTTGATTAATTTTTTCTTTTAATGTTTCAAAGGCTTTAAGGTAATCATCATCAAAATTAAAAATCGTATCCTTTTCCAAGAAATCGACATAAAGATTTTGTAATCTTTCGAATAGTCTTTTGATGTAACGTTCAGAGAATCCGCCATGTTCTAAAAAACTTCTAATTCCCTACATTGGCTTTCAGCAAGGTAAATTAGATATAATCAATTTTTTACATCTACCTCCAAACCTTTTTTCTCGAAATCCGATGTCCTAAAACAATTCCTTCGCTTACCATAAATTGGCATTTTTCCCAAGCAGACCAAATTAGTTTCTTCACAAAACATTTGCATCCCGATAAATGTTCTAAACGCGATTCAAACGAAATTCCAAACACCGAAAAGTCATCCATAAAAATTCAACTTTTCAATTAAATCACAAAAAATAAACATCATACATCTCTCAAATGTAGTATGGGCATTACATAAACCAAAGGGCATTCCTCTAAAAGCAAACCTACCATAAGGACTCAGAACGTAGTTTTCTCTCGATCCTCAAGAGCACTCAATTTGTGGTAACCAAAAGATATCCATCCGTAAAAGAAAAGTATTTACGCTCACTTTACTCATCCAACATTTTATCCAAAAATGAGAGCGGAAAGTGATTTTTCCTTTTCGGCAAGATTTAATTTTCTATAATCAATGCATATTCGCCACCCTATAACTTGTCTTCAGTTGCATTATTTCATTCCTCTGAATAATGTATCACAATCACTCCTCCTTTCTTAGAACACAAAGGAATAGACTAACCCACGCACTATCCGAAATAGTATAAGATAATCCCGCATCCAACCATTTTTAAAATTTTCTACGCATCTTTCATGCTACGATTTAATCTCCATTAGATTAGCCCGCTAAGCCATAATTATCTTCCATACACTCGTGCATACAAATCGTTGATCGATTCCTTTAATATCAAGAATTTTCCATCCAAAGGCTTTCGTGCTTCTTCAAAATTTCAAGCAAACTCTCTTCTTCTTTTTCACTTAATTCGAGAGGAAATTACAATCAAGCAGGCTCGAGGATCACTCAAAAAACATACTTTAAATTATCAGAAGCATTTTTAACTCAAGTTCGTATGTTTTTAAATCGATAGTCCATAAGATTCATCTTTTCATTCAAATCCAACAATTCAAAATTTTCACGAACATACTTTAAATCTTCGAAAATCATCAGACCCTGGCAACTCCTCTTCTTTCTTATGTTCCAATTATTCTCTTCGCATTTGTCCTCGTTGCCGACTTGAAATGATATTCACTTCTAAAAAATCGATAACATCCATCCTATAATAGCCCATCTTCTTTACCTCTGGGCAGGATATTCCATTAATTTTGAATAATAAAGTAAAAGTCTAATCATTAACCCTCATCATTAATTCCCTTTTCGCACATCTATCATGGCTCTCCTCGTAGCTAGGAAAGGTCTTCCCCAAATTATACGTATCTCTTTATCTTCCTCCATATCTAACAAATGAAATCAATCGGAAAAAATAACTGATTCACTTTAACCAAAACATCTTCTATAACTCATTTTAGATATGTGATCGAATGATCTCAATTACACAGTTACAAAAGAGTCGGGATTATTTCACTTAGTCCCGCCTATCGAATATTGATAAGAGACATAAAGTTAATGCTTCGCACCCAAATCACATAAAGCTTTTCCATAGAATCCGTCTCCGTCAGACATGAATTGTGAAACTACCGGATCTTTAAGCTTTTCGTGTAGCTTTTTCCGAATTACCGCACCGCACTCCTCACTAAGTGCAACAAGCCTCATTATCTTCAAACTTCCTTTTCTTGTTGGGCATTATCCTTCATAAATTTCGCATAAATTTCGCATTTGTTCTAAGTGCTTCAACAAATGGAATATTAATAAGAAAGCTTCTTAAATATCTCCAAGAATATCGAAAATCGCTTATTCAACTTTGCCGACGAAGTCTCCTCGAGGAAATGGAGGCAGGGTTTTTCTAAATCAACCATGCGTGGAGAAACAGTCTTTCCAAACCTTTCGAGCGTCCACTGTCTTTCAATATCTTCTTTCTCTAACGCTTCTTTTTTAACTCTATCTTCCAATCTCTTTCCACTTCTCAGCTTGAATTGCTTTTACTTTGTTCTTTATTCTTTTCTCGATTAACTTCAGTATTACTTAGAAGCACTGAATCTATTACTTAAGGCATTCGTAATTTGTCCCAATTGATTTTCAATATTTCCGATGGTCGCTCCTTAAATTTGTAATTGATTTCCCATATTCGACACCACTTCTTTAATATACAACTTCTTCTCCTTTAATTGTAAAGCATCAAGATAACTCGAAGGAAAAGTTAATCTATTATTATTATTATTTCCTTGGTTGTTCCAATTCCCCAACGTTTACTCGGGGTGGTTCCCCCATCGTCGATTAACACCACCCCGATTATCGTATTCCGCTAAAATTTGATGATTCTTCCAACCTCGGGTTATAATGATTGTAATATGGGCTGTTGTGGCTTAATTACAAGATTCACAGCTTCGGTGAAGAATAAGAATCAACCATTCTGCCTAATGAAATTTCTTCAATCATAAATGTGGCCGAGAAAATTCATCCTAAATTAGTCTATCTTCCTAAACACAGCATCTCGATTTGTTAACATTGTAAAAGCATCATTTTCAAAACACCGGCTACCCTTTAGATTTAACCTTTCGAAGGCCATTGAAAATTATTAGTATTCATTTCTTCAATTAAAGCATAAGCATCGTAAAATGGTTTAGACATTAATGATCCACCAAATACAGCATCGATGATCAATCTAAGGTATCCAACTAATCCATTATAAAAAGTTTGAATTATTAACCAATCCGTATCAAATGATGTACATTTCCCCGATGAGATCTTTAAATCTTTCCTGCTTCATATGTTGATTCCCCTTCAAAACCGACAAAAAGATGTAATATCATTTCTCAACATAACAAAATTTCTTTAGATGGTGGAAAATATTTAGCAAGGAATTTTTATGACAACACCCTGCTCTAATTCATCCAAGTGCTAACGAATGTAACCATACTTTTAGCTTTATCCTTAGTGAGAAAGGAAAATTCTAAGTCTAATAAAGATCATCCGAAACCATCATATTTAAAAGTAAAGACACAAATTTAAAATTAGTAAGATGGAAATTAGATCTTCAAATATCAAGCCCCAAACCGATTATTACACCATCTGTATTAATAACAGATTTAAGATTAAAAGAATTAGCATATAGCAGGGTTATGAATACTACCAAGTTCATCCATCAGGTTAAGATAATCTATTAAAGGTTTTAATTTCGATGGATGCCAACATTTGATTCGATGATTTACCATTTCGAATATTTTTATCTTTTCTCGTATTTTTAATATTTTTTATTTTTCCGATAAGCTTCTTTCTAATTCACAATCGTAAGGCACAAATTTTCGCAACTCGAACTACGCATACAATAATAAAAAAACAAAACACAACATACTAACAAAAATAAAGAAAAAGTAAAAATTTAAAATTTTTTAATTTTCTTTAAAATTGCATTTTAATTAATTTCTTTCCCTAAGAATCTGACTCCTAAATTTGATCCCCGATAAATATATGTGCGCCAAAAAAAACTCGACTCCACACCGAATATATGTGTCGATGATTTAGATACGAAAATTATGATTTTATAATATGATACTACGTTATATACGTATCGTTTATCAAGTAATATGTGACTTTCTCGATTAAACTCCGAGATATCGAACTCATTGCAGAAAAGTGAAAATCTTTAAATAAATAAGGAAATTATCTTTTTTACTTTAATCGGGTTTTCGAGTATGTTTCGATTAAAAAGTTTTATAACATACCACTTTAAATTTTCTTATAAAAGTCAAACAAGAAATTAAAAATGATAATAACCGTAACACGTATGAAAAACACTACTAACTGTAATATCTTTTTCTTTCTTTTATAAAGTAAAGAATAATTATTAATGTTTTGTTGTGTAAGTATTTAAATTTGTCATTAAAAATAGAAGCAAATATTTTCTTTAACTCATTTTGGTTCTATAGTATCATAATGGCTAATTGAATTTTATCATTTTGAACATGGTTAAAGTAGGAAGATACCACCACTCTAGAGTTCCCTCATTTCCCTCCACATGGGGCCTAACTTCTCATAATAAAATTCAAAACTCGAACCAAATTAGGGCTTTTAGCCTATCACACTAAAAAATCCTCTAATTTTACTCCCCTTTAAAAACATCTTATAATATATTACATTCAAATATATGAACTACAATTTTCACCCATATTTCATGTGATTCTTTCTAAATTTTATGAGACAATACCGCATCGATCTTACATAATCCGACCACAAATTCTACATCTTAATGTGCCAAATTAAGAAGTAAATAAAGTTTATAGAATCACTTTTCACATCTTTCTTTCCAACTTTAAACACATATATTTTTCATAACAATTCTTCATTAATTACTTACTTCTTCATTTAAGAAAGAAAAAAGTTAAAGTAAACTACTCTAATTCATCGAGAAAATAAAAAAACACATTGATTTAAAATTATAAACCATAAGAAAAACATTAAACAAAAAAAGTATTAATTAAAAACTAAATGTAAAAACAAAAGTAAACACTTATCTCAAAATCCTCTCCACAAGACCAAGGAAGACTTCCGAAACTTTGACTCTTCACTAAACTACTCCTTAGAGCAAGTCTCCTAACTTCGATGACTCGAATACAAACTTCAAACATCAATAAAAACTAAACTAAAGGAAAGAAAAGAAGCTTAATGAAGAAGGTCAACCTACCATTTTCTTTTCTACTCTCTACTCCTACTCCTATCGAAAACTAAAATAAAAACTCGTAAAAACTCTCTTCAAAATGCAATTGGAAGATCCTTCATTATCTCTAAGACTTTCTTTAAATATTAAACCAAAAGGTGCCTTCGTCTCTTCAAATTATGTCCGCATTCAATATATCCACCAAAGAATGCACCCCTTCATTCAAACTTACCGCCCAAAGAAATTTAAGGGGTTACCACTAAGAGTTACATCCTAACGATTTGAAAATGGCACTAAATTTAAAATTAAACTCGATTTTTAACCTGGCTAAGCATCTACCAATCACAAGCACGTCAAAGGCTCAAAATTTTCTTTTCATTTTTTTGTTCCAAATTCGATCTAATTTTGCTCCTTTCATCATAATCACTCATTTTCATCATACCGTAAAGAAAAACACAAAATACCTTCCATTAAAGTGCAATATCATCAAAAATAAATGTATAAAAATGTGCATAAAAATACTATATATTTTAGGTGTATCAATTAGCCAATGTTCTTATACTATCGAGTGAATGTAAAGATTGCAGAAAGTTTCTATTCGTACAATACCATAATTTCAAGTTCTCAACGAATGATAATTTTTTCGAAAATCTTGGATTAGCCGAAAAAATGAGAAAATTTTTTTATTTATACTTCGTACTAACAATTTACTTTATCATTTATTTTACTTGGCATGGGAAATTTAATTAAACTTAAAAATCAATTTTGAAAAGAAATAAAAATAATAATTACTTTTAATTTAAAAATCTAATATAATTCTTAAATTTAATTTTCACTTAATCTTCCCCTGATAAATAACCGTAACTCCAATGTAGCCCGTATTACTTCGAAAAGATACGTATACTGTGACTAAATCGAGATTTTTACAAAAATTATTATAAATATTTAAATATAAATTCATAAATTCTTACATTCGTAAAGGTCAAGTTCATGTTTCACCATCTATTTAATGTCACTTTCAAAGATCGCACCCTCGAACTAGATCCTTCTTCGATTGCTCATTTGAGAAAGTACTCTTTCTTTCATCCGTAAAGTGAACAATTTATGGTTGGTTTGCCTCCAAAGTTGCTACTGTAAATGACCGACCGCTCAATCGTAGCCATGAATATAATTATTTCCTCCAAGCAGCTTCTTCATTCGACTTATATGCTCATCCCGTTATCGAATGGCCATTCGAAACTCATCCACGCGTGTTCTCAAGGTAAAGAAGCATCGCACGAGGATAAGCATGGCTCGGGCCTCAACAAAGTTAATTTCTCGCAAAATCACCTCCATGTAATTAGCAGTTGTAACCTTCATCCTTAGCGTCCCTTTCCCGATATTTAAATAATCGTGCAAATGTCGCCCGTAGCCTCTTCTATGGCGTACTCAATCAACTTTCGAGAATTTTTAGGTCAACTTGTGGATTTTTTAAACATCACTTATCCCCTCGAGTGCCTACACACAGTAGAAGCAATGGATCACTCAAATCATATTTACTAACCTTTTTTGCGTTCTCTAAATATTCATTTGGGATTGTTATGTTCCCGCTTAAAATTTTCCTCGAGCCAATCTTCGTTCGGCTAGTTCATGGTGTGGCCATGGCAACCGGCATGGGTAGTACCCCCCCCCCCCCCCCCCCCCCCCCCCCCCCCCCCCCCCCCCACACCTTCGGATTTTGGCTCCGGTAGTCCGAACTCGGCCTCCTTTAGCAAGTCATTAAATATCTTTAATACTACATCAGTCTCGATGAATGGCTTGCCGAGATGTTCTCAGTAAGTGTCTTTCGTATCCGGCCGGGTGTGGTCTCGCCGAAGTGGCGACCGAACTCATACTTTCCGGTTGCACTTCCTTCGTGCCTTCGCGCCGTATGATCTTTAACTGGATCCAATTCGAGTACGGGAAACTGTAGTGGCATATGATTCGACCGATTATTCCTCAAACAGAATCTCTCTTTTCTCTCGCTCGATGGGAGAAATCAAGGTAACAATCTGCAACTGCAGCAGAAGGAGAAACAACTTCGGGAAGCACCTCAATGGGAAGAACATTAGGAATTCCATTAAATCCATTCTTTCTTCGGGGCATGGGGAGTTCCTTAACCGACTTCGTGTCAACCTACAATGGCCTGAATAAATTGTTCATTTCACGCTTCACCACTTCAACTCATATCCCCAAACTTAGTTTCAACATTGTTGAATCCCCGTCTAAATCCGATAATTGCCTGTCAGTACTTACGACACACAACCCACTCCGTAGGAGAAAGAAAAGATCAGCCTTAGGCGAAGACATCGTCGCCATTCAAGAATTTCGAAGTCGTTGACGTCCTCGTTTGGCAGCTTCGAATCTAAAGTACTAAAGTTGACTCACTCGAACTAGGCATCCTTTCAACTTTACTCACATGAATCTCATTTTCTTTTTCTTTTCAAAATTTCGTGTTTTGTTTTTAATATTGTATATTCGATGCCGAGAGTTGTATTTCGATTTTTAAACTTAGACAAAAATTTATTTACAGAGTTTATTGTGAAGCTCATAAAGGAAGTTTCGCTTTAACCTATTCGCAACAAGTCAAATGACAAAGAGAAGCGTCATGTCGACCCGTCCGAGATTTAAAGAAGGTTGAATTCGCATCAACTCACTTCGATAGAGCGCCCTATTCTAATGCATTCCCCACTGGGCCCACTGTTGGGAGGTGAAAGAGATTTTAGAACCTTCTACTTAAGGTGTTTAAGCAGTGCTCCGTAATCTAAAAGAAGTCGACTATAATCGCTCAAGACAGACCGTACGGTTATGCCAAAGGAAAGAATGGTAGTCTTGGCCTCACTGTGTGCGCATGGATTTACTACCAATTTATGAAAGTAAACCATCCGATCAAAATGGAGAGAGGAACCACTCCCTGCCAGAGTTGTCGTAAATTTTTCAGACATTTTTTTTTAAAATTTAATTTACATATAGTTTTAAATAGTTTAGAAAATATTATTCGATTTTTAAAAATATGAGACCAAATCGATCCCATATCTTTAGCTAGCTTAAATAATTGAACATCGCACCATAAGCTATGCATTTATCCCGAGGAATGATGTATCATTAATAACGGGTTCGATTAAATAAACTAAGAATTTACGACATATGTTTAGTCGTTGAACTAATTCATATTTCCGCCGACAAATTCCCCTATTTAATACAAAAGAATTAAATAGGGTTTATTAAGTCGGGTTCGAAATCTCTTTCGAGGGCAAGCCTCTATACTTAATTACATCTTAAATGATCGAATCACTTAAAAAACACTTATAAGATCAGCCGGTTTCGCTTTCAAGAATTTCAAAGTTTAGATTTTCATGATTAGATTTTTAAGAAATTCAAAAGGGAATGGATTAAATTAGGAATGCTTATTTTAAGAGTCCAAATAAGGAAAGTTGTGGATGTCATGGATTCAAAGTGAATCTCTGGCGACTTCACAACTATCCTACTTGCTAATGATTGTGAGAGATATTATTCGATGTCTCAATCTGCTTGCGTTTTATTTAATTAGGACTTATATTTATACGATATAATCATGACAGTAGCCCGGAAATTATGTGGGTTTATGTCATAACGAATCTACGACCCTGAGTCCTAAGACAAGTTTAGTGGCTTAAATCGTATAATATGATTTCGCAAATGCCTAAAGGGTGAAATGAGGATTTATGTCGTGCTGTGAAAACTACATCGAAATCCTATGGCTTAGTCGTTTAATTACTAAGGAAAGGAAAGCTAATGTAGACGACCATGCCATCCACCGCGCTTGCCTCCGAGCTCCTTGTCAGAGAGTTTAGTTTAAGAAGTGACAATCACAGATGAGAGTATGTTATGGTTTATAAGTTGAGTTTCAAATTTAATGTCTTAAATTTTATAGGGAAATATTAAATTCGTTTAAGCAGAATCCGCTAAGATCCCACCGTTCCATAATCCCGCACTACTATTTTTATCCGATTCCTGGGGTCAAATGAATTTTCTAAACTCAACCAACGAGTTCCACACTTTCAATTGGGGACTACGGGAAATCTTGTTAGAACACGCGGGTTACATCATCCAAGGGATTCCCGATCATCCAACGAGACGTTTTAATTCTAGTTGTAATTATAGTTTTGTTTTTTTTTGTTTGTGATTAAATTTCGAGCGGTTTCATATTTTGAATGTTTGTATTATGAATTTTATTTTATTATGATTTTTAGCATAGCTTTATTTTTTAGTTTTACCGCTATTCTAAGGGTTTTTATTTTTATGCAGACATTGTCGTTTGCGCATGCAAGCTTCCGTTATGAAAGAAAAGCAAAGTACAACGCAAAGTAACCGCAATAAATTAAAAGCGTGTCTCAAGTGTCTTCTCGTCATTTCCAATGACTTCGAGATGCATGTTAGGATATTTAATGTTTAAGGACAAGCACCTAGGTAAGTGCTAGGGGAAGATTATGATCATCTACCAACCCTATGATTTCTAAGTTCGCATCGTAGTCGTCACCAAATCCTAGGACATCCAGGTTCAAACCATATTGTTCACCAAGTCCTAGCGACGTCTTAAGTTGAAGTCCGGTCAAGCTTTACACATTTTCTTCATTAAAGAATAATGAAGTCTAATTTTTCTTTTAAGACATCTCATCAAAGCTAGTGAAGTGCTCAGACTTAAGCGTTCCGAACATCTTCCTAAACTCTTCTAATTATCTTTCGAGTTCATTTAGTTTCATCGTAATGATGAATCAATCACCCGAGTTATTTTAATTTTTACTGAAATGTTTTCCTCCCGCTTCAAAGAACTTAGATGTTTCGATTATCCTTGCATGATGTGACATTCACTCGACATTTCACTTAAGAATCGCGGGGTGGAAGCTATTGCAGGCAAATTAGTTCATTAACGCATTTAGCTAATTTATTTAAGGTCAGCTTCGATGTTTTAAGACTCGTTTCAAATTAATTATAATCTTTTAGTTTAATTGTGATTTTCTTATGTTATTTCAATTCGATTATGTCATTTCAAAAGCTTCGACTTAGTTATTTTAAAATTGTTTTAACTTTAATTTTTAATTATATTTAATTTAATCGAGTTGATTCGAAGTTAATTTTGTTCCAGTTGTATTAATTTAAATTTAATTTTAAAGTTGATTAAATTATTTTAAAATTGTTTTAATTTAATTATATTTATTTTAAATTGTTTTTATTAATTATGTCATTTTAAAAATTATTTATTTTAATTTAATTTTTTATTTTTGCTTTTTTTAATTCAACTAATTATTTTATTTTTTAAAATTATTTTTTAATTTATATAATTAGATTATTTTAAAATTATTTTTTATTTTATTAATTATATTATTTTAAAGTTATTTTTAATCTAATTATCTTAGAAATTCGTTTTATTTCGATTATTTAATTTATCTTATTTTTCATTAATGAGTCTCGTAAATTAAGATTAAGCGACATTTGATCTCTATCATCAATTAGGGGTTAAGATTAACAAATTAATATCTCCCAAGTGTTAAACCCCTTCACCATATATCTTCTCTTTAATTAACTTCCAAATTTTTAATTAAGAAAATTATAATTTTTTTTTTAAATGCTTCGAAAAAAAGTGATTAATGGGTTTCTATCCTTTAATTCCCTATGTTTCAATCGTCTAAGGAGATTAATTAGATCATTTATTGCCTATTACCTATTATTATACCTAAATATTAATTAAGGCTAAATTTCAATAATTACCATTTTGCCCCTTAACATCATTCACTTCACAATTCATTAAATATAACTCAAATGATTTTAAAATTTTTACGTCACCCTACTCATGTCAATTAAAATATCCGTTTGTTAATACGTGATCTTTTCCGAATTTAATTTAATTTATATATTTATTTTAATGGAAAAATGAGATTTTAATAAAAATGAGATTTTAATGAAAAAATCAATAACTCGACCAAAGAAAGACCTATGGCTTCTTTAAATTTTTACCGGAAGCGTCCAGACCAGAGGACCACTTGCACTTTTCGGTGCTTCGTGATTTTGTTAAATTCTAATTCGATTATAATAATTATTTCAAATTTCAAAAGTATTAATTAAATATAAAATACTTTAAATATGGAAATTAAGTTTTAGTATTTTTCAAAAATCTCTCTCGAGGTCAAGAAACCTAAATAAGAAAATTTTATATTGTTTGGATTTTTTTTATTTATTAGAATTATTTTAATAAAAGGTTAAGAAAATCCATTTTTTAAATGTTAAAAATTACCCTAGCCTTTAAAAATTAATATCTTAACTTAGAGACTTAGGAAAAAAATTTTAATCGTTCCCGTGTCGTATGCTAAAAGTGACACTGGGTGAATTTTTATATTTTTGTGATTTTTAATAATTTTTAATTATTTAAATATTTAAAATGATTAAAAATCAAATTTTATAAAAGATGCAATTTTATTTTTTTTCAACTCCTCTAATCATGCAGAACTTTCACATTAATTGCAGAATTTTTGAAATATATTTTTGGATTTTATAAATTTTTAATGCAAAATGGCCATGTCCCTTAATTATCCATTAATTATTTAAATTAATTCCAATCGATTTGAAATTTTATGCGAGGTTCCCCTAACGCTAAATTACAGCCAGAAGTTATTTTTGTCCGGTTTTCGATGTGCGTTACTCCTAATTAAGTTAATTTCAATTTTGCGTTGTGCTAATTAGGTTATTTTTTAGTGAATTAAACGAGATATAATTTTCCTAAAGTTCTTTCGCCATAAGAAACCTACTATAATTTTTCTATATTTTTCTAAACAACATGATAATTTCGTAATTATTATAAGAACCGACGCATAATTCGAAAATAGATATCTTCATCATGGTGATCTTCTTACTTTGGAAAAAATCAGAATGATCCACCATGTCATTGTATTGTATCAAACCAAAATTTCAAGTTATGGTGAAGCTCCTACATGTACGAAGAACTAATAGCTCAAAACACCATTTTATTAATTAAAAAATCAAATATGCATCAAATAAATATGAAATTACTCCACATTATTCTTCTCAAGCTTCGTTGAACAAGAGGGTAATTTTTTTATTTTTTTTAAGTTTTCGAAAGTTATGATTTTTTTAAATTTTGTGTCAAAATAAATAAAACATTTCATTTCGTCTCTCAATCCGTGTCACATCATGTTCGTCAAGACCATCTTCGTTGGCATCGTGTTCGATAATCGGATCATGTCCGACTCCATCACGTACCTTCCATCCTGATACACACGCGATCTGGACGACCGCTCCTCCTCTCTCCAACTCGCTATTCACCCAAAACCGTCCACCTTCAAACCTTTCGATATCTCATTATTTTCTCAACGAAATCGAGTGAAATTTTTATTTAGAATGATCATCTAAAGTAAAGAGGAACATATCTATGCGTTGATGATGTACTTAAAGTAAGTAAAGATTTATGCAAAATTAAAATTAGCCTTGCCAGAGAAAAAAATTGATACCATCATTCAAGAAGTGAGGCCTTAACAAGTCAGTTTGATCGTAGCCAGAGTGCGCGGAGAAGGTTCGAGAACAAATCGTCGAGTCTCTCCAAGGTAAATTTTTTTTTTTTCTTCTTTTCTGCCATGAAAGGCGAGCTTAAAGAGAGGAGGCCGCGGGTGTCCATAGGGTTAGCTTGGTTCATTCACCAAGGTTTTTCGGGCCGAGAAAAGATCACTTCGATTCAAATTTCGATTTCGTGCAATCAATTTGGGTTATTCCATGTGTAAAAGTACGGATTTAAGTGGTATGGGTGTAAGGGCCATTTTTTGGGTCAATGTGGGTCAATGCATGATTTGGCTTGGTGCACCTTCCCATGGTTTGATTTAGGTTGAAAATGATGATTCGGGTCGCCCTAAAGAAATGAAGAAGTCTCCATCCTGGCATTGCCGGCCGTTAAGGTGTGTCATGGAGCGGGTTAAAAGTAAGCCAAACATGGTTTATGTAAAGAGGCTTATTCCTGCTATTTCAGGTTCGGGTGATGTGTAAAGAGCTTGCATGGCTTACAGATGGCTTGACACAAGCATCATGGCTCACATTTGGCTCCTCCATGGCTTCGTCAATTTTCATGAAAAAGTGCCTTTAATTTTTAAAACATCGACTTTTTTTGAATAATTGTCATGACGCAATTTTTGTTAATTCAAATGATGGATTTTGGACTTAGGTATGATTTTAATAATGTATGATGAGGGGAATGTCATGAGGGCTTTGATTGAAAATCGGGTCTTTTAAATTCGATGGAAATGCCAGCAATTTTCTATGTGATTTCGCCTAACATGCACAAGATGACATTTTTTATTTTTGAAATTAATCATGACATGATCAAAATGTGATCAATTAATCGAATTGATAAACATGTTGATATTTGATTTAAAATTTTCATAGGCATTTTAATGGATGATACACTCAAGAATTTTTTTTCGGGGCTTTAAGTATAAATTTGGAATTTTTTATCAATCACAATTAACAATATCGCGTAGAATAAGAAAAAAGATGCAGAATATTTTGAAATTTTTTAGATTTTTTTTTTCGATTTTTCGAATTTTTAAATTTTCGCTAAGCATGTAAGATTTTTAATTTTGTATAAAAAGAAGTTTTATTGTGCTACTAATTAACGCTTGAGTTATTAAAGTTAAATTTAGTTAAACAAAATGTTCGGTCATTTTTTATTTATGTGATGTTTTGTGAACTTTTATACATTTTTTTAAGTATCAAATATTGCCGCGAGGTCGAAGAAATGACGCATTTAAAAAGATGTTTACACAAACTTCTCACGATGAGAGGAGTGCCGATCTGAATGATTTTTTAGCCCTACATCGCGAAGTTTTCGAGTTTCGGTGGTCATTTCTCGGGCAATTTGTAATTTTGAGAAAATGAAGATTCATTAGATGCGAGTAAAATTAAGCCATTTTGGTCGAGCCATGAAGCCATGTTAAGCTCACAAGAGCCATGAGAGACTCATTTGTGTGAACATAATATCGCTGCTCTAAACCCTCTTACCGTGGGCTTGGTGGCTTCGAGGTCCATCCATACGAGTTTCCATTCCTATAATTAATAATCGTAGCGACTGAAATCTAAATAAATTCGCTTCTAAAATTTAAAGACCAACAATAGGATAGTCTGGGAAGTCATGGAGGTTCGCCTCTATTCTGTGACATCCCATAATCCTCATCCATTCGATTCCAGAAATAAGTGTTTATTTTTTGTCTCTGTCCCATTTACTTTCCTACACACTACCTAGAAAACCGTAATTTTTAATTCATGAAGATAGATACCGCTGATCATCATTGAGAGTTCTCTCAACTTCGGTCATTTGAGGTGTAATTGACTATATGAGTTTGCCTCTATAGAGAGCTTTAAGAACTCAGGTAATATAAACTTTATTTAATTTTCAATATTAGGTAGGGGAATTTGTCGGTAGAAATAAAAGGTTCGCAGACCAGAACAGATGTCATTAAGTATGTAGTTTATTTGATCGAGTCTTATCATCAAGTAGTGTGTCTGTTCCTCGAGATAGATGTGTCTCTTGCGATATTGTGCTTGTTTATTTAAACTACTAAATGAATGAGATTCATCCACTCTCAGTTTTCAAAATTTAAAATATTATTTTCAAATATCAATATATACTTATGTATTAAAATTAAATCAAAATCTTATTTTAGAAAACTACATTTTATGGATTTGCAATCATCATCACTTTAACGGCCGACACCGTCACATCTTTCCCTTCATATGTTGATCTCAGCTCTTTACAAATGACTGCATTTATCCATAGATTAAAAGGATTGTTATGATACTTTGCCACCGACAACATGCATACAAAAGAACATTTACCCTCACCCATTCCGCTCTCTAATGTCTAAGACAAAATAACAATAGCCTCAAATACAAGTCGGTTCCAAACCAAATTGAAATTTTGATCCAACTAAAATAGTATTTAGATTTAAATTGAATTTACGGGATTAATGAAAACCAAGAAAGGATTTGCTTTTATTATCCTAACATTTAATCTTTGAAGGAAAAAAAAAAAAATATAAGGACTAGACTCTAGAGAGGCCAACTAAAATTCAGCTTGAGGGACCTAATTGCTATTTAGCAACATTAAATATTTGCATGTTATTGTAAATGGTACAATAGAAAGCGATGGTTTGGCTACCAGTAAAGTAGAAGAAGCTACAACGTTCATTTTTTACATTACTAGTCTTCAGTTGCATGGTCACTAGCATATATTTCATTTTATGTTTATGTAAGAAAGTCCTTAAAGCATGAAATAGAGTGATTCTTTTTAAGGTGTCACAAAACAATATAAAGCAGATAGAATTGACAAACTTTCATTGAAACAATTTAATGAGTGCACATAATAAATTTATAGTAAAAAATGAGGAAAGAAAGTTTAAGTACCAGATAAGTTTCATGTTTCCCAAGTTTATTGTCGTTGAAACAATTGCCATGACCTTGTTAAAGAACAATTGAACTCAGAAATCGAACAATCGATGAGTACAATGCTTCTTTCAAAGCCTGGACCATAGAAAAAAAAAAAGAGATATATCAGTCTAAACTTCTTTCCACACCATCTTCTCTGAAATTCAAATATTCTATCTGCATTGGGACATGTTAAATCAGAATCAAGGTATAAACATTAGTTTACTTAAATATTTGGTTTCCAATATTGTTGTAACATTAGTGCCAACTCATAAGAAAAATAAGCTATGTTTATTTGCAGAATAATATATGAACCTTTATTTTCCCAGACCTTTAGCCCTTAGAATTTAGGTAAACTTACACATAGCACAAAATTCTTATGTATTAACATATCTCACGCCTAAACTATCATATTTACATAAATAGCACTTTTGTGCTTTAAGCCTAAGTATGAAAAGGTGTATTTCACTTTTAAAAAGTGGTAATTATGCTATTTTTATGTGATACTAAATATTTGAGTGCTATGTGTGTCAATATGAAACTTTGGGTGTCAGATATGTAAATACATCAGAATTATGTTATATATATATGTAAATGCCCCTATTATATAAACTTTACCAGAAAAGTGGTTGCTGGGCTGGCTTTTTGAATGGGCTTAAGTTTGAATGCACTAGACTTCCTTTAGTTTCAATGAAATATCAATTTTAATGAAAATTATTGGAGTTCACCAATAATCTCCACACGAGCATGCCCCATCACTGAAGTGGTGAAACCTTTTGGAATCTCTCACCACAATCTCTCTGTTTGTAATCTTTGACAGGAGCTTAATAGCATCATGGCAGTCCTCGCAAACCCTCAAGTTCTTAATGACTAGAATCCTCATCCCAGGGCCAGTGTTCAGCAATCCAAATGCAATAGCCAACCTCTCACTATGGCTGAGGAGGATTCTCTCCTTAACATCCTCTTCGAGGTCATGGAGAACCAACTGTGTCTTCGGAACATAACCTTTTTTCCTCATTTCGCATTCCATTCTCTCTAACATAGCCATGATATCCAGATATTCTGGATGGCTCTTATCCTCAGCTAAGAACGCATGAAGTTTCCCATGCACTTCTACCAAACTATATCCAGGGGTTTTCTTCACCCCCATCATCTTCATCAACCTTCTTATTTCCTGTACTTTGTTCCAGTTCCTTGCTGAAGCATACATGTTTGAAACCAAAGTGTAGACACCCAAATCATCTGGACTCAACTTGAGCACCTTTTCAGCAGCATATTCTCCTAGTTCCAGCTTCTTATGGTTAAGGCAGCCTGAAAGAAGAGCAACCCATACTGCAACTCCTGGCTCAATAGTCATCTTCTGGATCAGATCAAAGGCTTCTTCAACATGCCCAGCACGAGCCAATAGATCCACCATGCATGCATAGTGCTTCTCCTTGGGTTTAACTCCAAAGTCATTCTCCATGGAATAGAACCACCGCCGCCCCTCATCCACCAGCCCAGAGTGGCTGAATGAGGACATTAGAGAAGCAAAGGTGGCATCATCAGGTTTCAATTCAAGCTCGTTCATTTTAAGAAAGAGTGAAAGAGCTTCCTTGCCATTGCCATGAATACCATAACAGTCAATCATGGCATTCCAAGAAATCAGATCTCTTGAACTTAGCCTGTCAAATAAGGCTCGGGCATTCAAAAGGCTCCCACATTTTGAGTACATGTCAATCGCTGCAGTGCCCAATATTGAACCAACTTCGAGGCTTCTCCTAACCAAAAAGCCATGTAAAGACTTGCCCAATTTCAAAACTCCAATTTGGGAACAAGCCAGGAAGGCGCTTACTAGGGCAACAGAATCTGGAACTAGCCCCCAATCTTGCATCTTGAGCAGCATCAAGAGTGCATCGTCTGCAAAACCATTCTGAGCATAGGCTGAAATCAAAGTACTCCATGAAACAATATTCTTATACGGCATCCTCTTGAAGACAAGATTCGCAAGGCTCAAGCACCCGCTCTTCGCGTACATGTCAACGAGGGCGGTCCCCACAACTACATCCATTGTCATACCAAACCGGATCATATGCCCATGAACTGAAGCTCCCCTCCTCATATCCCCCATTGCCGCACATGCCTGCAACAGACCAATCATTACAATCTCATCCCCTTCAAAGCCTTCTTCTCGCATCTTTCTATAAGAATCCATGGCCTCTATCGACTTCCCGGCACTAGAGAACCCAGTGACCATGGTGGTCCAGGATACGATATCTCTCTTCGGCATTCTATCGAACAGTTCAACTGCATCAACCATCTTTCCGCATCTAGCATATAAATTAAGCAACGACGAACTCACAAAAACATCGTTTTGGAAACCAAGGTCATGTGCGTGAGATCGAATCTGATTTCCTGCTTCAAGATCCGACAAACGGGTGCAGGCTTTGAGGGCGATGGTGAAGGTGGAGCTGTCGGGCCGAACGAACCCATTGGAGATCATGCGGCGGTAGAGACGGAGGACATTGACGGGAGAGTCGTTTCTCGAATGAGCAATGATGAGGGCGTTCCAAGAAGAGATAGTTGGTTGGGGCAATGCGTTGAACACCTCTCGAGCGGCGGCGAGGTTACCGGAGCGGCCGTAAGCGGCGATAAGGTGTCCAGGGAAGTTGGGGTGGGCGAGTAATCCTGTGAGGATCATGAGAGCATGGGTTTGGGGAATGGCTCTGGCGTCCTTGATTGCTGAGAGAACAAAGCGCGGCCATTTCGGTTGGTTGGAGACAAAGCGCATAACTTGGGGTGTTTACATACCTGCCACCCGCTCAATTCCTATGCATTCAAAGAGTGAACATCAAAACTTCAATTTTTATAAACATATCATTGGTTCTTATATTTTCGGTATAGATTGGATAATTATAGTATGAAAATTAAAGTTTATGTAATACAGAAGAATTGGGTGGAAGATATGTAAACCTGTCAAGATAAAAAAAGAAGAAAAAAATACTAATGTATACACACCCATACACACACACACAAAAATAAAAAAATAAAAAAATAAAAAATAAAAAAATCAATGTCATTAAAATGCACAAGTTTTGCATACCAAAATCTCACACATAAATAGATTTTAAAAAATTCAAAATATTTTATGTGAAAAATACATTAAGAAAATCATAATGCTTAACATAAATGAGATGATTACATTGTATTGATGTTGTTGAGTGCCGGAAGATTCACTATTGTAGAATGATAATTAAAATGTATTAGCATTGCACGAATATCACCACACACATATAAGAGAAAGGTAGTAGGAGGAGACACAGTTTTTTACATGGCAAAACTCTCCCACAACAACAAGTTCTTATCCCACAAAGTGGGGTTGGCTACATGAATTATTTTTCTCCATTGTGTCCTATTGAGTGTCATTTCTTATACAACATGCCCAATTCTTTTTTAGATCTACCTTGGTCTTTATTAACATAAACTGACTCTAAAACATATACTTTTCTTACCGAACCATCATATGGTCAACATATAATGTGGCCAAATCATCTAGGATGAGTTTCTAATTTTGTCTTCCACTAGAGCTACACTAACCCTTTATGTTTGTAAAAGTAATCTACTATATATTTTATAAGTGCATAGGTCTACTATTCTCATGAATTAGATAAGATAGAATTGCAATGTTGATATTACAAACGTGCAATAGTAGTTCAGCTATAATAGCCGCAATTAGACTACAATAAATGTAGTTAATCATGAAGATTATAGTTGGTGGCTACAATAGCAATAATCTGCACAAAGGTCATAGTTGGTAGTTGCACAGACAGTAGTTAGCCACAAAAGGCCGTGATTGAAGACTGCAATATCGTTAGTTGGCCATAAACGTCATAGTTAGTGATTGCAGTAGTGTCAGTTTGTAGTAGATGTCGTAGTTAGAAGTTATAGCAGTAATAGTTGGTCACATGTCATAGTTGGTGAATGCAATATTATCAATTGGACATATTGATCGCAGTTGGTGATTGTAATAGTGCCAGTCGGTCACATAAGCCGTAATTAATGACTAAAATATCATCAATTTGCCACATAAACTGTACTTGGTGACTACAGTAGGGTCAATTGGCCACATAGATTGTAGTTGGAAGTTTTAACATCATTAGTTGGTCACAAAGGTCGTAGTTTGTGACTGCAATATCGTTAGTTGGCCACATAGGTCATAGTTGATGATTGCAATAACGTTAGTAGCCCATATATGGAAGCTATAATAGTAGTAATTGGTCACATAAGTCATAGTTAGTAACAGTAATATTGTTAGTTGGTCACATAGATCGTAGTTGATGATTACAATAGTGTTACATGATCACAAAGGCATCATTGGAATTTATAATAGATATGAACCTTATATGTCATAATTAGTGGCTATAATAGAGTCAGTTGGTCGCATAAGTTATAGTTGGTGACTTTAAAGGCAGACATAAGGGCAGTAGTTGTTGGTTGGACCCTTCTCTCAAAACTGGGTTATAATTTTTCACTGGACACAACATTTGTTGTTATGCATTATAAAGAAAAAATATTTGTTAGGAATAACCACCATCTTTAGGATACGATGTTAGCAACTCAAGATCACTGATATTGGCAAGTAGGGGTGGCTGACAATGGTCGATAGTGGCCGATGAGCGGTGATTTATGGTGGTCCGCGGTTGTGAAGGAGAGAAGTTATCACCAGGTCTTCAATATGGTGTTATATATAATATCCATATTTGGGATATAATGTTAGCAAGGAAGCGTCACCGACGATGCCGTGTAGGATGACAAGCGGTGGTTAATGATGTTGACGGCTACAAAGACAAGAAGTTATCATTGGGTATTCAATCAAGTAGAAAATCTAGAGTTTCTTCTCCTTTCCTCTCCCCTCAAATCAAGAGAGAGAATTTATTTATAGGCTTTAGGGGAAGGTCGTTTTTGTCTTTTGACAAATAACTACTCTAACCACCTTATTGGATGATACATATCGATCCTCCTTAATCATAGATATGTATGTGATAATTTGAGGGCCTTAATGATATTAGAATTAAGCGAGCTTGGGCTCATTAGATAGCTCTCATTAAGACGCTTGATTTGAATATAAATATGTCAAATTCAAAGTTTATTTCATCATTTAATTGACAATCCAAAATCTCTAGAAGTGCTTTAATGTCTTGATTTGGGGTTAATTATACTCATATCAAACCAACTTTGATATCATTGAACTTATCTTTTGAGATGGCCTGTTTGACTATAAATGATGTCAGGGCTAATCTTAAACTTGAATATGGAATGCTTATTATTTGATAATATATTGAGATTCATACAAGATAAAATTTGTCGATGATGCATCAATTATCACCTCTTTTTGGACATTGGTGTTTGTATCATCCAAAAATATAAAGTGTTATGAAAGTCTTTGTGTTGATTTTAGATGAGAAAAAACTTGTACTCTAAATTGAAATAAGAAATCTCTGATGTTGAAGCTTCATGGAGCTTTAAAATTAACAAAATTGAATCCAAAATGTTGAAAAATGGCGAAATGAAAATCTTTAAAAAGATCCTAGATCATGTCATTGTTGGTAGCATCAGCGATTGTTGTACGCATTCGAGCACATATGCATGCATGTATAAGAGCAAGTGTATGTCCATTCGAGTAAGATAAATATAAATATGTGTTTAACAATGTGATGGGGTCAGTAAGTAGGTATGAACACAATAAAAAATGCAACAACAAAGGTAAACAACTGTGTGTGTGTGGGCTTGCAATTTCACATACAGGTGCAAGCATGGTAATGAGGACACCAGAGCTTGAGCATGTTTGCATAGGTATTCATTGCACGTAGGTACAGTGAACACGTGACACCTGTGTGTGGGCGCAGACTATGTTAATGAAGTATTTGTAAGGTTTGGATCGATGCGGGTTGGTTTGGTCCATGTAGTTGAAGGGCAGTTGTGTTAGTCCGGTAGGTCTACAATGTGGTTCAATAGAGCAGTTATGTGGTCTGATTGGAATAAGCCAAAGGAGTTCTGTAAACCATTCACTAACAAGCCATTCAACACATGATTATGCGCTTTGTGAGCCCCGTCTGTATGCCTCTGTGCTTCCAATTATATAAAAAATTTTTTGGTCAAATTTTTGAATTTTTTGGATTTTGGAGCTCAATTTTTAATTTTTTGCCTAAAAATTGGTCAATCAGAAGGAGGAAAAAGCATACCTCTCCTCTTAGGATCAAAATCCCTTTCGAGCTGTTGGTTCTCCCCTCCCAGAATTTTATTGCCCCACCTTTTGGGTTGTTGTTTCCCCACATTTTGAGCTATTGTTGTCTCACCATTTGGCCTATTATTGCCCCCCATGAATTAGGTTGTTGTTACATTTCTATAGTAGACCGATATTGTCTCCTATGAAGTAGTCTGTTATTACCTTTTCGGAAGTAGGTTATTATTATCTTCTCTAATGTAGGCTATTGTTGCCTACCCCAATATAGGTTGTTGTTTCATTTTATGGCATGGTTTGTTGTTAGTTTTTTGGCATAGCTTATTGTTGTCCATTCTAATGTAGGCTGCTATTATGTTTTTTTCTTCTTTTTTGGGTTGTTGTTGCCCTTTAAGTTTTTTTCACCTTCAGGCTGTTGTTGTTTTCCCAAGCTTAGGCAATTGTTGCTTACTCAAATTCAGATAGTTGTTTCTTCTTCAAATTCAGACAATGACCAAACAACGTTGATTTAATGATAGCAATAGTGTCGGACGATGATGGTAGTCTGTGATGGTGATAACTTGATAATATGACAGTGTACCACAATGATGACGATTAATGAGGACAGATGATCCAATTTAACCAATGTTTGTGCCTCTTCCTACTCTGATTTGAAAGGCTTTATCAACAACCTTCCTTTTCAAAACACTATTTTTATGTTGCCCTTACTTGGAGAAGCAAAGGATGAAAGAAAATAATGAAAAGTGATAGATATTAAGAAGAAACAAAAAAGAGTAGCTACAAATATATTTATATAGAAAATTTCTCTTAACATAAATTAGAGAAGATTGGTTCAAAATGTAATTAGACCATACACAAATCGAGAGAATATACAAGAAAGATCGTATGAAAAGACCTTCATAACTAATCAAGAATATAAAATAAAATTTATTTTATTTTGGGTTCAAAGAGATCTCCTAAGATGATGTATTCTAATGGTCAATCACATCTTGATGAATACCCAAAAAAACTCATAATAAAATGTGTTGTGTTTGCTAAACCAGTTCTAAAAATTAGGCAGCCGGAGAGATTTTTGGTCATCTTTATAGAGAAAACCTTCAGCCGTAAGGGCCAAACTAGACCATAAACCAGAGAGTTAATCATCATAACCTGACAAGTAATTGCCACATGGCTAAGAGGGTTTACGAAACACATCCACTAAGACTTAACAAAGAAAGCAAATGTACCTAAGAGGGTGGGGGTGGTGGGTAGATCAAAGAAAATTTATATATGTAGAGATAGTCTGATTGAGACTTTATGGAATCATTCACCCAGACAAGTGGGACCTAGAATCTACTAAGCCGTGAAGGTAGTGGACCTAACCCGACAGTGAATCACTTCATTGGAAACCCATGTTTTGCATCTTCCAAAGAATATCATGAGACCTAAAGTAACAACCTCAAAATCTTAAGATTAAAGGTGAAATTCACTAAAATAAGAGAAATCTTGGATCCCTGGTTTAAATAAAGAGAAGAGAACTGCAGATAAATTAAACATGTAATAAACTTACAACCCAACCTGGAAAGGGTTGTCATCTAAACCACTTAACCATAGTAAAACCATTCAATGATGATCTCAATGAATACATGATCTGATAAGACGTTATTTAGAGGAAACGTATGTCTTACAACTTGATTATGAAAATCAAAATGCCTAAATATAATTAGTATGCATAATATCCTAAGACTAATGTAAACATAATTTTATAATTTAAAATTTAAATTTTTATATAAGTCACCACACTTGAGTATTATATTATTTTGGTTGACTCTTAATGTCTAGTGAGTAAAACAAGCTGTGTATGAGTAAGTAGGTCCTTAATGATCAATTCTTAGAAGATTTGTTCATAAATTCAATCAGTATGTAGAGATAGACTCACTCTATAAAGCGATGATCCGCAAATGACAAATCACCCATTTTTTTATAATAAGTGAGGGTATGAAGATAAGGAATAAAATAAATATGTAATGAATGTGCCTAAAATGATATTTTTCTGGTTATTCCTTAATTTTTTAGAGTTTTCTACTCGATTTTATTTACTTGACAATTTTTAGTGTTTTAAATTCATAATGGTCTAAAGTGTGAATGCAATGATTTATCTATTTTAGTTCTAGTTATGTGTTTCATTTGATTTTTAAAAAATAATGTTGAAATTGTAATATCGGGGTGGAAAATTTAGTCCATGTTGAGCCTATCAAAAATTCAGGAACAAGACACACAAATGCAATGATCGAATTTTAGATAGTTCTATCAAGCACAAACCAACATACATAATAAAACAACAAAATGACAACAAAGGGTAACCAACCTTTGACCTATGCCAGACTAGTTAGTTAAAAGTTTTCATCCGAATATCTTTATTAGTTTAGTTGAGGTTTATGCAATGCATTTATGTTCATATTCCCTTGAATAATTTAGATGTAAATAGTTGACTAAGTATGACAAACACTCTAACTCTAGAAAAAAAAGACATTGAAAGGAAAATAAAGCCAATGTTTACTTGGTGACGATGAAAAGAGAGGGGTGGATGTCAATGTTGAGGAGTCGCCATTTTGTCTAACATTAGCCTAATTTTATCCCTATAAATTCTATGAAGGATTTGAAGAATTTAGGACTAATAGTAGAAAAAGATGTTTATGATAATCCTTATATGAAAATATTCTAGAATAACATATCCTAGAATTTTCATATAAAGAAAATCATGAAAAATCAGAGATTTCTTTCGTAGGTTCTTTTAGATCTCCTATAGAAGCAAGCTTCTATAGTTAATTACATCTTAAACAATTTTTTAATTGTTCAAGAAAACTTTTGATTAATGTCGATCATTTGTTTTCTAAAATTTTATTTTTAAGGAGAGATGTACCCACTATCACTCCTAAATGTTATGTCATATTTATCATTTTTTTTTTGTTTTGCTTTCCATGTCGTTGTTTTGTTTTGTTGAAAATAATATGTTTGGTGACTATCCTAAAAGTTTTAGTTTTGTTTTCCATGTCATTGTTTTGTTTTGTTGAAAATGTTATGTTTGATTGCTATCCTAAACGTTTTGGTTTTATTTTCCATGTCGTCCTGCAAAACAGAGTTAGCACACCCTATAACATGCAAAGGAAACCTAAACGAAACTTGTCTTCATCCTGCAAAGAAAACATTGTCAGAAATAGTGTCACATTCATTATCTCAGAATTCTGTAGGATGTTTTGATTTTAAATGTCAGTTTATTTTAAATCATATCAATTAATGTCAAATGTCGTTTGGAATATTTGATTGATTTTGATGTTTGTCAAATTTTGTCAATTTTATGTCAAATTTTATTTGAAATGTCAAATTTATGTCGATTATGTCAATTCATGTTTGTAATATCAAATTTATGTCGATTTTGTCAATTAAGTGTTTGGAATGTCAAATTTATGTCGATTTTGTTGATTAAATGTTTGAAGTGTCAAATTTATGTCGGTTTTGTTTGATGAGATGTTTAAAATATCAAATTTATGTTGATTTTGAGTTTATGTTTGTCTGAACTTAAGTTAGAAGGTTGAAAGTTAGATTCAATATTAATTGAATTAACTTGGGTTCATGTCTAGTTGAACCTAAGTTAGATTCAATGTTGATTAAATCTAATTAATCTTGAGTTCATGTCGGGTTGAACCTAAGTTAATGTTGATTGAATCTAATTAACTTGAGTTCATGTCTGTTTGAACTTAAGTTAGAAGGTTTGGTTTAGAATAGAACTAATTAAATTTTAAGCCTTGTTTAAACAGGACTTTAAAGGTTAATTAAGTCTAATAAATTAGACTTAATTAGAATTGCAGACCATTTAAGTCCTTTTTAGGTAAGGCTTAAGTTTTAATTAAGTCTAATTTGATTTAGCTGAGGTTTGTTTAGATATTAAGTCTACTTAATCACGATTTGCTAATTTAAACCTTAGTTAATTAAGGTTTAATGATTTAATTAAAGTTGAATAAAGTTCAATATGAGTTGAACTCAAATTAGGATTTAACTTAAGTCAAGTTAGGTTCAAGTTAGGTTGATTCTTGACTTAAGATCTACTTAAGTTCAATATGGGTTGAACTTAAATTAAAGTTTGAGTTTTAGATTAAGCTAGATCCAGGTCAGGCTGAACTTAGGTTTAAAGTTGACTTAAGTTCAATATGGATTGCACTTAAGTTAAGGTTTTGACTTGGGTTAAGTTAGGTTCAAGTTAAATTGAACCTAGACTTAAAGTTGACTTAGGTTCAACATAGGTCGAACTTATGTTAAGGTTTGATTTAAGTTCAAGTTAAGTTTAAGTTAGGTTGAACCTAGACTTAAGATTGACTTAAGTTCGATGTGGGTTGAACTTAAGTTTAGGTTAACTTGAGTTAAGTTATGTTCGATATGGGTTGACCACTAAAGTTTAGGTTAACTTGAGTTCGAGTTAAGTTGGACCCAAGTTTGGTTAAATTTAGGTTAGATTCAATATGGATTGAACCTAAGGTTTTAGGTTAACTTGAGTTCGAGTTAGGTTGGACTCAAGTTTGGTTCGGTTTAAGTTAAGTTAGGTTCGATGTGGGTTGAACCTAAGGTTTTAGGTTAACTTGAGTTTAAGTTAGGTTGGACTCAAGTTTAGTTAAGTTTAAGTTAAGTTAGGTTCAATGTGGGTTGAACCTAAGGTTTTAGGTTAACTTGAGTTCAAGTTAGGTTCAATATGGGTTGAACCTAAAGTTTAGGTTAACTTGAGTTCAAGTTAAGTTGGACTCAAGTTTGGTTAAATTTAGGTTAGATTCAATATGGATTGAACCTAAGGTTTTAGGTTAACTTGAGTTCAAGTTAGGTTGGACTCAAGTTTGGTTAAGTTTAAGTTAAGTTAGGTTCAATATGGGTTGAACCTAAGGTTTTAGGTTACTTGAGTTCAAGTTAGGTTGGACTCAAGTTTGGTTAAGTTTAAGTTAAGTTAGGTTCAATGTGGGTTGAACCTAAGGTTTTAGGTAACTTGAGTTCAAGTTAGGTTCAATATGGGTTGAACCTAAAGTTTAGGTTAACTTGAGTTCAAGTTAAGTTGGACCCAAGTTTGTTTAAGTTTAGGTTAGATTCAATATGGATTGAACCTAAGGTTTTAGGTTAACTTGAGTTCAAGTTAGGTTGGACTCAATTTTGGTTAAGTTTAAGTTAAGTTAGGTTCAATGTGGGTTGAACCTAAGGTTTTAGGTTAACTTGAGTTCAAGTTAGGTTGGACTCAAGTTTGGTTAAGTTTAAGTTAAGTTAGGTTCAATGTGGGTCGAACCTAAGGTTTTAGGGATTAATTAAACATAATTTAGTTATGTTTAATTAAGGTTAATAGATTACTTAAGCCTATTAAAAATAGTGCTTAGATTAGACTTAATTTGAGTTTAGAGGTTGCTTAAGCCTAATTTAAGTGAAGCTTAGGGGTTAATCAAGTCTAATTAGATTAGACTTAATTAGGGTTTAGAGGTTACTTAAGCCTAATTTAAGTAAAGCTTAAGGGTTAATCAAGTCAAATTAGATTAGACTTAATTAAGGTTTATGATGTTAAACCTAATGTGATTAAGATTTAACAAAGTTTAATGGATTCTGATTGATGTCTTAGACATAATTAGGGTTTATTGAGTTAAACTCAATATGATTAAGGTTTAACTTAGTTCAATTAGGTCTAATTGATGTCATAGACCTAATTGGGGTTTATTAAGTTAAACTTAATGTGATTAAGGTTTAACTTGGTTCAAGTAGGTCTAATTGATGTCTTAGACCTAATTGGGGTTTATTAAGTTAAACTTAATATGATTATGGTTTAACTTGGTTCAATTAGGTCTAATTGATGTCTTAGAACTAATTGGGGTTTATTAAGTTAAACTTAATATGATTAAGGTTTAACTTGGTTCAATTAGGTCTAATTGGTGTCTTAGGCCTAATTAGGGTTTATTAAGTTAAACCTAATGTGATTAAGGTCTAACTTGGTTCAATTAGGTCTAATTTGTATCTTAGGCCTAATTAGGGTTTATTAAGTTAAACCTAATGTGACTACGGTCTAACATGGATTAATTAGGTCTAATTGGTGTCTTAGGCCTAATTAGGGTTTATTAAGTTAAACCTAATGTGGTTAGGCTCTAACTTGGTTTAATTAGGTCTAATTGGTGTCTTAGGCCTAATTAGGGTTTATTAAGTTAAACTTAATGTGATTAAGGTCAAACTTGGTTTAATTAGGTCTAATTGGTGTCTTAAGCCTAATTAGGGTTTATGAAGTTAAACTTAATGTGACTAAGGTCTAACTTGGTTTAATAAGGTTTAATTGGTGTCTTAGGCCTAATTAGGGTTTATTAAGTTAAACCTAATGTGATTAAGGTCTAACTTGGTTTAATTAGGTCTAATTGGTGTCTTAGGCCTAATTAGGGTTTATTAAGTTAAACCTAATGTGGTTAGGGCCTAACTTGTTTTAATTAGGTCTAATTGGTGTCTTAGGCCTAATTAGGGTTTATTAAGTTAAACCTAATGTGACTAAGGTCTAACTTGGTTTAATTAGGTCTAATTGGTGTCTTAGGCCTAATTAGGGTTTATTAAGTTAAACCTAATGTGACTAAGGTCTAACTTGGTTTAATTAGGTCTAATTGGTGTCTTAGGCCTAATTAGGGTTTTATTAAGTCTAATTTGTCATTTTAGACTTACTCATGGTTTAATTAGTTAAGCTTAATGAGATTAAGGTTTAACTTTAATTAAGTAGGTTTAAATGGTGTCTTAAACCTAATTTGAATTTATTAAGTCTTACTTGTCATTTTAGACTTAATTGAAGTTTGTCATAAGTCTAGTATGGACTAGACACATTTTAAACTTAGACTATTAAAGAAAATAGGCTAAGTCATAAAAAGATGATTTTTAGGATTAAATTTATTAATTAATAATGAATTTTAATCCTAAATTTTTGAAATATCATTTAAAATTATTTAATGACTTAAAAATTATTTTCCTAGGGTTATTTTCTGTTACCCTAAAATTTCTAGTCATTTTCAAATTTATTTTTCTTAATTTCTAATTTTTATAATTATTTTTATAAATAATTACAAAGTAGCTTAGAAATTAAAGAAGAATATCCTAAAGACTTTTTCTATCCTTGGGAAAATTAGGAGATGTGTGTCATAATAGGAGGATAATTCTGTGAGAATTTCATAATTTTTGGAATTATAATTAATTTTTAATAATTAAATTACCTCAGAAAGTAATTAATTATTTAAAAATTAAATATTGAGAATAAAATTATGATTTTGGTATCATAATTTTCCTCTCTTCAAGAGCTTTCTAGAGGTATTTTTATTTTATTTTTGTGACCTCTGGATCAAAAGATATTAATTTTTGAAGTTTTTAAGGTTTTCTGGAATTTATTAATTCCAGAAAATCGGCCGAGCGACGTGTGTCCTCGTACGCGTCGAAGAGCGGGAAGATCCCATGTGCGGATCCGAACAGCGTACACCGGATGGCTCGATCAGCGCCGTCCGTTCCAAAACACGGGAACGGACGACGGAGATAAATCCTTTATTAATTCAAAAAAATTCTGAACTGTTAAACTTCAAACATTAATATCTCACTCATTTCTGAATGAAATTGAGTGATTTTTGAACCTATAGAATCATCTAAACATGTAGAATGTATCCATACGGAGATGATACATTTTTGGGCAAGTATAACCCATGATATTTCAAAAACTTGAATTATTTTGGGAAAAATAATTACATACCTTGGCCACAAGTGTATCAAGATTGATCAGACCTTATGGTTGGCTTCTAGAACTCCCAAGGAAGATCTTTTCTACTCCAATTTGGTTTTAAACTTAGCTTTGGAGGAGAATTTTTAAAAAGTGGCTAGTTTGGGCTGGTTTTGGATTTTGATCAAATTGGCCTGATTGGGCTAACCCTATGGCTTGGGTTTGGTTGGGATATATTGCTAAGGTTCTTGGGAAGAATTTTTGTGTTGGGGACCAAGTGGTTTGAGCAGCCTATGGGTCTCTACCAATTTTTTTCTCTTCTACGAGGGTTCGGGTATGGGGTTTTTATAGCCATGGGGAGTTCATGGCTGGCTTTAACTTGTTTCCATTCACTTGGGGAAGGCTTTAACTCTCCTATTATTATTTTAGTATAGTTTTTAGGCTAGGGTAATGATAGTCCTAGCCTAGGCCTCATAGGTTTAACTATGGTGAGGATTTGGAGTTGGGCTCTTGTCTTGCCCCCATTGGGTCCATTGTGAGGTGGATTTGGCTGGGAAAATCATGTTGAATCCACCTCCCCTAGATGGCATTCAAGGTGATTTGCTCTATTTGAGGAAATGGTGACACATAAGCCCCTTACTCATCTCATGCAAGCCTTAGCCATGATGGCTCTTAACCAAGGTGTGGGATGGGTTAGCTTCTTGTCTCCCCTCCATTGGGTGGTCTAAGAGGAGAAGGATGAGTCATGAGAGTGAGCCCTCCCCTTTCCAACATCTCATTTAAGGTTTGGATGAGAAGGTGACACATATTTTTCTCATGCAAAATTCTTAAAATTTGGTTATAACCATGGTTAAGTAAGTTACTCATGTGAGTTTAATTGGTGTCTAATTTTTATTGGTGAGTTCATTAGGATGAGCCACCTCAAATTTTAATTTCATGAGAGGATGACACCTCATTTTCTTTAATGATTATTTTCTTTAACCATGGTTTATAGGTTATTTTAATGTATTAATAAGTCTCATGATTCATGAATAATCCATGGATGAGGTCATTTATGATGTAATAAAGAGATTTGGAATTTTTTTAAAAATCATGGTTTCATGGGTTAAAATTCAATTTTATGCCCTTTTTAATTTTAATTTCCATTTTACTTAATTATGTCATTAATTAAAATTTTGAAAATTATTCTATTAATGAATAATTTCAAATTAATTATTTGATTAAATTTCATGTCATTAAATTTTGTCTCATTTTATGACTTTTAGTTATATTTTTATTTTAACTATTTAATTAGTTAAAATATTAGAAATTATATTATTGGTTGATTAATTAATCAAAATAATATTGGGGTAATTATTTGATTAATTTTTATGTCATTTTGGATTGGAAACTGAATTTGATGTCCTTTTAATTTAATTTTTATTTTAATTAATTATGTCATTAATTTAAAAAATTAAATCATTAGTCATTTAATTAATCAAAATAATTTTGAAATTAATTATTTGATTAATTTTGTCAAAGTTGACCTTTTAGGTCAAACGGGTGACCTATTGGGTCAACAGGGTTGCTCATTGGGTCTGGTTTGACCATTTTGACCAAAGTTGACTTTTTAGGTCAAAAGGGTGACCTATTGGGTCTACAGGGTTGATCATTGGGTCTGGTTTGACCATTTTGACCAAAGTTGACTTTTTAGGTCAAAAGGTATTGACTCATTAAAAATGAGGCCAACAAAAGGGCCCCCAATATGTGTGGAATACTGTATAAGTATTCTGCACATATTGGCGTTGACCAAAATGATCTGAAGAGATGTCTCATAATAATTAGGAAAGAAGCGGTTGCCTTACTGCTCCTAGGGGATGTCAGATGTTTTCTATGTTAGTTCGAAGAAGGAATTTCCTTCTTGTGTCTGAAAAGGGATTTGCTGGGAGAGAAAATAAATGTCATATTCCATTTCTAAAAAAAAAGGTCAATGTCGATGTTAAGATTTGGTTAGAGGAAAGTCATGATTTCCTCGTCAGGAAAGGACTTACATTTAATAACCGGAGAGAAAATGGATATCATATTCCATTTCTCAAAATGTCTAGTTAAAATTTGGTTAGAGGAAAGACATGATTTCCGTATCAGGAAAGGACTTACATCCAATAACCGGAGAGAGAAAATGGACGTCATTTTCCATTTCTCAAAATGTCAATGTCAAAATCTGGTTAGAGGAAAGCCATGATTTCCGTGTCAGGAAAGGACTTACATCTAATAACCGGAGAGAGAAAGTGAACGTCATTTTCCATTTCTCAAAATGTCTATGTCAAAATCTGGTTAGAGGAAAGCCATGATTTCGGTGTCAGGAAAGGACTTACATCCAATAACCGGAGAGTGAAAATGGACATCATTTTCCATTTCTCAAAATGTCAATGTCAAAATCTGGTTAGGGGAAAGCCATGATTTCCGTTTCAGGAAAATACTTACATCCAATAATCAGAGAGAGAAAATGGACGTCATTTTTCATTTCTCAAAATGTCTATGTCAAAATCTGGTTAGAGGAAAGCTATGATTTCCGTGTCAGGAAAGGACTTACATCCAATAACCGGAGAGAGAAAATGGACGTCATTTTCCATTTCTCAAAATCTCAATGTCAAAATCTGGTTAGAGGAAAGCCACGATTTCCGTGTAAGGAAAGGACTTACATCCAATAACCGGAGAGAGAAAATGGACGTCATTTTCCATTTCTCAAAATGTCTAAGTTAAAATCTAGTTAAAGGAAAGCCATGATTTCGGTGTCAGGAAAGGACTTACATCCAATAACCAGAGAGAGAAAATGAACATCATTTTCCATTTCTCAAAATGTCAATATCAAAATCTGGTTAGAGGAAAGCCATGATTTCCGTGTCAGGAAAGGGCTTACATACAATAACCGGAGAGAGAAAATGGACGTCATTTTCCATTTCTCAAAATGTCTATGTCAAAATCTGGTTAGAGAAAAGCCATGATTTCCGTGTCAGGAAAGGACTTACATCTAATAACCGGAGAGAGAAAACGGACGTCATTTTCCATTTCTCAAAATGTCAATGTCAAAATCTGGTTAGAGGAAAGCCATGATTTCCGTGTCAGGAAAGGACTTACATCCAATAACCGGAGAGAGAAAATGGACGTCATTTTCCATTTCTCAAAATGTCAATGTCAAAATCTGGTTAGAGGAAAGCCATGATTTCCGTGTCAGGAAAGAACTTACATCCAATAACCGAAGAGAGAAAATAGACGTCATTTTCCATTTCTCAAAATGTCTATGTCAAAATCTGGTTAGAGGAAAGCCATGATTTCGGTGTCAGGAAAGGACTTACATCCAATAACCGAAGAGAGAAAATGGACGTCATTTTCCATTTCTCAAAATGTCAATGTCAAAATTTGGTTAGAGGAAAGCCATGATTTCCGTGTCAGGAAAGGACTTACATCCAATAACCGGAGAGAGAAAATGAACGTCAATTCCCATTTCTCAAAATATCTATGTCAAAATCTGGTTAGAGGAAAGCCATGATTTTCATGTCAGGAAAGGAATTACATCCAATAACCGGAGAGAGAAAATGGACGTCATTTTCCATTTCTCAAAATGTCAATGTCAAAATCTGGTTAGAGGAAAGCCATGATTTCCGTGTCAGGAAAGGACTTACATCCAATAACCGGAGAGAGAAAATGGATGTCATTTTACATTTCTCAAAATGTCTATGTCAAAATCTGGTTAGAGGAAAGCCATGATTTCCGTGTCAGGAAAGGACCTACATCCAATAACTGGAGAGAGATAATGGACGTCATTTTCCATTTCTCAAAATATCAATTTCAAAATCTGGTTAGAGGAAAGCCATGATTTCCGTGTCAGGAAAGGACTTACATCCAATAACCGGAGAGAGAAAATGGATGTCATTTTCCATTTCTCAAAATGTCAATGTCAAAAGTTGGTTAAAGGAAAGCCATGATTTCCGTGTCAGGGAAGGACTTACATCCAATAACCGGAGAGAGAAAATGGATGTCATTTTCCATTTCTCAAAATATCAATGTCAAAATTTGGTTAAAGGAAAGCCATGATTTCCGTATCAGGAAAGGACTTACATCCAATAACTGGAGGGAGTGGCGAACTCACTAACGCCTTTGGTGGGGATATCCGCTGGGGTTTGACCTATATAGGTCGAATGATAATTCTCATGTTTAGCTATCACAAGTTATTCATTTTACCATTAAAAATTTATTTTATTGTTTTTAGGACCTGCCGACATATCACAGACAATGGGGAACATTTCTCCAACATTTTATTTTATTTCCATAGATAATGTACAAAAGGATCACTAGTACACACCATTGCAGGAAAAAAAGCTAACAGTAGATATATGTACATATCATATAGCACGCATGCTACAAAACACTGACATATCATATATCAAAAGCTTCCATATCATAGCATAACCTTGGATACTGTCAGACCATCTATAAACATTTTACACTCCAAGACATTATTTGTTAGACATGTCTTAGGTGTTTAAACATTCATATGGTCATGGTAGTTCTAAAGGTTTCAGCCCTTCAAGTTCTGGGATGATTTGATATCCAACAGGTCGTTTATCTGGCTTCATCCACCGCAGAGTGATCGAAATGCGTGGCTTATTAACACTGGGTATACAGTGTTTCACAAAATTCGCACCATTTCCTTGGAATAGGAGAACTGATCCTCGAGTTAAAAGGATACGACATGTACCTTCAAATTCTCCGGGCCCCAAGATTTGTATCTCCCTTCCAAATACAACGGAACAACGATTCATTAATGACACGGTGCAAAATGGTCTCTCGAAATCGTGACTGTCAATGTGGGGAGGGATACAGTCTCCTTCATCATATATGTTGATAATGCAACTATCAGGAATACAGTCTGCGGGTATGATCCCCCAAGTGACAAGACGTCTGATAATTTGAATTATTATAGTGGGCAGAGGATCGACTTGTTCATATCGCAGGATTCCGGGAAGATTCCCATCTCTGTCCTTCGCATAATTATAACAGCACCCGTATTGAATGGTCTGCCTTCCTTTGCCTCGAATCCATTTACTAGGCTCAGAATAAGTTTTTCTTTTGAGACGCCCAGCTCTGCCCTGGTTCCGGGCTTTTATTATATGATCGATAATGGCGGCTTGTTCATCTTCATCAAATATTCTGGTGAACAATTTGAGGCCATCCAGAATGTTCACCGTTCTTTTATTCATGTGTTTGTATTGTTTAAAAGTTCTTCATTCAATAGCACGAATCCGTCGTACTTCTTCTTCGAAATGTTCCTTTTTATCATCTTTCTTATTTGACATCTTTTGAATAGATGTAAGTGAGGGTGAAGTGATAACCATTTTTTCATCTTGGTTTTTCTTTGCAAGGTCCAAGTTTGTCATTTCTAATGCGGAGCGTATCTCCTCAAATGGAGTGTCAATAGTCTGAGTTTTCAATTGACTAATATCCTCCATATTTTGTTTCTCCTGCAATTGTTTTTTGACGTTTTAACCGTTTATTACGGTTTCGTCTCTGTGTTCGAGTAAGTCCTGTCGCCACATTATTTACGCCAGATGTAGATGCCCCTCGTACTGAAGTGGTCATGAACTCATGCTCGTCTGAGCTATCACTGACCTCAAAATCATACTCTTCAGGTTGTCGAAGTTTAAACTCTATCAAAGGTGTCTGCATTTTAATTTCATTATGATTGACCAGGTAGAGTAGTGATCCGTGATATATAGACTCAACTTGTAATAGGTCAAAGTTGAAGTGAATCCTAGTTCCTTCGTCTATATGTCGGCGGTCCAAGGCAAAAGTCATGTTATTTTGGAACGAGAAAAACGTTCATCCTCAGGTATTTTTCCTGAAAATAATAAGACAAAATAACATTTTAGCCTTTTAAACATTTGTTCATTGAATGAAACAGATGTTATAAGATAAAAAAAGGTCAAAGATGATTTTGAAAAGAAGAATTTATTGTCCCAGTTTATAAATAAGTCGTCATTCATTTTTTTTATGTTGCGTAATATTTCTTCAGGAAACGACCATTGATTGGAGGCAGGATTCTTTCTCCTTGACAATCCACCAGTTGGTAGGATCCTCCGGAATATGTCTTTTCAATTATATAAGGGCCCTCCCATATTGGTTCAAATTTACCGCCTACCTTTCGGTGAGCAAGTATAGGTCTTTGAAGAACTAAGACTAATTCACCGATTTGAAAGGTTCTAGGACGAACTAATTTGTCGTGGGCTCGTACCATTTTTGCTTGATATAATTCAAGATTTCGTTGAGTTTGTAGGAGCTTGCCTTCTAAAATTTTAAGTTCTTCAAGTCGTAATCTGACATTTTCTTCTTGAGTTATTTTATTTGTTATCGCAACCCTGAGAGAAGGAATTTGGACTTCTAATGGTAAAATAGCTTCAGAACCATATACCAAAGAAAATGGTGTAGACCGTGTTGGAGTTCGGTATGTAGTTCTATAAGCCCATAAAGCTTCTATTAATCGCTCATGCCATTGTCTCGGGCTGTTGCTCAATGTCTTTTTCAAGATTTGAACCAATGTTTTATTGAAAGCTTCGGCTAATCCATTGGCCTTAGGATAATAAATTGTGGAATATCTCCAGTCAATCCCGTGTCTTTGGATAAAGTTATTCATTTTCGTGTTTTTGAAGGCCAATCCATTGTCTGATATGACCCTTCGAGGAATTCCAAATCTATAAACGATATGCGTCTTAAAGAAATGAAGGACTTGTTCTGCCTTGACTTCTCTAAGTGGTATCGCTTCTGCCCACTTGGAAAAATAATCAGTAGCTGCTAGAATAAACCGATGTCCTTTAGATGATGGAGGATCTATAGGGCCCACTATATCGGTACCCCAACATTCAAATGGCCAAGATGCAATAGTTGGGTGTAGGACATTTGGAGGCTGGTGTAAAACTATCCCATGTATCTGATATTGATGACATTTCTTTGCAATGTCAAGACAATCGACCATCATTTTCGGCCAATAATAACTCATTCTTTTTATTTTCATTTTCATTTTGGGTCCAGTTTGATGTGCACCACATAAACCTGAATGGACCTCCTTAACGATCTCTTGAGCTTCAACTTGGTTTAAACATCTTAACAACGTTTGGTCAAAAGATCGTTTATAGAGAATATTATTAATTAGAGCATATGATAATGCTCTCTGTTTGATTTGGTTGGCAATGGAAGTGTTTTCAAGTAGTTTTCCAGTTTGTAAATATTGAATGATTGGCTGTCGCCAATCTTCCTTTTCGTCATTTATTGTCATTGTCATATTTTCACTGATTTTATGCAGATTATCCATATCAATTTGAGAAAGAACTTGTCGTCCTTTTATAGAAATTGATATGTCGTCTTCTTCTGGACAGACAAACTCCTTTGCAAGTTTTGCCAAAGCGTCTGCTAGAGAATTGTCTCGTCTTGGGATTAAGAAAAATGTCACGTCAGGAATTTGTTGATGTAATTTCAGAGTGTAACGAGAATACTGTTCAAGTCGAGGTTTCAAAGTCTTATATTTGCCAGCAATTTGATTGATAATCAGCTGGGAGTCTCCGTAGATATCGATGTTTTTAATTTCCATTAATATCGTTAATTCTAGACCGGTTATGAGCGCTTCATATTCAGCTTCATTATTTGTGTATGGTTCAGTCAGATGATAGGAAAAATGCATCATCATTTTGTCTGGAGTAATGAAAATTAATCCTACTCCAGCTTTGCCTGGTATGATTGTCTGTTTGTCTTTGTCTTTACATGCAGATGATGCTCCGTCAAAATAGAGTTCCCATCGTTGCACGTTGGAATTTTTTATTTCTGATATTTGTTCATCAGGTAAATCATCATTAAGAGGTGATCCAGTTGGAATTGGATGTGCTGCTAAGAAATCTGCCAGTATTTGTCCTTTGACAGCACGTAACGGTACAAATGTTATGTCAAATTGAAGTAAGATCATTGCCCATCTTGCTAATCTCCCAGAAAGTGTCGGTCGTGTTATTAAATATTGTAATGGGTTAACTCTTGAAATAAGAGTTACTTTATGAGAAAGCATATAATGCCTTAGTTTTTGAACTGCGAAGATCAAGGCTAAATAATGCTTCTCAATTGTCGGGTATTTTATTTCTATCGGAACTAAACAGCGGCTTAAATAGTATAATGCATTTTCTTTTCCCTCGTCATTTACTTGTGTTAATAGAGCTCCAAGGGAATTGTCCAACGCTGCGGTGTAAAGGATTAGAGGTCTTCCTAATACAGGGGCTGCTAAGACAGGAGGGGTTGTCAGATATTGTTTTATGTTTTCAAAGGCGTGCTGGCATTTTTCATCCCACACAAATTTGGTATCCTTTCTAGTAAGGGCAGTGAGAGGTTGACATCTACCCGATAGATTGGAAATGAAATATCATATATATGCTAATTTTCCTTGAAAGGATCTCAATTGGGTTAGATTTTTAGGAGGAGACATAATTAGGATAGCTTCAATTTGAGAGGATCAATTTCTATCCCACGATGTCGAACTACAAATCCTAAAAATTTTCCTGAAGTGATACCGAAGGCGCACTTTAAGGGATTCATTTTAAGATTGTATTGTCGCAGTCATTCAAAGACAATTCTCAAATCTTATATATGATCATCTTTTTGTTTACTGTTGACAACCAGATCGTCCACATAACATTCGACTTGATTATGTATTAATTCATCGAAGATCCGTGTCATGGCTCTTTGATAGGTTGCACCGGCATTTTTTAGTCCAAATGGCATAACCTTGTAACAATATATCCCCATGGGTGTTCGGAAAGCGGTATTTGCTTCATCCTCCGAAAACATTTTTATTTGGTTATATCCTGATGATCCATCCATAAAGGAGAATATTGCATGTTTTGATGCTATATCAACCATTAACTCAGGAATTGGTAAAGGAAATTCATCTTTTGGACATGCTTTGTTCAAGTCCCTGAAATCTATACAGACTCTTATCTGTCCATTTTTCTTTTTAACTGGCACCACATTGGCTAACCATGTTGGATAATTCTCTTCTCGTATGAAGTCAGCTTCTATCAATTTCTTGACTTCTGCAATGACTTGTTGCTCTATTTCAACACGCATCCTTCTCGAAGCTTGTTTAACAGGGATTGTGATTCGATTTATCCCAAGTTTATGGACCACGACTTCTGGAGATAAACCAGGCATCTCGTCATAAGTCCAAGCAAAACAGTCTTTATATTCTATCAACAATTGAGTTATGTCTTTTGCTTCCTCGTCATTAAGGAATGGACTAATAAAAGTTGGTTTTGGATTTTCATCAGTTCCTAAATTTATTTCTTTTAGTTCATCAATTGTCGATTTAATTTCTTCTTCCAATTACTGGAGGAGCATCTTCAATTGGAAGATCAGATAATAATTCAGAATCATATTCTCCAGTGACGGCCAGACAAAATTCTGTGTCATCTACTGGTCCTAGAGTGCCAAATCCAATACCTTCTTTGGAGTTAGAATTTTGTTTATTATTATTCCACATTTGTTCAATGAAATGTGATTGTTTTAAAGACCGTTGTTTGAGCATTAAACTATTTTGAATAAATTTTTATGCCCAAGGAGAATGCAACTCAAAAGAAATTTTCATTGATTGTGGAAGATTTTCATCTTCTATTTTTACATCATTTTTAGTACAAGAAGAAGTAGAGCCAAGTCTAAACTTAATTGGCTTTTTGTCGTCATTACATACTTCTTTGACTATTAGATTCTCAATCTTAGCAGTGGAGATTGGAGTCAGAGTCATAGAATGTATATAATGATTGATTTTGTCATACATAGATTCAAATTGTTTTTCTTTGTCTTCTTCTTCTAGAGATATTTTGAACTGAGGTTCCTTCAAAACCATAGATGTTGTTTCTTCTTCAGAATCCAGGTGGATTTTGAACTTCAGTGGTTTCTTCACTGTGACAGTTGGATCTTCCTTCCCTCGACCTCGTCCTCGTCCTCGACCTCGAGTTTGAGTTTGATGGGAATTAGTTCTTCTTGTCTTTATTGAAGAAGAATGATACTTTTCATTTATTTTCTTTTCTTTGTTCTTTTCTTCCACATCCACCATTGTTTCTTTGGAAGACATTATTTTATTTATAGGAGCATAATATGCTGCATCTTCATGTATACCGATTTCATGGATTGAAAACGGTTGCAAATCTCCTATAATACGACATTCTTGTCCTTTTCGTAGATATTTTATACATTGATGTAGTGAAGAAGGAACCATTTTATACTCATTTAGCCATGGTCTGCCAAGTAAGGCATTAAAAGAGGTATCTGAATCAATAATATGAAATTTTGCTGTTGTTGCCAAGTCGGCTATTTTTAAGAGTAATGTTATTGATCCAAGAGCTCGTTCTCCTTGCTGATTGAATCCTCGTAACATCATCGTATCCCTTGATAGTTGAGAGGCATCAATGTCTAAGTATGCAAGAGTTCTCAAATTCATAATGTTGATTGAAGCACACAGGTCAATAAGAACTCTTGAAAGTATTGTATCATTTATGTTCACTGTAATATATAGTGGACGATTGTGTTCAGTTGTTCCGAGCAACAAGTCATTGTCAGAGAAGGTAATCTTCGTTGATTCCTCTAATGAGTAAGCTTCATTTTGGGTAATACTAGCAAGTTGAGTTAAGCAGATATCTGGATCTGAAAGAGCCTTTATTAATGATTCTCTCATTTCTTTGGAAAGTATGAGAGCGTCATAGATGCTTAACTTCGCAGGTAATTTTCTCAAATGAGCTAGTACGTTATAATCCACTTTGTTATGAAGATCATCCTTATTTCTTTCAGGAAGTTGGGGATGTGTTGGAGGAATGATCTTGTCCGATGTAATTATTTGTTTTTCTTTTTCTTGTGGAGTCGTCCTAGGAGGTAAAATTTTTCCACTTCTCAAATTGATTTCAACTATTTCTTCAAGTTGATTATCCGACTCTTTTGTCTCCGAATATGAGGATTCCAATTCTATGGAAATCGGAGTTCCTTGTAGTTGAAGTGTAGCGATGTCATTTTCATTTTCATCATTGTCAGATTTTTCATTTGTATTTTCATTATTTTGGTTGTTTTTGGCCTGATCATATACGATTTGAGTATCGTCTATAGGGTTAGAATTCAAATGATTATTTTCAGAAGCATCGCCCAAAATAGACAAAATATAAGCAAAACTAGGATTGTTATTATTCATGATAGTAAAAAGGAAGTCATACAAAGTTATCGGTTCGAGGATTTTTCGTCCTTCACCCGACATAACTATCCTAGTACAAGAGGAAAATGAACTAGAAGGTACAAAAGGAGTTGCAGCCCCTATACTTGGAAGACCGCTGGTCTTTTTTGGTTCCTTGTTTTTCTTTTTCTTTTCTTTCTTGGGAGACTTTGTGATTTGATATTTAACAAAGATTTGTTTAGAAGTGCTATCCTTGTTTCCAGGACTAAGCTTTTCTACCGAAATCATATTGACCGATCCTTTTTCAGGTTATTTCAAATATTCTTTTGGGATTACTATATTTCCATCTTTAAATTTACGCTCCAACCAGTCTTTGAAGACAAAACATTCTTCAATTTTATGTCCAATCATTCTGTGATAAGGACAATAATTAGGGTTGTCTTTCATGTCGATTTCTGTCGGCCTTTTAGCTTCTGGTAGCTTAAATTCGGGTATTTTAAGCAGACTACGAAATATTTTGTTGACGGCTTCAATTTTGAATGGATATTCTTTATTCATTCTTTCAGCCATTGTTTTCTTTTCTATTGGTACTGGAATCGGTTGTTGAAGTTGTAGTTGAGGTGATGTTTGTGATGTTGACGGATTATGTCGTTGTTGTTTCTTTTGTTCTGGTTGAATCTGCATCACCTGTTTACCTTTTTCTATAACATTTCCAGGTTTCTTTTCAAATGTTTTGACAGTTTTTGTCTTTTCAGTTTTCTCTGTTATACTCATTTGTTTTGCTTCTTCTTGGAGATTAGCAGCTTTATTGAGTAATTTTTCAAATGTCTTTATTGTGAATCCTTTGAGCATGAATGCTATAGGACCATGAATATTTTTAAGCAATATTCCAACAGCATGTTGCTCTTGTAGTTGTGGCTCACATTTCATGCTGAGATTTCTCCAGCGTAAAATATAATCCACTAAACTTTCTCCTGGTTTTTGTTTTTCTACCACCAAGTCACCAACTGTGGTGTGATGTTGTGCTTATGCAAAACGTTGAATAAAGAGGCTTTCAAGTTCCACAAAAGTTTTGACAGATCCATTGGGGAGTTCTGCATACCAATCGAAGGCAACTCCTGTAAGACTGTTAACAAATTGTCGAAATAAGAGAGCATCACTTCCTCCAGCATTACAACAGCTTGCTCTAAAATGTGCTAAATGTTGTCGGGGATTACCCGTTCCATCAAACATTTTAAAGACAGGAGGAACAAAACCTTTAGGATATTGAACGGAATCAAATTCCTCTGGGTATGGTCTACTCTTTGGAGTTAATGCTCCAGCTTTCACCTGAGCCATTGTTTCTTTGATTTTTTGTTCCACAAGTTGTGTAATATCCTTTTCAGGAATTCCACTACGAGGGGAATTCTTTCTCTTTTGGGTGCTTTCCTCAACATCTATCGGTTCTCCTTTATCTTCCAGAATATGAATAGCCTCTGGTCTGATGATTTCAATAGCTGGAGAAGGATTTGTTGGAGGATTTTGTAAAGTTGCTACCAATTCTTCCATTCTTTGTTCGAGACGACTAATTTGTTCATCTCGTTGTCGTATAACCGCTCGTAATTCATTTGTCGCCTCTACTTCAATTGATTCTCTGCTAGGAAGTAGATCGTGTTTCTACCATGTTAACACTGGCAACATTTTCATTGGAACTATCAGAAGTATCTTTCTTCCTTTGCTCTGAAAGTTGTTTAATATCGTTTTTTAATTTCTTCAGTCTTTCTTCAAATGATTTTGTAGAACGTTTTTTGCAAGTTTCATCTTGTGAACTATTTGTAGGAGTGTTGGTGGTATCTGAATTTCTTTCAGACAATTTTCATCTCCATAAGTTATTTTTAAGTATAGGACGAGAATTTCCAGGTGGTGTATCGTAACCTGTGTAAAGACAATTTGCTTTTTGTAGCATTTGGACTAGATCCGACATCTTAGAAATTGTATCTTCTGCTCCTGACATCAATTCATCATATCTAGCTTTGTCATTTGTGACTACCACGTCTTTTATTCTAGGGCCCAGTTGGAATTTTACTGGCTCTCGAACACAATGTTTATCAGTTGGGGATTGATAGCCAATTTCTCGATAGTCAGGATTCTCCATTGCTAAATTTCTCCTTTTCATGGTGTTGGAGACTGCACAACCCATTTTATTTAATAATTTAGATAGTGAACATCTATCTTTTTGTGCTAATCTTTTAAATACTGAATATATAGCACGAATTGAAGGAGAGTTTTTAGGTTGAAAGGAATTATCAGTGTATTCAACAGGAATTAGAATATATTGATTCTCTTCTAAAAAGGAAGGGTTTCCAAAAATGTTATGTTGAAATTCAGGTGTTTCAAAATTATCATTTTCGTCCCACCTTTTCTTTCTTTTGAATGAAGGAGTTTTATGAATGTTCTTTGAACAAGATCCAACTTCATACATAGACGATGGTGGAACATCATCTTCCATATAGATTTGTTTTCCTTTCCTATCAGCTTGTCTTTTCATTTCCTCGAAGGTATACAGTTCTTCAATTGTATACTCAAGTGGATCTTCTGTAAAATTTAGAAAGTCTTAATAAGGTTGCAGGTCAAATTCTTCAAAAGATTGTATATCAGTCTGATATGGCTTATCTAATGTAAATTTCGTTTCACTAAATAATCCATAATCATTTTGATAAAAGGAAGGATCTTCCTCTATTAGTAAGTTGAAGTCTTGAAAATAAGAAAAGATTGAATTCAAAGAATCCATTGCAATTTTTCTGAAATTTCATGAAAAACTAATTTTATTGACTTATTTATAAACTCGAAATTTATTTTAAAATTTGAAATGAAAACAAATGATGACAAAAGATGAGAAGAAAGATCTATCCCCAGTGGAGTCGCCAAAAATCTCTTGGTGACGATGAAAAGAGAGGGGTGGATGTTAATGTTGAGGAGTCGCCATTTTGTCTAACATTAGCCTAATTTTATCCCTATAAATCCTATGAAGGATTTGAAGAATTTAGGACTAATAGTAGAAAAGGATGTTTATGATAATCCTTATATGAAAATATTCTAGAATAACATATCCTAGAATTTTCATATAAAGAAAATCATGAAAAACCAGAGATTTCTATCGTAGGTTCTTTTAGATCTCCTATAGAAGCAAGCTTCTATAGTTAATTATATCTTAAACAATTTTTTAATTGTTCAAGAAAACTTTCGATTAATGTCGATCATTTATTTTCTAAAATTTTATTTTTAAGGAGAGATGTACCCACTATCACTCCTAAATGTTGTCATATTTATCATTTTTTTTGGTTTTGTTTTCTATGTCGTTGTTTTGTTTTGTTGAAAATATTATGTTTGGTGACTATACTAAAAGTTTTGGTTTTGTTTTACATGTCATTATTTTGTTTTGTTGAAAATGTTATGTTTGATTGCTATCCTAAAGGTTTTAGTTTTGTTTTCCATGTCGTCCTGCAAAACAGAGTTAGCACACCCTATAACATGCAAAGGAAACCTAAACGAAACTTGTCTTCATCCTGCAAAGAAAACATTGTCAGAAATAGTGTCACATTCATTATCTCAGAATTCTGTAGGATGTTTTGATTTTGAATGTCGGTTTATTTTAAATCATATCAATTAATGTCAAATGTCGTTTGGAATATTCGATTGATTTCGATGTTTGTCAAATTTTGTCAATTTTATGTCAAATTTTATTTGAAATGTCAAATTTATGTCGATTATGTCAATTCATGTTTGCAATATCAAATTTATGTCGATTTTGTCAATTAAGTGTTTGGAATGTCAAATTTATGTCGATTTTGTTGATTAAATGTTTGAAGTGTCAAATTTATGTCGGTTTTGTTTGATCAGATGTTTAAAATTTTAAATTTATGTTGATTTTGAGTTTATGTTTGTCTGAACTTAAGTTAGAAGGTTGAAAGTTAGATTCAATATTAATTAAATTAACTTGGGTTCATGTCTAGTTGAACCTAAGTTAGATTCAATGTTGATTAAATCTAATTAATCTTGAGTTCATGTCTGTCTGAACTTGAGTTCATGTCTGGTTGAACCTAAGTTAATGTTGATTGAATCTAATTAACTTGAGTTCATGTCTGATTGAACTTAAGTTAGAAGGTTTGGTTTAGAATAGACCTAATTAAGTTTTAAGCCTTGTTTAAACAGGACTTTAAAGGTTAATTAAGTCTAATAAATTAGACTTAATTAGAATTGCAGACCATTTAAGTCCTTTTTAGGTAAGGCTTAAGTTTTAATTAAGTCTAATTTGATTTAGCTGAGGTTTGTTAAGATATTAAGTCTACTTAATCACGATTTGCTAATTTAAACCTTAGTTAATTAAGGTTTAATGATTTAATTAAAGTTGAATTAAGTTCAATATGAGTTGAACTCAAATTAGGATTTAACTTAAGTTAAGTTAGGTTCAAGTTAGGTTGATTCTTGACTTAAGGTCTACTTAAGTTCAATACGGGTTGAACTTAAATTAAAGTTTGAGTTTTAGATTAAGTTAGATCCAGGTCAGGCTGAACTTAGGTTTAAAGTTGACTTAAGTTCAATATGGATTGCACTTAAGTTAAGGTTTTGACTTAGGTTAAGTTAAGTTCAAGTTAAATTGAACCTATACTTAAAGTTGACTTAGGTTCAACATGGGTCGAACTTATGTTAAGGTTTGATTTAAGTTTAAGTTAAGTTCAGGTTAGGTTGAACCTAGACTTAAGATTGACTTAAGTTCGATATGGGTTGAACTTAAGTTTAGGTTAACTTGAGTTAAGTTAGGTTCAATATGGGTTGAACCTAAAGTTTAGGTTAACTTGAGTTCAAGTTAAGTTGGACCCAAGTTTGGTTAAATTTAGGTTAGATTCATTATGGATTGAACATAAGGTTTTAGGTTAACTTGAGTTCAAGTTAGGTTGGACTCAAGTTTGGTTAAGTTTAAGTTAAGTTAGGTTCAATGTGGGTTGAACCTAAGGTTTTAGGTTAACTTGAGTTCAAGTTAGGTTGGACTCAAGTTTGGTTAAGTTTAAGTTAAGTTAGGTTGAACCTAAGGTTTTAGGTTAACTTGAGTTCAAGTTAGGTTCAATATGGGTTGAACCTAAAGTTTAGGTTAACTTGAGTTCAAGTTAAGTTGGACCCAAGTTTGTTTAAATTTAGGTTAGATTCAATATGGATTGAACCTAAGGTTTTAGGTTAACTTGAGTTCAAGTTAGGTTGGACTCAAGTTTGGTTAAGTTTAAGTTAAGTTAGGTTCAATGTGGGTTGAACCTAAGGTTTTAGGTTAACTTGAGTTCAAGTTAGGTTGGACTCAAGTTTGGTTAAGTTTAAGTTCAGTTAGGTTCAATGTGGGTCGAACCTAAGGTTTTAGGGATTAATTAAACATAATTTAGTTATGTTTAATTAAGGTTAACAGATTACATAAGCCTATTATAAATAGTGCTTAAGGATTAATTAGATTAGACTTAATTTGAGTTTAGAGGTTGCTTAAGCCTAATTTAAGTGAAGCTTAGGGGTTAATCAAGTCTAATTAGATTAGACTTAATTAGGGTTTAGAGGTTACTTAAGCCTAATTTAAGTAAAGCTTAAGGGTTAATCAAGTCAAATTAGATTAGACTTAATTAAGGTTTATGATGTTAAACCTAATGTGATTAAGGTTTAACAAAGTTTAATGGATTCTGATTGATGTCTTAGACATAATTAGGGTTTATTGAGTTAAACTCAATATGATTAAGGTTTAACTTGGTTCAATTAGGTCTAATTGATGTCTTAGACCTAATTGGGGTTTATTAAGTTAAACTTAATATGATTAAGGTTTAACTTGGTTCAATTAGGTCTAACTGATGTCTTAGACCTAATTGGTGTTTATTAAGTTAAACTTAATATGATTAAGGTTTAACTTGGTTCAATTAGGTCTAATTGATGTCTTAGACCTAATTAGGGTTTATTAAGTTAAACCTAATGTGATTAAGGTCTAACTTGGTTCAATTATGTCTAATTGGTGTCGTAGGCCTAATTAGGGTTTATTAAGTTAAACCTAATGTGACTAAGGTCTAACTTAGTTTAATTAGGTCTAATTGGTATCTTAGGCCTAATTAGGGTTTATTAAGTTAAACCTAATGTGATTAAGGTCTAACTTGGTTTAATTAGGTCTAATTGGTGTCTTAGGCCTAATTAGGGTTTATTAAGTTAAACCTAATGTGGTTAGGGTCTAACTTGGTTTAATTAGGTCTAATTGGTGTCTTAGGCCTAATTAGGGTTTATTAAGTTAAACCTAAGGTGACTAAGGTCTAGCTTTGTTTAATTAGGTCTAATTGGTGTCTTAGGCCTAATTAGTGTTTATTAAGTTAAACTTAATGTGACTAAGGTCTAACTTGGTTTAATTAGGTTTAGTTGGTGTCTTAGGCCTAATTAGGGTTTATTAAGTTAAAGCTAATGTGGCTAAGGTCTAACTTGGTTTAATTAGATCTAATTGGTGTCTTAGACCTAATTAGGGTTTATTAAGTTAAACATAATGTGGTTAGGGTCTAACTTGGTTTAATTAGGTCTAATTGGTGTCTTAGGCCTAATTAGGGTTTATTAAGTTAAACCTAATGTGACTAAGGTCTAACTTGGTTTAATTAGGTCTAATTGGTGTCTTAGGCCTAATTAGGGTTTATTAAGTTAAACCTAATGTGACTAAGGTCTAACTTGGTTTAATTAGGTCTAATTGGTGTCTTAGGCCTAATTAGGGTTTTATTAAGTCTAATTTGTCATTTTAGACTTACTCATGGTTTAATTAGTTAAGCTTAATGAGATTAAGGTTTAACTTTAATTAAGTAGGTTTAAATGGTGTCTTAAACCTAATTTGAATTTATTAAGTCTAACTTGTCATTTAAGACTTAATTGAAGTTTGTCATAAGTCTAGTATGGACTAGACTCATTTTAAACTTAGACTATTAAAGAAAATTGGCTAAGTTATAAAAAGATGATTTTTAGGATTAAATTTATTAATTAATAATGAATTTTAATCCTAAATTTTTGAAATATTATTTAAAATTATTTAATGACTTAAAAATTATTTTCCTAAGGTTATTTTCTGTTACCCTAAAATTTCTAGTCATTTTCAAATTTATTTTTCTTAATTTCTAATTTTTATAATTATTTTTATAATTAATTACAAAGTAGCTTAAAAATTAAAGAAGAATATCCTAATGACTTTTCTATCCTTGGGAAAATTTGGAGATGTGTGTCATAACAGGAGGATAATTCTGTGAAAATTTCATAATTTTTGGAATTATAATTAATTTTTAATAATTAAATTACCTCAGAGAGTAATTAATTATTTAAAAATTAAATATTAAGAATAAAATTATGATTTTGTTCTCATAATTTTCCTCTCTACAAGAGCTTTCCAGAGGTATTTTTATTTTATTTTTGTGACCTCTGGATCAAAAGATATTAATTTTTGAAGTTTTTAAGGTTTTTTGGAATTTATTAATTCCAAAAAATTGGCCGAGCGACGCGTGTCCTCGTACGCGTCGAAGAGAGGGAATATCCCATGCGGGGATCCGAACAGGGTACACTGGATGGCGCGATCAGCGCCGTCCGTTCCAAAACACGGGAACGGACGACGGAGATAAATCCTTTATTAATTCGAAAAAATTTCGAACCGTTAAACTTCAAACATTAATATCTCACTCATTTCTCAATGAAATTGAGTGATTTTTGAACCTATGGAATCATCTAAACATGTAGAATGTATCCATACGGTGATGATACATTTCTGGGCTAGTATAACCCATGATATTTCAAAAACATGAATTATTTTGGGAAAAATAATTCCATACCTTGGCCACAAGTGTATCAAGATTGATCAGACCTTATGGTTGGCTTCTAGGACTCCCAAGGAAGATCTTTGCTGCTCCAATTTGGTTTTAAACTTAGCTTTGGAGGAGAATTTTTAGAAAGTGGCTAGTTTGGGCTGGTTTTGGATTTTGATCAAATTGGCCTGATTGGGCTAACCCTATGGCTTGGGTTTGGTTTGGATATATTGCTAAGGTTCTTGGGAAAAATTTTTGTGTTGGGGACCAAGTGGTTTGAGCGACCTATGGGTCTCTACCAATTTTTTTCCTCTTCTATGAGGGTTCGGGTATGGGGTTTTTATAGCCATGGGGAGTTCATGGCTGGCTTTAACTTGTTTCCATTCACTTGGGGAAGGTTTTAACTCTCCTATTATTATTTTAGTATAGTTTTTAGGCTAGGATAATGATAGTCCTAGCCTAGGCCTCATAGGTTTAACTATGGTGAGGATTTGGAGTTGGGCTCTTGTCTTGGCCCCATTGGGTCCATTGTGAGGTGGATTTGGCTGGGCAAATCATGTTGAATCCACCTTCCCTAGATGGCATTCAAGGTGATTTGCTCTATTTGAGGAAATGGTGAAACATAAGCCCCTTACTCATCTCATGCAAGCCTTAGCCATGATGGCTCTTAACCGAGGTGTGGGATGGGTTAGCTTCTTGTCTCCCCTCCATCGGGTGGTCTAAGAGGTGAAGGATGAGTCATGAGAGTGAGCCCTCCCCCTTCCAACATCTCATTTAAGGTTTGGATGAGAAGGTGACACATATTTTTCTCATGCAAAATTTTTAAAATTTGGTTTTAACCATGGTTAAGTAAGTTACTCATGTGAGTTTAATTGGTGTCTAATTTTTATTGGTGAGTTCATGAGGACGAGCCACTTCAAATTTTAATTTCATGAGAGGATGACACCTCATTTTCTTTGATGATTATTTTCTTTAACCGTGGTTTATAGGTTATTTTAATGTATTAATAAGTCCCATGAGTCATGAATAATCCATGGATGAGGTCATTTATGATGTAATAAAGAGATTTGGAATTTTTTTAAAAATCATGGTTTCATGGGTTAAAATTCCATGTATGCCCTTTTTAATTTTAATTTCCATTTTAATTAATTATGTTATTAATTAAAATTTTGAAAATTGTTCTTTTAATCTATAATTTCAAATTAATTATTTGATTAAATTTCATGTCATTAAATTTTGTCTCATTTTATGTCTTTTAGTTATATTTTTATTTTAACTATTTAATTAGTTAAAATATTAGAAATTATATTATTGGTTGATTAATTAATCAAAATAATATTGGGGTAATTATTTGATTAATTTTTATGTCATTTTGGATTTGAAATTGAATTTGATGTCCTTTTAATTTAATTTTTATTTTAATTAATTTTGTCATTAATTTAAAAAATTAAATCATTAGTCATTTAATTAATCAAAATAATTTTGAAATTAATTATTTGATTAATTTTGTCATTTTTATTTCATTTTGGTGTATTTTGTCACTTTATGATTTTTAATTTAATTTTCATTTTAATTAATTATGTCATTAATTAAAATATTGAAAATTAAATCATTAGTTAATTTAATTAATCAAAATAATTTTAAAGTTAATTATTTGATTAATTCTTGACATTTTGGGGTATTAATCATGTCATTAGGTCAATAATTGATTATTTAGTCAAAATTTTCCAGAGTTGACCCTTTGGGCAAAAAGGTTGACCTGTGGGGTCAACAGGGTTGATCATTGGGTCTAGATTGATCATTTTGACCAAAGTTGACTTTTTAGGTCAAAAGGGTGACCTATTGGGTCAACAGGGTTGGTCATTGGGTCTGGTTTGACCATTTTGACCAAAGTTGACTTTTAGGTCAAAAGGGTGACCTATTGGGTCAACAGGGTTGGTCATTGGGTTTGGTTTGACCATTTTGACCAAAGTTGACTTTTTAGGTCAAAAGGGTGACCTATTGGGTCAACAGGGTTGTTCATTGGGTCTGGTTTGACCATTTTGACTAAAGTTGACTTTTTAGGTCAAAAGGGTGACCTATTGGGTCAACAGGGTTGGTCATTGGGTCTGGTTTGACCATTTTGACCAAAGTTGACTTTTTAGGTCAAAAGGGTGACCTATTGGGTCAACAGGGTTGGTCATTGGGTCTGGTTTGACCATTTTGACCAAAGTTGACTTTTTAGGTCAAAAGAGTGACCTATTGGGTTTACAGGGTTGGTCATTGGGTCTGGTTTGACCATTTTGACCAAAGTTGACTTTTTAGGTCAAAAGTGTGACCTATTGGGTCAACAGGGTTGGTCATTGGGTCTGGTTTGACCATTTTGACCAAAGTTGACTTTTTAGGTCAAAAGGGTGACCTATTGGGTCAACAGGGTTGGTCATTAGGTCTGGTTTGACCATTTCGACCAAAGTTGGCTTTTTATGTCAAAAGGGTAACCTATTGGGTCAATAGGGTTGGTCATTGGGTCTGATTTGACCATTTTGACCAAAGTTGACTTTTTAGGTCAAAAGGTATTGACTCATTAAAAATGAGGTCAACATTACTATAGTAGCTTAGGTTTGCTACATCTCTCTATAGTTACTATAACAACCCAGCAAAATAAAGTAAGCACATCCGAAACTTACTATGATAGCCTAGAAACATGTAAAGAAAACTAAAGCAACCTACGTTGGCATGCAAAGGAAGTACAATAAACAGAATTAAAGTTTTTACTTGTCCTATACATTCAGTTTAGCGATGAAAACCTGTCCTAACCAAACATTTCTAATGAGCAAAAGAAACAAACGCCACAACAAAACACATCGACCTCACCACGCACCTAATCCTAAAACTAGGATTAGTGCATTACGTATAAAAGGTAGTGAGTGAGAACAGCGAGAAATAGCCAAAACAAGCATTATTCTTCAGGTTTTTAATTTCTGATTTATTAGTTTTATCTTTTATCAAGAGAGAAATCCATTTTTAATAATTTGAATATATGAATTGTATTTGAATTTTACGAATTTTGAATTAAATACCTTATATATGCTTTAGAGACATATATATTAGTATTTAATCTTATTAGTATTTATAAGATACTATAAATCACTTAGAAAAGTGATTATAGCTCTTATAAAGCCAGTTATACAAAATTTATAGAGTTGTTAAGATTTTATTAGCTTTTATTATTTAAATCAGTTCTTTTTTCATGATTTTTAATATTTTGAATATTTTGACTTAAATAAATTCAAATTTAGTTAAAATTATTTCTAGAGATTTTTATTGAGTTTTAAATTTTTATTTAAAAATTTTATGAATTTTTTATTTTTTAAAGGATTTATTATAATTATTTGAACCTTTAAGGTAGTTTTGGTCAAAAATTAAAAATAAATCCAAATGATCTCTAAAATTTTAAAATTTTATAGAGATGTTTATAATATGATCCAAAATAACTTTAAAAATTCTTATATCATTTTATGTTTATTTTAAATTTTCTATGAACTATTATATTTATTAATAAATTTATTACTAGGACATTTTTAAAATAATTACATGAAAAATAAATTTAAATATATTGATTTCTTTCTATTCACTTGATTTATTGGTGAAAACTTTAGTCAATTTAGAGTTTTGTTGAAGAAGTTATCAAGAGTATAATGTAGAAGGGTATATTTGTAAATTCGCACCTTTTTTTATTTAAACCGCTTCATTTCAAATTAAAAGATGATTTCTATTCATTTATTTTATATTGGTGAGTTATTCTAACCAGTTGGTTGAGATTTGTCATTCTAATTATTTCTCTTTATCAAGTTTAATCAGTTGGTTGTAATTTTAAGAAAAGTTACAAATGTGCCCAAATTCACTTTTAAACCCATGAATTTTATAATTCTTTTTACTGTTTGAACCTTAATTAATAATTTCAAGTATTTTAGGTTTTGAAAAAGTTACTTTCGGTAATTTCAAAGTAGTTAGGGTATATTTGTAATTTTGGAGAAATTACAAAATTGATTCTAATTACTTTTAGATTTCCAAAATTCACTCCATCTTTACTATTTCACTGATTATTAATTATTTGAATTCAGATTTGACAATTTTCAAATTTCAGTTATTCAAATTAAGGGTTAACAATAAAGAAGGCTATATTTATAATTTTGGGAAAATTACAAATATGCTTTTCCTTACTTTTCTAATTATGAATTTCACTTAAATTTGTTATTTTTTTATTATTAATCATTTGAACTTCTAGAAGTCTTTTTTTTTTCAACTCTATAATTTTGAATTTGAAGGTTTAAAAGTAAGGATGTGTGGATTTGTAATTTTGGGAAATTACAAATAAGCCTTTTCCTACTTTTCTTTAAATGGGTTCTAGCCATAAATTTCTCTGTGTTTTTTTAATTGATTACAATTAGGTTTTAACAATTTCGAGATTCCTAAGTGTTCAACTTCCTCTTTAGGATAAATTTGCAATTTAACCCATTTACACATTTCAGTTAAATTTCAACCAATTGAACTTACTGAATTTATCAAAATTTTTAGACGTGATTAAGACATTGATTTAAGCATTCTCACCAAAATTCACATGATTAGAATTTTCAAGAATTTTATAAAAGGAAATTCTCAACAATCTTGTAATTACATATTTACCTTCTTATGCAATTCAATCATTCATTTCAAAATCCAGCTTAATCACATCATTTCAAGTGTTCATTGGATCATATTTTAAAAATTTAGATCTAAATTCTCTGTTTTCAATAGGCTTTGAAAATAAAATTAAAATGCAAATTAATAATTTACAAATATACCCTTACTCATCTCAGATGGTCTAAATGGATACAAATCATTGTTTTATCACATTAATTTGTTATTTTAGTTGTTCTTATAAATTTTCAAAGAGATTTCATAATTTGTTCCTTATTTTATTTAATTTAATTTATTTTTAATTTAAGCATAAATTGCATGATAAAATAAAATTTTCTTATTATATTATTTTTATTCGTCTTTGAAAAACCACCAAAGCACATTGAGATAAAGAAACACTAGTGGCACATTTTTTTTAAAATTTTGAATTATTTTTAATCTTTAATGATTTGTTGGTTTAAAGGTTTTAATTAAATTTTGACTTAATCAAAATTTATTGGGTTGCTATTTTTTTTTCTTCATTTTTTCTGAGTTTATGGAATATTATTTTATATTTTTATGATTTTTCTTTATTTTGTTATGAAATATTTCAATTTTCTCTAAGTTTTAAATGTATTTAATCTGTTTATCCTTATTTTCCTATTTAAACAACAAGTCTTTTGTGGCTAGCCACCTCATCAACACTAGCTTTCATTTTTACACACGACTATGTTAGTTGGTCCCCCAATCATTGGCTTACCACGTCAGATGAGATCTCATGTGTGGAACTAGACCTGTTAACCCCATCCCCTCATATCTACAACATCCAATCAAAATAGAAAGAATTGGATGTCATCGGTTCATAATCCTTCAAGGGATGAAGAACACAAGCCATCCACACAAAAAAATCACGCAATCCGTGTGATCCAACACATGAACTTTAAATCCTTTCTGCTTGATAGGATCACCAGATCCTTATGGTTAGATCCTATGGTTGAATCTTTGTGATTTAAAAATTTCTTTCACAAAGTACAACTACCCAGGAGCTATGTGTAAGAGTTTGAGAAATACCTAATCATGTGGTATTTTTCTTTTATTGAAAGGTTGTGGCACCATTGTCTGAGCTCCACGAACTTGTCTTTAACTCCAGTTGAAGTTCCTTGAGTTGCTTTGGTGAGTGCAATCAAAATCTTCCTTGGGTTAGTCTTAGAGTGGGTTGGTGAGCTTAAGACAAAGGGAATTCAATGGGGAATGTGGTTTCAAGGTTCAAGAATGCTAATGAGATGTTTGGATGGGGAATTCAATGAAAGGATGATGTAATTGACCTATGTCCTAGTTTGAGATAGGTAAAATAATGGTGGAATGAAAGTGGAGTAACTGGGGATCAATAGTCAACGGAGAGTTAGGGTTAGCAAATGATTCTAGAAGCAATTTGAAGGGGCTTCGCCAAGGGAATCAAAAGGTATCAAAGTTGTACATAAGGGGGCTATTTATATCCATAAGTGCTCGAGCTAGCTTAAGATAGCTTAGGCGCACCAATATCAATTTAGGGTTAATGTGGCAAGGTGAGAGTTCATCGACCAATGGGAATTGGCCATACAATTGGTCAAAATTGGTGTGCTTCCAATTAGGACATGTTATGTGTGCTTTGAAGTAAGGTTAGCTTCCCAAGGAAGATTGGTGGTTTGGACTAGACTTGACTGCACTCAATTGGTAGTTAAGAATGTTATGGAAGTTGTGAGATTGAATAATTGGGGTTTGGTAAGTGTCTTGGTCAGTTAGCATCAATAATTGGCGTACTTAGAGTAATCTTGGAAGGTTTGAAATGAGCTTGACATGGATTCATTTTTTCTTAGGGATTTGGTTTCAAATGACTTGATTTAGGCTCATCAAAATCTTACTTGAGTTCAAAGATTGAATGCCTTAGAATGAAGCCAAGGGATGTTGGAAAGTGGCTTGAAATTAGCTTTGGTGGCTTGGCTTAGGTCAAGAGGATTTGGCTTGAATTTGAAAAGAATTGGCAAGTGATTTAAGGCTAAATTTTGTTGAGGATTGGCGCGGATTATTGGACAATGGGAAGGCTTGAATTGAATGGTTTTGGCTTGAAATGGTTGGGAGAGTAGAGGTGTGTGTGAGCAAGCTAGAATTTTGATAAAATTGTTTTTTTTTTAGAAAAATTAAAGAAATTTGAAAATTATGATGTTCAAATATAACATTCAAGCCAAATAAAGTAAAGCAAAGCAAAGCAATCCGATACATAAATATAGAATTACAATAATCAAGTTTCATTCTTCCTCCGAACTATCATCAATTCTAAGATCTTCAATTGATTGAGCATGAACAAATAAATTGTAGAATGAACGAAACGGAAATTCTTCAATAGAATCCTCTTCAATTTAACCTTTTCTTCTCATCAATTGCGTCAAACTTCTTTCAAGACATCCAGAATGATCAAAGTGCTCATTCATTCTCCAATCCAGATGATCAAAGAAATTAGAAAGATTGTTGATTGCATTCATCAGATGTTGTACTTCCTTCTCCAATTTCTTGATTTTCTTCAAGATGATCTATAAACTTTCAGGAAAATAAGGAGGAGTATGTTTTGACCTTTGAGATGGTTGATCTTCAATAATGCTCATATTATTCATATCACCAATTGTCTTGTTATTATGTGCATCTGCTGGGTCTATAGGCTTCCAAGGTAGAAGTACTCTTTCCCAGTTCTCATATGACACTTATGATTGACTGCAGAGGAGAAATATGGTGGAAGGATTTTTAAGCCCATACTTTGATCCATGAACAATCAATCCCAAAACAGACTTAACAATTATCGAGCCAACATCAATAGACATTCCCATTTAAATACAACAATTCAGAATAACACACTCCTTAGTTACCTTACTGATTTTCATTGTTGGGAGCAATTTTGCACAAATGAAGTAATGTAAGTGTTTTAACATAGGATTTAACAGTGTGGTCGAGAAACTTGCATACTTGCTATCTCTTATCTCCCATTCATCACTTTCATCCGTCAGATATCTGTATATATCATTCATATTATCCTTCGTCAGGGTAAAATTCGAATAGTGGCAGATTGTCACATTCTCAATCATGTATAAATCATTAATCTTTGCAGGAGTAAATGTGACAAATATACCTCACACATAGACTGATCCTTGGTTGATTCCATGAAGATTTGCATAAAACTCCTTCACAACCGGAACAACTACAGTGGTAATAGTATAACACAATACTTCCCAATGCCTCTAAACAATAATTTCATTAATTCTAGTAGTAGGAGAATTCATACCTCAATTGACAAAGCCCCGCTCCTTAATCAATCTCATTTTTGAGATATTTTTGTTGAAAAGTCACTGCGCCTCGAAACTTACAAACTTTCTACTGTTGAACATTTGAAATCTTTGAGTTTCCAATGAATCAGAGTTCATTTGGACAAGAATTTGGCTATTCCTCTTCGTTCCTTTGGAAGTTCCAGCATCTAGGGGCGGTTTTTAGAAGTTTAAAATAAAGATTTACCGCCTAGAACCGCCAAAACTCAGATTTTAAAGACGAGAAATGATTTTCTGAACAACGGTGTTGTCCGGCGCTAGTTCAAATTTTCCAAACTTCACTTTGTTCAAATCTTTTCCAAATTTTGATTCAATTCATTTCTCAAATGTTATTAATGATAATTAAGGAATAATAAGACTTAATTAAGTAACAAACAAACACAAATAATATATAAAACAAAGCACACACTCAATAACTGAGGGTTACCTCCCACAAAGCGCTTGGTTTAACGTCATCAGCCTGACATAACTTTCAGTTATTCAGGTTGATCCAACATTAAAACCTCTATAAAATTAGGTCTATTTCCTTTAAAATATGGTTTTAATCTTTGTCCATTAACTTTAAATATTCTTCCAGATTTAGGGTCTTCGATAATCACAGCTCCAAACCGATATACTTTTACGACAATGAAAGGTCCTGTCCATCTAGATTTTAGTTTCCCATGAAATAACTTCAATCTTGTATTGTATAATAAAACATTTTGTCCTAGTTTAAATTCCTTTTTTACAATCTTCCGATCATGTCATATTTTTCTTCTTTCCTTATATTATCATTATCATATGATTCATTTCTGATTTCTTTCAATTCATTTAATTGCAATAGTCTCTTCTCACCAACATCTTTCAAATTAAAATTTAGTTTCTTTATCTCCAAATATGCTTTATATTCTAATTCAACTTTCAAGTGAAAATTTTTTCCAAATATTAAATTGTAAGGGGTCATTCCTATAGGAATTTTATAAGCAGTTCTGAATGCCCATAAAGTAGTATCTAATCTAGCAGACTGACCAACAGAAAATATTTTGAGATTTTCATGCATATATTGATTTGGATGATATTGAACTTTAAAGAAATGTATTTTTGATATTTTGTTGCAGGTATGTTGATTTATGGACATTGGAGCAAAAAGATGTAAAAATGAGCAAATTTGGAGCAAAAAGGAGCAAAATATGAAGATTTGACTTTGGGCGCCGACGGCGAGATCGACGGCTTTGGGGGCGGGTTTTTCCCGAGAGTTCAGAAAATATATTACAAAGAAGGTCGCTAACGGTAAGCTCGACTCTGCTGACAGTGAGCCTTAACAGATATGGTCCAAAACTTAGTATTCTAGAAGCCCGCCGACAGCGAGATCGAGGCCGCCGACGGCGAGATCGAGGCCGCCGACGGCGAGTATGTCGGTTCTCTCACAAGGTGCATTGAATGTGTATGATTTTTGAAGGGATGCTTGGGCAACTCTTGGAAACTCTTCTACAGCTTTAAAAGAAACAATTTGAGGCCGAAAAAAGTGTGTCCACTGTGTTAATTAGTGTTGGTTGTGCCATTAGAGTATTAGAGAGTTAGTTTAATTAGTGTTAATTGTGAGGAATTTTTCGAGAGATTGTAAGAGTGGAAGGAAAGTGAGAGATTTCTTTCTCCTTGCTGCTTCGAAGGACAATTCTTTATATCGTAAACAAAGGAAGAGATTCAGAGGAACTTCAAGGAGTTTGCTTAGGGAGGAATTCGAGATAAGTTGTATTTACTTATTATAGTTTGTATAAATTTGCTTTATATATGAAATCCAAGTTTTGTCGTATCTTCTCCATGAGATCTGAGTAGTTTCTCTATCTTTCTCCTTGTTTTGAGATTTTGTGAAATGGTGATTTGAATTAGTTGTGCCAAGAGAATGTTAAAGAAGTTGTGATAATCTTTTCACTTCAATCTGGCCAATTGATTTGTTAAAATATGTTGATTTTTACAAATAAAGTGAAGATTACATCCAAGATTCAGGGAGGTCAAAGTTCTTGAAAGTAGGGTGCAAATAAATAGGGAAATATTATTTATCGGGCGTAGAATTGGAGATTTTAGAGTGACAGACTAAAATCTTCAATTCAGTCCTATCGTTTGGGTGCTGAAGTGTAGATGTTAGCCCTCAGGCGAGGGGAACGTGGGAGCTCCGAAGTGAGAGCCGTTATCCTCCTAGCCTAGCCACAGATTCAGTAATCAAGCATAGGATTAGTCAATGTTCTTTATGCCTGGACCAAAGAGTAAAGAATAGGTATGCTCCTATTTGACACAACACAGTTTTTAACTAATTCTAATTATCCATTCACTTAAATTTCTTAACAAGGAGAAGGATGTTTCTTATATATTGAACCTCACTTTATTAGTAAAAGTAGTTAATTGTTAGTAGAATTAGCTTATTAAAATTACATCTTATTTATGATCGCTTATTAGTGAAAAATAGGCAATTTGAACTACAAGGTTGTGATTCTATATTGGTTTCTAATTTCCTAGTTTGTAGCCTCTAAAATATTCCCTGTGGGATCGATATCCAGGACTCCATTAAAGCTCTGTATTACTTGAGCGATATGTATACTTCCGTTAATAAGAGTAACTCTGTGATTATTGAATATTTTATACACTTTTATATAAATTTCTTACAATATTAAACTTTCACATAGTGCGCGGAGTGGTTCAAGTTTTTGGCGCCGTTGCCGGGGAATATAACATAATTAGAGTAACGGAAAATTTAGGACTATTAGAGAACTTTTTAATAGAATTGCAACTTATTATCATATTTAGTCAACTATTTTTCTGTGAACTGATTTTGATTGTATGCGTAAATTTGGATCTGAAAATCTTATACCCTACGATTCAGAATTAGAACACACTATTAGGAAAATTAGAAAACTGAGAAAAGAACCTAGAAATTCCGAGACAATAGAAAACAACGTAAACAACCAAAGAATAGAAAATGAACATCAATCTAAACCTTTAAGAGATTACATTAACCCTACATTAGATGAAATTCACTTAACTATCCAAAACCCTGATGTAGCTACTAATTCATTTGAGCTTAAACCTACAATTATCAAAATTGTACGAAATAATCAATTAAATGGAACTTTTAACGAAGATCCTAATTTACATCTTGCAAGTTTTCTAGAATTTTGTGCTACTTTTAAATATGACAGAGTTTCAAATGATGCTGTCAGACTTAGACTTTTTCTTTTTTCACTAAGGGACAAGGCTAAGGCTTGGTTAAATTCATTAGCACCAAGATCTATTAGAACTTGGGGGGAACTTTCACAAAAATTCTTATCGAAATATTTTCCATTATCTAAGACTGCTAAGCTTAGAAATGATATCACATCTTTCAGTCAGTATGGGGGAGAATCGATATATGAATCTTAGGAAAGATTTAAAGATCTTCTTAGAAGATGTCCACATCATGCTTTCCCAGATTGGTTAATTATTCAAATTTTTTATAATGGATTAGTAGGATCTCTTAGATCTATCATTGATGATGTTGCTGGTGGATCACTAATGTTTAAACCTTCTGAAGAAGCTTATGCTTTAATCAAAGAAATGGCTACCGATAATTTTCAATGGCCCACTGAAAGGGTAAATCCTAAGAATGTAGCCAGTATTCATCATTCAAATTCTTTAACTGTGATAGTTTCTCAAATTGCCGCTCTTTCAAAGAAAATACATCAATACAGAATGAATTGTTCTCAAACACCTCCAGTGTTAGAAGAAAATTCATTAGGACAAATTGTAGATGCTTAAACTTCATATGAAACTTTAAATTTGATAAATAATAGACACAATGACCCTTATTCAAACTACTATAATCCAGTTTGGAAGAATCATCCAAACTTTAATTGGAATAACCAAGGTAATGCTAATCCTGTTAATTCTCAATGGGGGAACAATTCTGTAAACCCATTAGGAAATGTAAACAATCAGGGTAATTCCAATTATAGACCTTCTAATCCACTAAGTTTTTATAATAATTCACAATTTAAGGAGAAGAAGCTGTCTATGGAAGAACTAGTTTTGAATATGGGAAATCAATTACAAAATCAAGGAACTGCTATTAAAGACATAGAAAACCAATTGGGGCATATTTCTACTGCACTTAGTAATAGACAAGTTGGAACTTTACCTAGCAATGTTGAAGTAAATCCTAAAGATCAAGGAAAAGAACATATCAAGGCTATTCAATTAAGAAGTGGAAAAGAGTTGGAAACAAGGGGTCAGAAAGAAACTGCAGTTGAAAAGGAAAAAGTGGAAACTGAAGGAGAAAATGAAAGTTTATATCCTGATTATCCTCTGAAACCTATGAAAATTACTGTTGAAAGACCACCACCACCATTTCCTCAAAGACTGAAGCAACAAGACAAGGGAAAAAGATTTGCTAAATTCTTAGAAATTTTAAAAAAATTGTCAATAAATATTCCTTTTGTTAAAGCTTTTGAACAAATGCCTGATTATGTTAAATTTATGAAGGATATACTCAACAAAAAGAGGAAGTTATTAGATCATAAGACTGTTGCACTCAGTGAAGAGTGTAGTGCTATAATTCACAAAAAGCTTCCTGAAAAACTTAAAGATCCTGGTAGTTTTACTATCCCGTGTGCTATTGGTGAAAAATTTTATGGACGAGCATTATGTGATTTGGGAGCTAGCATAAATCTGATACCTCCATCAACTTTTAAAAGGTTAGGAATATGAGAGATTGCACCAACTTCTGTAACTCTACAGTTAGCTGATCGATCTATTACACATCCTAAAGGAGTTGTAGAAGATGTTCTGGTTAAGGTTGATAAATTTATCTTTCATATAGACTTTATCATTTTAGATATGGAAGAAGACAAAGAAATACCAATCATTTTAGGAAGACCATTCCTAGCTACAGGAAGTGCCATGATAGATGTTCAAAAAGAAGAGGTGACTATGAGAGTAAATGATCTGGAAGTGACCTTTAACATCTCAAAGTCAATGAAATATCCTTCAATAGAAAAAGATGATGAATGTTTTAGAATGGATACATGCGATTATTTGAGAAAAGAATATTTTAAAGAAAATTTTGAAAAACATGAAGATATTGAAAACGATAATTATGATGAAATTGATAACAAAGAAGCTGATTATATTCAGGAATAATTTGAAACACTCGATTCAACAGCACCAGAGAACAAAATCTTAATTCCATCCATAGTAAAACCGCCTGAACTTGAATTGAAGACTCTTCCTAATCATTTGAAATATCCATTTTTAGGAGAGTTGTCAACTTTACCAGTAATTGTATCCTCAGACTTAAATGAAATTCAAGAACAAAAATTTATGGATACATTAAAAAGTACAAAAGAGCTTTTGGTTGGACTCTGGCTGATATAAAGGGAATTAGCCCTTCGATTTGTATGCACATAATTTTATTGAACGATGAACATAAACCAAGATTTGATTTACAAAGGAGATTGAATCCTATTATGAAAGAAGTAGTTTAAAAAGAGATTTTAAAATGGTTAGATGCCGAAATTATATATCCTATTTCGGACAGTACTTGGGTAAGCCCAATTCATTGTGTTCCTAGAAAAGGAGGAGTAACTATTGAAGTAAATGAGAATAATGAATTAATACCTATCATGCAAGTTATTGGGTGGCGTATTTTTATTGATTATAGGAAATTAAATGCTGCCACTAGAAAAGATCATTTTCCTCTTCCTTTTCTAGACCAAATGTTGGATAAGCTTGCTAGACACAAGTACTACTGCTTTCTAGATGGATATACCGGTTATCACCAAATTCTTATTGCTCATGAGGATCAAGATAAAACTATATTTACTAGTCCTTATGAAACTTTTGCTTTTCGAAGAATGCCTCTTGGATTATGAAATGCACCTGCAACATTCTAGATATGTATGATGTCTATATTTAGTAAATTAATTGATGATGGAATAGAAGTATTTATGGATGATTTCTTTATATTTGGAACATCATTTGATGCATGCTTAAATCATCTTGAAAAAGTTTTGGAGCTATGCGAAAGAATTAATTTAGATCTAAATTGGGAGAAATGTCAATTTATGGTTGCAGGAGGAATTATATTAGGGCATAAAGTTTCAGAAAATAGCATGGAAGTAGACCCTGCAAAATTTCAAGTTATAGCTAAACTACCACCTTCTACTACAGTGAGAGGGGTAAGAAGTTTTCTTGAATATGCTGGTTTTTACATGCGTTATATTAAAAAATTTTCAAAAATTACCAAAACTTTGTGCCAAATTTTAAAAAATGACAAGAATTTGAATTTACTGAAGACTGCTTGAATGCCTTTGAGTTATTAAAGGATAAAGTAATCACAAGACCTATAATAGTTTCACCTAACTGGGAGAAACCATTCGAATTAATGTGCGATGGTAGTGATGTCGGCATATTTTTAGGTTATGCGTTTTGTAAAGGGGGTCGCCTACAGAAATTGTCAGTGAATTTTAGATTTTAAATTTAATTTATATATATATAATTTAAAAGATAGCATTTGATTTTGAAAATAATTTTAAGTTTGAAAATTTTAAGATATGAAATCAAACCGATCTCACATATCCAAATACTTTATATAAACGAGCACCACACCACAAACCGTGTATCTATCCCGAAGAATAGACACACTACTTGATGATGGGGCTCGATTAAATAAACTAGAAGATTTGTGACATCCGTTTGGTCTGCTAACCAATTTTATAAGCCGACAAGTTCCCCTACTTAATATAAAGGAATTAAGCAGGGTTTATATTACCTGGGTTCTTAAAGTTTTCTATAAGGGTAAGCCCCTATAGTTAATTACATCTTAAATGATGGGAATCACTTAAGAAAACTCTCGATAATGATTAGTGGTTTTGCTCTCGAGAATTTCAAAGTTTAAGGTTTTCAAACAATTGGATTTTGGAAATTTCAAAAGGGATTAGCTCAAATTTGGAACAATTTATTTTAAGAGCCTAATGGAAGAGAGGTTGGAGAAGCTGAGGATCCAAGAAGAATCTTGGCAACTTCCCAAACTATCCTATTATTTGGTTTCAATTTAAGAATTTATTTAACGTTGTAATCCTGCTAATTTAGTTAATTAGGACTTATGCTTGTATGATATGATCACACAAATAGCCTCAAAGATGTGAGGGTTTATGTCGTACCAAACGACTACCTCGGAATCCTAAGACCGGTTAGGGCTTAATTTGCATTACACAAATGCCTAACAGAAAGTTGAGGATTTATGTTGCACTAGGAAAACTACCTCGAAATCCTATGGTTTGGTTATTTAAAACTAAGAAAGGTTTAGCTGATGACGACACAAGTTTAGCTGACGACGAAGGCCGTGCTGCCCACTATGCTCCAAGCTCCTTATTGTTGTAGAGGTTTAGTTTTAGAAGGTAAATATCAAGAGATGAGAGAAGTGTTTTGGTTTAAAAGAGTTTTAAAGTTCAAATGTCTTTAATGTTTTATTAGGGGAATCTTAAAGTTGATTATAACAACATCGGTTAAGATCCCACGGTTCCATCATTCCGACACCGTTATTTTTATCGGATTCACTTAGTCTAAATGAATTTGCTAAACTCAACTGAATGAGTTCCACACTTTCATTTAGACCGTGGGAAATCCCGTTAGCAACACGTAGATTACATCATCCGAGGTATTCTCGATCATCCAACGAGATGTTTTAATTTAATTGCAATTGTAGTTTTGTTGTTCTGTTTGTGATTAAATTTTGAGTTGTTTTATCTTTTGAATGTTGTGGCGGTGGATTTTATCTTGTTGTGATTTTTAATTTAGTTTTGGGTTTCAGTTTTGTGGCTATCCTAAAATTTTCAGTTTTCATATAACAATCTTGTTTAACATGCAAGAATAGTAAAGTGTAGCTCATATAAATAAATTGCAATAAAGTAAATTGCAATAAAATAAAAACGTACCTGGAGGGTCTTCTCGTCATTCCAAGCTGCACTTAAAACACATGTTAAGGCATTTAAATATTTATAACAAGTACATAGGTAAAGCTAAGCGAAGGTTCTGGTTGTCTACCGAATCCCTAATCCTATTGCTAGTCATCTTATATGACGTCTAGGTTCTTGTATTTTGTTAAGGATGATTTTCTTTATCAAAGAACAATTAAATTCAATTGTTCTTCTAAAACATCCCATCATATTGAGGAAGTGTTTAGGACGAGTCTTAAACATCTTTTCAATATTTTTGGGATTATTTTTGAGTCCAAATGAGTTTCATTGCACAGGTGAATTAATCATCCAAAAATTTAGTTTAGTATGTTTCTTGCTCAGTGAATTAGGAAATTTGATTATCCTATAAGTAAAGTGACAATTCACTTGATGCTTTATTTAAGAGTTATAATAATGAAAACCTTTAGGGGGCAAATCAGTTTGTTAAGGAATTTAATGATTTAAAATTGGAATTGGTGATTTAAAATGATTTAATTTAGTTAATAATTTTAAGTTTGGAATAGTGTTCAAATTGTTTCATTCTTAAATGTTTTAAACAATTTGAATTGAAAGAGGAGTTTAAAATTTTTTGATTTAGACTTTAATGATTTAATTTAATTGCAATATTCTAGATTAACTTTTAATTGGTTTGATTTTTTTTATTAAGAATCATTTTTTTTGAAATTAATTTTGATGTTTCAAGTTTGCTTTAAATTTGCTTTCAAGTGATTTTTGAAATTAATTTTTCTTTTTGATTCAATTTAATTATCAAGTTATTTAATGTTTTAAGTTTTAATTTAATTAAGGTTTACTTTCCTTTTAATTATTTAATTATTAATTTCAATTATCACTTTAAATTTAATTAAAAAATAAATATTATTAAAGTGATTTATTTAAGGATTTTAATTTAAGTTATTATAGTCTCTCTAAATTATATCCTCATTTTAATAATCCAAATTTTAACTTATTCTTCCAAAATTCAAATTGTTTAATTAATTAAAATTTACTATAAATATTTTTGAAGATGATTAACGGGTTTCTACCCCTTAATTCTCTAGGTTTCAATCTTCTAATGAAAAATTTTAAAATCAGATATTTCACCCACCCCATTTTGATTAGACCTAAATGTTAATTAGGGTTAAAATCCTTTAATTACCTTTATGCCCCATTAGGCTTATTTATTTCATAACTCATCAAATTAAACTCAAATGAACTAAAAAGTTTTATGTCACTTCATTCATATGTCAATTAAGACATTAGAGGAGAATATGTGATTTTTCTGAATTTAATTTAATTTATATAATTATTTTTATGAAAAATAAGGGTTTTCAATGAAAATTCAACAACATGACCATGGTAAGGTTTGTGTCCTTAGAAAAATTATGGGATGTTCCTACTGACTAGGGGACCACTTGGACTAATTTTGGTAATTTTTTGAATTATATTTTATTTATTATAATTATTTTGATTTTTAGAGTGTTAATTAATTATAAAATAAAATAAAGGTTGAAAATTAAGTTTTATATTTTTCATAAATCTCTCTGACCTCAAGGAGTTCAGAGAAACAAATTTTATAATTTTTTGATTTTTCTTTGATTTATTAGGATTAATTTAGTGAAAAGGTTGGAAAATTCATTTTTTAATATTACAAATTGTCTTAAACATTTAAAATTCAATATCTTAACCAAGAGACTTGGGAAAAATATTTGGTTTGTTTCTAAGTGATTAGGAGTCAAAATATGATATTTTTGTGATTTTTATTATTTTTGTGATTTTTATTATTTTTTAATTATTTAAAATATTAAAATATGGTGAAAAATGAAGATTTTTGAAAAATTACAATTTTAATTTTCTTAGACTCCTCTAATATCAGAGAGCCTACAAAACTAATTTTGTGAATTTTTAAAATGTATTTTTGGAGTTATGAATTTTTTAAGTTTAATTTTACTCATGTGACGTAATTAATCCATTTAGTGGGGTAAACATTTCCAATTAATTCCAAATTTTTATGCGAGGTCCCTCTGATCCTAAAGATGATTGGAGAATTGTTTTCAAGTTCTTTTGATGTGTAGTTAACCCTAATTAATTAAAGTTTAATTTTGAGTAATTAGGCCAAATAGGGTTATTCTTAATGAATTAACTCAAAATATAATTATCCTAGGGTCCTCTGGTTCTTAGAAACTTCCCCAAATTTTTCTAGAATTTTCTAAGAAATATGCTAATTAATGGAATTAAAATACCAAAAATAGTGACATAAACTTGAAAAATACATAACTTGTCATAGAGATAGTCTCTGACCTTGAAAAATTCAAGAAATGTTCCCAAGATCAGAGGCTTCAAAAACCCTATGGTCTCATGCTATAATGAATTGTCTATGCAAATGGAGAATTAAAATACTGAAATGAGTAAATAATTAATTAAAAATAAAATACTCATCAAATTAACTCAATTCTTTTTCCACATTATTTTCCTTTATTCATTGAGTAAGAGGGTATTTTTATTTTATTTTTGTGATTTTTCTACACAAAGATATGAATTTTTGAAGTTCTGGGTATTTAAATAAATAAAAAATACCCCTAATTATCTACTTATCCACGCGGCGCCGACTCATCCTCGGCAGCTCCGAAAGCCCACGCGTCACCTCCCTATTCGACGCCGCCATCCGACTCAGCGCTCAGGGGGCCCGCGGTTCATGTTCCGTTCACTCGTCCGATGCGATCTGCACCGTCCATTTGATACACGCTCGATCGAACGGCGACCGATCATCGTCTCCACTTGGTGTGTCTCGAGAGCCGTCCACACTCAAACCCTAAGATCTCTCTCGTATCTCAGTGGATTTTCATGTTCTTATGCTCTATGGATTCGTCTTGAGGAGACGAACACATCCATACGGTTTATGTGCTATGAAATTAAGCCAAGCAAAATAAAGAATCGCTGGAAGCTCGGGAGGAAGATGGGGTCCATACCTTAGCTCTGAGAAGTGAAGCTTCAATCAGAGAGTTGTGGCACATTCTATTTCACCCAAGGAAGCTCTAGATGAAGTCTCTGGCTCTGGGGAATTGTCTAGGTATGAAAGTGACCAAGGCCGATTTCAAAGCTTGGCCGATAGAGAGGATGGCTGGCCTGGTGAGGGGGCTTTCACTGGGGAACTCCTTCACTTGGTCCTGTGCAGGTGTGGGTGAGTTTAATTTGATTTTGGTGGAGGTTCCAAGGATGTCCTGTTCTGGGCTGAGAATTGAGCTCCAAAATTGAGCTCAATCAATGGGGTTTGGGGCAGGAGAACAGTGAGGATGAATTGCTCTTGGCTAGGGGAAGCTCTGTAAGGAGTTTGGAGGGATTCTGTGAAGGTCGATTTTAGCCAACCTTTTGGCCGAGAGGGGGTGGCTGATTTAAATCGCCATGGCCAGGTCTTCCCAGGGGCAATTGATGGCTGGGATCGCCGCACTGGGGAGGAGATGAAGAGCCGTGGTGGCCGGTTGGAGTGGCGCGACTCGGCGGTGAGAATTTGAAATTTAGCTCATTCCAAGCTCCTCGGCCATGGTGTTTTCCGGCAGCTCGGTGGGCGGCCGGCCGCAGTCGAGTCACCATCCCGATCGGGAGGGTCGGGGCTTGAAGTTTGTGGGTTCAATTGGCCAATGCCAAGTGTAAAGAGGTTTGATTTAAGTGGTAAGGGGGAAGGGTCATTTTAGGCTCATTTTGGTTTAGCCATGGTTTAGGGCTTGGTGCACCATCCAAAGCTCTGATTTTGGGCTGAGGGAGGTCAGGTGAGTCAGCTTAGAGGAGGTGGTGTGGTCTCCATCCATGGTGAGGTGGCTAAGCTTGGTTTAGAGTGTTGCATAAATGAGGTTAAAATGCTTAATGAAGGTTTAAGAAAGATCCCCCTTCTTGCCATTAATGGCATGGTGAGGTGGAAAGGGCTCCTCATGGCTTGCATATGGCTTATGCATGGCTCAATGGCTCCATTTGGCTTGGGGCCAAGCTTAGTCAATTTCATGGAAGTAGGTTTTAGGGATTTTTGGCATTTTGGTGGAAATTTGGATGAAGCTTTATTTAGAATTATTTGATCATTGGTTTAGGACTTATGGATGATTTCAATTAAATGTATGGTGAGGAGAATTTGTCATGTGGGCTTTAGAGCCAAATTTGGGCTTTTTGAAATCATTTTGGATGGGCTTTTAGAATGGTTTAAGAAAGTGGGCCTTTAGTTTTGAAAACAAATTGGTGGATGGAAATTTTGTGAAGGACCATGCCAAATAAATGTTAGGTTTACATTAGGGATGTGTCATGAGTGATTTGAAACAAATTTGAGGGGATTTGGAGTTGAATTGGGTTTGATTTGGGACTTTTTGGTAAAGGGGCCAAAGTGGGTCAAATTGGGCTAACTTGGGCTAAGGTTGGGCTAATGTTAGATTTGATGTAAAATTAATTTTGAGAAATGTTTATGGGAGTGTCACAAAGATTTTTTAACTTTGGTTGGGCTTTGATTTTGGGATTTGGGCCCATTTGGGTTCATGGCGTGTTTAGGCCAAAATTGGGGATTTTTATTTTGGGTTAGGTTTGGGTGGAGTTTGGGTTCATATTTGGGGCAAATATTGTTATTGTTTTGTTTGTGGGGATATTAGGAAGGTTTAGGAAAAGATTTGGGGTTAATTGGAGTTGAGTTAGGTTAGTTTAGGCTAAGTCTAGGTCATGAGCCAAAATTGGGCTTTAAGCTTCAAATTGAAATTGGATCCAAATATTAATTAAATTGGGCTTGGATTTGGTTTAAATTGATATTGGGGATATTGAATTGAAGTTTAGAATTGGATTGGATCAACATTGAGGTCAATTGAGTGGTTTGGTTTGACGTTGGGCTTACTTTGGTTAAAAATGGGCCAAATTGGGGGTTTTGGTAAAAGTGTGTTAAATTGATAAAATTGGCCTATGGTGTAGTCGAACAAAATTAAATTGGGAATATTTGAGATTTTCTGGAATTTTTTGGGAACTTTTGGAATTTATGGATTTTTTGGTTAAAAAGGGCATTTTGGGTATTTGGAGGGTATTGGGGGGTATTTTTGGAAATTTTGATATATTTGGCTAAGGATGATCAATTTGAATGGTGGGAAATGTTTAGGATTAGTTTTGAGTAATTTTGGGTAATTTAGGTAATTTTGCAAATTTTGGGCATCTTCAAGGGCATTTGGTACGTTTGGTGGGTGTAGGGCCCCGTCAAAAATTAAAATTTTGAAAAAACAAAATAAAGATTGATCAAGTTTGAGTAGAATGGAATCACTTTGGTTGAGCCATGAAGCCATATCAAGCCCATAAGAGCCATGAGAGGACTCATTTGAGGCATTCACTATGTTGTTCCTAACCCTCTTAGCGAGGGCCTAGGGGTTAAGGTCCATCCATATGAATTACCTACATGAGTCAGGAAGTCAAGATAGGTATGAATGGTTTTAGGATTTGGAATGTGTGTGAAAGTGTAATGTGTGCAGGTCAACCCTCACCAGACCAGGCCACCCAGGGTAGTCCTAAGGCCAAAGAGTCCTATAGGGAACTCTTCCTTTAAATCTCCACATTTGATCTTAACCCTCCAAGTGACTTAGGGGTTTACATTCAAACTTATGGGGTTTGCAGGGAGTTAAGAGGTGTTTGAATTTCTAAGTGGTGGGTTCCATTTCTAGTCCTCTAAGATAGTCGAAGGGAAAGCCTAAGGCTAGATCCTAAGTACTAAGGAGAGAGAAGAGAAAAGACCTCATAAAAAATGAGGTCAACAAATGGACCCCCAATAGGTGTGGTGTTCTAACCAAGCACACCGCGCGTATTGGCATTGACCGAAGAGATCAACAAAACCAACATAGACGTCTAAGTGACACACTTAGAACAGAGTAGAAACAAATTTCCACTGGGGAGTATCGAGTATATCTCCAAGACTAGAGATCCCTGAACTCTCGCTGGGGAAAAGAAAAGGAGGTGAATTCCAGATCATAAGATCTGGGGAAATTTGATTTAGATTTCATTTCATTTTCTATTCCGAGTTTTTTTGTGTGAGTTTAGATTTCGATTTGTTCTAAGTTTCAATTTCAGTTGAGGTTTAATTTAAAATCAATTCAAGGAAATCCAGATTTGAAATGAATATTGGAATCAAGGTTCCAACCTCAGGATTACGAAGATAACTGGAATTTAGGTACCAGCCTCGGAGTGAGAATCAGAGTTTAAGTATCGATTGAAAATGATGATGTCGGCATATTTTTAGGTCGTGTGTTTTATTTTGAAAAGGGGGTCGCCTAACAGAAGTTGTCGGCGAATTTTTAATTTAATTTAAATAAATAATTTTGAAAAGTAGTATTTGATTTTGAAAATAATTTTAAATTTGAAGGTTTTAAGATATGAGATTAAACCGATCTCACATCCTAAATAGTTTATATAAACGAGCACCACACCACAAACCGTGTAGCTATCCCTAAGAATAGACACACTGCTTGACGGTGGGGCTCGATTAAATAAACTAGAAGATTTGTGACATCCGTTTGGTCTGCGAACCAATTTTATAAGCCGACAAATTCCCCTGCTTAATATGAAAGCATTAAACGAGTTTATATTACACGGGTTCTTTAAAATTCCCTATAAGGGCAAGCCCACATAGTTAATTACATCTTAAGTGACGGGAATCACCTAAGAAAACTCTCGATAATAATCAATAATTCGCTCTCAAGAATTTGAAAGTTTAAGTTTTCAAAGGATTGAATTTTGGAATTTCAATAGGGAATGGATCAAATTTGGAACATTTTGTTTTGGGAATTCAAAGGAAGAAAAGTAGGAGAAATCACAAATTCGAAGTGAACTTCGGTAATTTCCTGACTATCCTATTGTTTGGTTTGAGTTTAGGAAAGCCCTAATATTTATTTAATGTTTTGATCTTGCCAATTTTAATTAATTAGCGCTTATATTTGTATGATAAAATCACACTAATAGCCTCGAAGATGTGAGGGTTTATGTCGTATCAGACGACTACCTCAGAATCCTAAGACCGGTTAGGGCTTAATTTGTAATGCAAATGCCTAACGAAGAGTTGAGGGTTTATGTTGCACTAAGCAAACTACCTCGAAGTCCTATGGCCTTGTTATTTAATTCTAGGAAAGTTTCTTTGAAGTAGACTCGAGGTTTTGCTTGATGACGATGGCGTGCTTGCCCACCATGCTCCGAGCTCCTTGTTGTTGCGAGAGGTTTAGTTTTAGAAATCATAAATCGGGGGATGAGAAAAGTGTTTTGGTTTAGAGAAAATCTTAATTTCCAAGTGTTTTTTATGTTTTAATTAAAACAAATCTTAAAGTTGATTATAACGACACCGGTTAAGATCCCACGGTTCCATCCTTCGGGCATCATTATTTTTATCGGATTCACTTAGTCCAGATGAATTTGCTAAACTCATCTGAATGAGTTCCACACTTTCATTTAGACCGTGGGAAATCCCGTTAGCAACACGTAGGTTACATCATCAGAGGTATTCCCGATCATCCAACGAGGACGTTTTAATTTAATTGTAATTGTAGTTTTGTGTTATGTTTGTGATTAAATTTTGAGTTGTTTTATATTTTGAAATGTTGTGGCGGTGAATTTTATCTTGCAATGACTTTTAACTTAGTTTTGGTTTTCGGTTTTAGGGACTATCCTAAAGGTGTGGGTTTTCATGCAACAATTGTTTATCATGCGAAAAGTAAGTGCGATGCGATTGATGAAATTGCAATAATGTAAATTGCAAGAAAGTAAATTGCAATAAAATAAAAGCGTACTGGAGGGTCTTCCCAGTCATCCCAAGCTGCACTTAGAACACAATTAGAATATTTAAGCGAGTTCCTAGGTAAAGGCTAAGGGAAGGGTTATGGTTTTCTACCAAATTCACTAATCCTATAGCTAGTCATCTCCTATGACGTCTAGGTTCATTGTGTTTTGGTTTGAGGACGATTTTCTTCATCAAAGAACAATTGAGTTCAATTGTTCTTATAAATGTCCTATCATATTGAGGAAGTGCTTAAGAAGAATCTTAAACATCTTTTCGATATTTCTAGGATTGTTTTAAGTCCGAATGGATTCGATTACACAAATGAATTAATCGTCGAGGTTTAGTTAAGTTTTGTTATTATCTTACTCGAGTGAACTAGGATATTTGAATGTCACATAAGTGAAGTAACATTTCATTTAACATCCTGTTTAGGAGTTATGATAACTAAAGCTTTCGAGGGTAAATTGGTATTCAAATGATTTGTGATTTAGTTTAATTTCAATTAATTTGGAATAGTGTTGAGTTATTTTAGATTTATTTTGAATTCTTTTATGTCTTTGGTGATGTTATATTTAATTCAACTTAATTTAATTTAATTTAATTTAATTGAGTTTTAATTTAATTTAATTCAATTTTAGTTTGATTTGATGTTACATTAAATTAATTTGATTTGATTTAATTTTAATTCAATTTGATTTAATTTAATTTAATTTAATTTAATTTAATTTTAATTCATTTAATTTAATTTTTAATTTGGTTTAACTTAATTTAATTTGGTTTTATTTATTTAATTTAATTTAATTTAATTCATTTAATTTAATTTAATTTGTTAATTTAATTTAATTTAATTCAACTTTTAATTTTAATTTAATCCAATTTAATTTACTTAATTTAATTTAATTTTTAATTTAATTTTATTTTTTAATTTAATTGAAAATTTTTTTTAAAAGAGTTTAATAATTTAATTTTAGTTTAATGATTAAGTCTTTTAATGTTTTGAATTTGAGTTATCATTTTAATTAAGAATTGAATATTAATGAGATAATTAATTTAGGGATTTTTAAATTAAAGAATAAATCTCTTCCTAATAATATCCCTATTTTAATAATTCCAATTTTATTATTCTTCCAAATTTAATCAACTATTTAATTAAGGTTTAATCATTTTAAATTGCTTAATGGGTTTCTACCCTTTAATTATTTAAATTTCAATCATCCAAATCAGATTAGGATCAAATATTTTATTTATTAATTTTTTTATTAAACCTAAAGTTTTAATTAAAGGTTAAAATTTTAATTTCTATTTTGCCCTTTAAGCTTAATAATTTCATAACTCACTAAATTGAACTCAAATGAACTTGAAATTTTTATGTGACTTCAGTCATATGTCAATAAAGACATGAGAGGAGAAAATGTGATTTTTCTGTATTTAATTTATTTATATAATTATTTTTGGTAGAAAATAGAGATTTCCAAGGAGAATTTAATAACATGACCAAGGGAAAGTTTCTGTCCTTAAGAAAATTAGGGGACATTCCTAATGACCAGAGGACCACTTGGACCAATTTTGGTGATTTTTTGAATTATATTATTTTTATTATAATTATTTTAAGTTTTTGAGTGTTAATTAATTTAAAAATAAAATAAATGTTGAAAAATGAATTTTATATTTTTCAAAAATCTCTCTGATATCAAGGAAATCAGAAAATTAAATTTTACAATTTTCTGATTTTTTTATGATTTATTATAATTATTTTAGTGAAAATGCTAGAAAATACATTTTTTTAATTTTAAAATTACCTAGGGCTTTAAAATTTAATATCTCACTAAATAGACCTAAGAAAAATATGGGGTTTGTTCCTAAGTGATTAAAATTCAAAATGTGACATTTTGGTGAATTTTATTATTTTTGTGATTTTTTATTATTTTTTAATTATTAAAATATTAAAATAATATTAAAAATCAACTTTTTTAGAAAATTGAAATTTTAATTTTTTTAAATTCCCCTGATATTAGAGAGGCTCCAAAACCAATTTGGTGAATTTTTTAAAAAGTATTTTGAAAGTTATGAATTTTTAAAGTTTAAAATGATTAAATGGCTTAATCAACCCAATTAGTAGGGCTAACCAAGTCCAATTGACCTCAAATTTTTATGGTGGGTTCCTCTGATCCTAAAGGTTAGTGGAGAATTGATTTCAAGTCAATTTGATGTATGGTTAGCTCTAATTAATTAGAGATCCATTTTGGGTGTTTAAGCCGATTAGGGTTGTTTTAAATGAACTAACTCAAAACCTATTTTTCCTAGGGTCCTACGGTCATAAGGAAAATCACCAAATTTTCCTAGAATTTATTTCACAACATGCTATTTATTAGAATTAAAATACTCAAAACGGTAACATGAATTTGAAAAATCAATAACTTTTCATAGGGATGGCCTCGACTTTGGAAAATTCAGGGAATGTTCCCAAATTCGGAGGCTTCAAAGCCCTATGGTCTCATGCCATAGTGAATTGTATACATGCATGGAGAATTAAAAATATGCAGAGAGTAAATAAATTATTAAAAATAAAATAATTGATAAAATTAAATAATTTCTTTTCCACATTATTCTCCTCTGTTTACTTTGAGCAAGAGGGTATTTTTATTTTATTTTTCTGATTTTTCTACACAAAGTTATGAATTTTTGAAGTTTAGGGAATTAAATAAATAAAAAAAAACCCTAATTTTCTATTTATCCACGCGGCGCCGCGTCGGCCTCGGCGACTCCGAACGCACGAGCGTCGCGCTCCCATTCGACGCCGCCATCCGAGTCGGCGGCCCGGGCCCCGCGGTTCTCGTACCGTCTCTGATCCGACGCGATCTCGGCCGTCCGTCCGCGTGTGTATCGAATGGACGGCATCCGTTCATCGTCCCCAGTGTCCTCGCCCGAGAGCCGTCCACACTAAATCCCTAATATCTCACTCAATACTCAATGGATTTTCATGTTCTTATGCTCTATGGATTCGTCTTGAGAAGACGAACACATCAATACGGTGACCATGCATTGAAATTAAAGCATTTGAAATGGAGAATCTCCAGAAGCTCGGGATGAAGAATTAGCTCATACCTTTGCTCAGAGAAGTGTGGCTTCGATCCGAGGGTTGTTGCACCTTCGATTGGATCCCAGCAAGCTCCGGATGAAGTCTCCGGTGCAGTGAATTGTCTAGGTGGGATTTCGACCAAGCCCGATCACAAAGCTTGGAGGGCTGGAGCAACCGGGTGGCTTGGAGATGGGGCTTTCGTTGGTGGACACCTTCCCTTGGTTTGGTGAAGGTGTAGAACCAATCAATTTGGGGATTGGCTCACTGTGGAGAAGTGTCCGGTTTTGGGCCTAGATTTCAACTCGAAATTGAGCTCGCAGAGAAGAAATGACGGGGGATCTCGGTGGGGATCAAGTGCTCTGTGTATGGGGAGGAGTACGGAACAATTTTGGCGAGTTTCCTTAAGGTTTTGTTTCGGCACCTCTCATGGCCGAGAGGGGTGGTGTTTAAATAGGAGAGGGTGGAGGGCCTCCGGGGAGAGTTAGGGCTTGGGATCGAGCTGCTCTTGGCAAGAGAAGAACAACTCCAGTGGCCGACTGGGGATGGGGCAGCTCAGCAGGTGAGAATTCCAAGTTGGGCTCACATGTGAGCTCTCGGCCATGGTGTTTTCCGGCGACCTGGTGGCTGGCCGGCCAGGCATTGGTCACTCTCAGGGTCAGGAGATACAGGGCTTGAAGTTGGTGAAGGCAATTGGGCTTGGACATGTGTAAAGTGTTTGAATCAAAGTAGAATGGGGTAAGGGTATATTTTGGCTCAAATTGGTCAAATGCTTGGATTGGGCTAGGTGCACCTTCCCATGGCTAGTTTGGGCTGAAGATAAAGTGGTTTAGGTCAGCTTAATTAGTGGGGAAGGGTCACCATTCAAGTACAATTAAGTTTAAGCATGGTTTAGTGGAGTCATGGAAGTGGCTAAATCACCCTTAAGGGAATCATTAAAGGACTCCCTCCTTTTGCCAAAAATGACATGGTGATGTGTAAAGTGGCTGTCATGGCTTGCATATGGCTTGTGCATGGCTTCATGGCTCCATTTGGCTTGGGAAAAGGTTGAGTCAATTTCATAAAAATGGATTTTAGGAATTTTTGGTAATTTGATGGAAATTTGTATGAGACTTGATTTGGAATGATTTGATGATGAATTTAGGACTTAGGGATGATTTTAATTGAATGGATGATGTAAAGAAATATCATGTGGGCTTTGGGACCAATTTTGGCCTTTGGATGTGGTGAAGGATGGACTTTTAAAATGGTTTAGGAAAGTGGGCTTTTGAATTTTAAAATGGATTTTGGGATGAAATTTTGTAAAGAGGTTGGGCCAAATAATTGTTGGGTTTATCTCATGGATGTATCATGAGTGACTTGAAGCAAATTGGGAGTGATTTGGGTTTGAATTGGGTTGAATTTGGGCTCTTTTGGTGAATGGGCCAATATAGGTCCAAGTGGGCCAAGTTGGGCCAATGTTGGGCTAGGGTTGAAATTGATGTAAAATTAATGTTGAGAAATGTCTATGGGAGTGTTTCAAAGAGGTTTTGACTTTGGTTGGGCTTTGATTTTGGGGTTTGGGCCCATTTGGGTTAGGTTTGGGTTTAGGTCAAAATTGGGCCTTTTAGCTTTGGGTTGAATTTGAGTGGGGTTTGGGTCCAAATTTTGGGCAAATCATGTTAGTGTTATGCTTGTGGGGATGCTAAGGAAGATTTAGAAAAGATTTGGGGTTAATTGGAGTTGAATTGGGTGAGTTTGGGTTAGGTTTGGGTCATGGGTCCAAATTGGGCTTTAAGGCCAAAAGTGAAATTGAATCCAAATGTCAATCAAATTGGACTTGAATTTGGTCTAGATTGGTGTTGGGAATGTTGAATTGAAGTTTAGAATTGAGTTGGACCAGAATTTGGGTCAATTGGATAGGTTTGGTTTGACATTGGGTTCACTTTGGGTTAAAATGGGTCAAATTGGGGGTTTTGACAAAAGTAGGGTAAATTGACAAAATTGGCCCATGGTGTAGTTGAACAAAATGAAATTGGGAATATTTGGGATTTTATGGAATTTTATGGGAATTTTCTGAATTTTTTGAATTTTTGGGTCAAGAGGGGTATTTTGGGTATTTGGAGGGTATTGGGAGGTATTTTTGGAATTTTTGGTATTTTTGGGTATGGATGATCACTTTGAGTGATGTGGAAATGTTTGGGATTGATTTTGAGGAATCTTGGGTTATTTGGAAATTTTTGAGAAATTTGGGTAATTTTAAGGGCTTTGGGTAGGCTAAGTGGGTGTAGGGTCCCGGGGTCAAAAATTAAAAATTTGGAAAATTGAAGATTGGGTAAATTTGAATGGAATGAAATCATTTTGGTTGAGCCATGAAGCCACATCAAGCCCACATGAGCCATGAAGGGACTCATTTGAGGCATCCACTATGTTGTTCCTAACCCTCTTAGCCAAGGGCTTAGGGGTTAAGGACCATCCATGTGAATCACCTACATGAGTCAGGAGGTCAAGTTGGGTATGGGTATGGTTTTAGGAGGTGTGTGAAAGTGTAGTGTATGTGTAAGTGTATGTGTAAGTCAGCCCCTTCACCGGACCAGGGCCACCTGGAGGCGATCCTAGGCCAAAGAGTCCTATAAGAACTCATCCTTTAAACTTCCACATTTGATTTCAACCCTCTAGGTGATTAGGGGTCTACAATCAAGTTTGTGGAATTTGCAGGGGAGTTAAGAAGTGGTTTGAAATTCTAGAAGGTGGGTCCCAATTCTAGTCCTCTAAGATAGTCAAAGGAAAAGCCTAAGGCTAGATCCTAAGTACTAAAGAGAAGAAGAGAAGACCTCATCAAAAATGAGGTCAACAGATGAGAATCAGAATTTAGGTACTGATCTCAAAATAAGATCTGGAATTTGGTACCAGTCTCGGAAGGAGAGAGTTGAAATTTGGTATCAATCTCGGGAAGAGAGTCAGAATTTGGTACCGACCTCGAAAGGAGAGAACTTGAATCTGGTTCCAGTCTCGAAGGTTTAAAGAGACGGATTCGGTTCCGACTCGAAGGTTTAAAGAGAACTGGAATCTGGTTCCAGTCTCGAAGGTTTAAAGGGTTGAAATTTGCTTTGGAGATTTAAGTTTAGCAGAAGATTTGGAATGAGACGTGAAAGTGTTTCACGTCCCACGAGGATCGATCAAAGTCTGATCATTTGGCGAAGGATATGAATCCATGCCATCAGAACCAAATCGAAAATTTTCATGGTTCTGTGTCAGTAGATTCAGTCGACCTTATCAAAAGAGAGAAGGAAATATGGAGAGTCAAAAAGAGATTTGAGAATAGCCGAAGGCTGAAGATTTCAGATTCGGGAATTTGTTTTCGTCGTTTGTTGTAATTTGATTTTTGGCTTGATTTTCAATTTAGAGTTCACATTTATTTAGAGTTCGTTTTTATTTTTAGTTTGTTTTGACATTCATAGATTTTTTTTAAAAGATAGTTTTCATTTATTTTTTTTATTTTCCTTTGTTCTTTGTTCGAAGTTATTTTAATTTAATGGCATTTCCCAGTCAATTTGCATAAAAAGAGGCGAAGGCAAAACATGACATGGTCACTTTCATTCCAATCTTGTTGAAAATACATCATACAACTTGATCCAAAACATGATGATATTTTCTTTGAGAATTTAATATCTCATACAATCCATATAAATCCAAAATGGATTGTGTAAGATTCTTGCAAATTGTTTCTAAAAGCATCTGCAAAAATCCATGTCTGAATAGTGAGATACATGGACAATAACATCACCTTCCAAGCCACCCTTGGCAGGAATGCCGTACGGATGTGCATTGGAGGTGTGTTATCTCCCATGTAACTCACAGCTCGTAAGGCCGGAGCCTCTCTAACTCTGGATCTGGCTGGAAGTGAAAAGGAATCTTTCTGTCATCCATTCTCCTGAAAGTAATAGAGATCCGCTCAACAGGCACTCCTGGAATGCAATGCTTTGCGATGTCCGCTCCATTCCCTTTTAACACCATGACATAACCTACCGGTAGTGGTATCTCCACTGGTCCTCGGAATTCTCTGGGGCCTGCTATCCGGAGGTCATATCCAAACATGATATTGCACTAGTTGATAAAAGACACTGTGCAGAAAGGTCTAACGAAATCATGATGGTCTATGTGTGGAGGTATGCAGTCGCCCTCCTTGTAGATGTTAATGATGCAGTACTTGGGTATGCAGTCCGCGGGCAATACCTTCCATGTCTCCATCCTCTTTACCATTCTTTTAATAATATTCGGCATCAGATCCACCTCACTGCGACGGAGTATCCCTGATGGATTTCCTTTTCCGTCTACCGCGAAGTTGTAGCAACACCCGCATTGGATCGTAACTCTTCCTTTTCCTGGCATCCATCTTCGGGGTTCCGAATAAGTTTTCTCCTCGGACAACCAGACCCGACCCATTTTCCGAAGTTCAACGATGCGATCTACAATTTGCTTGTTGTTCGTAGTCTGAAAATACATCTGTATGCAGCTCAAGGCCTTCCAAGATGTTAATCCTCTTGCCACGGATTCTTTCAAAGTATTCAAAAGTTTTCTTTTCAACATTCTGCATCTTTTCCAGCTCATATTCTGGAATTATCTGCAACTGGCGAGGTCTAGTAATGTACTGTGGGATGTATGGTTCAACCCCGATACGCTCTCCTGCATGTCTTGGCTCCTCGGGGATAGTCTCTGTCGGGACATCCTTCGGGGTTGCTTTCGCAACAAGACTCTTTAAAACTAGTGCATTTGTCTGGCGTCGTGGCACAAATTCTATTTCTGATCTTCTTGGGATTTCTTTTATCTTTTCTGTTGTTCTTGGAGTTGGTCTCCTCTTTTCTGGTTCCTGACGAACGGGCTTCTTAGAAGTGCTTGTACTGACGGTAGCAGCTGTCTCTTCACGTTGATCTGCTACTAACTGGGTTAGCATCTTGCGGATGCGTCGGTTCTTGTTTCTTTGCTGGGTCGGAGTGAGAGTAGCTCTCCTTACCTCTTGAATTTCTTTGGGCATTGCGCTGATGAGCCTGCCTTCTGCTGTAGCAACCACGGACTTAACTTTGTTGTCCTCTCTTGCTGCATGAGCGGTATTTACTTTTCTCTTCTTGCTGGTAGATGGTTGACTTGAGCCACCCAATTTCATTACTGTATGGATGCGGAGCTCTTCCCGATCAATCAGAGTCCAATCATTTTCTTCGCACTGTAGTCTGGCTGGTGTGAAGTTAGAGTCGATCTCAATCACGGCTCCATCATTCATCCTCTTTTTATCGAGTACTAGACTCACGTCATTCTTAAAGTTCAGAACCAACCGCCCGTTTGACATTTCCCTGCGAAAAACAAGGAAAGATCAGGGGCTGTACTAAGAACAAGAACAATAGAAAAATTGTTTATTAATGAAGAGCTTTTATTCGTTTATTTCAAATTTAAATATGAGTAGGAAAAGATGAAGAAAGATCAAGAGTGAGACTCGATTTGAAAGGAAGGATAAAAACTTTATTATCATGATTTCACATGTTTTCTTTTAACATTTTTTTTAACGATTTTCTTTGTCATCCACTTTTTTTTTATATTTTTTGGTTCGGACCCAGTCATAAGTAATTACTGTGCCCGTGCTTCTAGGAATGAGGATTCATCCTTCGAAACATCAGGTTGCGTAATACTTCTTTAGATATTGTCCATTAATTGGAAGCATAGGTCGTTCTCCACGACAATTTACAAGCTGGTAGGAACCTCCTGAGTAAACTGTCTCGACCACGGCATATTTTTAGGTTATGTGTTTTGTAAAGGGGATCGCCTACAGAAATTGTCGGTGAATTTTAGATTTTAAATTTAATTTATATATATATAATTTAAAAGATAGCATTTAATTTTGAAAATAATTTTAAGTTTAAAAATTTTAAGATATGAAATCAAACCGATCTCACTTCCCCAAATAGTTTATATAAACGAGCACCACACCAAAAACCGTGTATCTATCCCAAAGAATAGGTACACTGCTTGATGATGGGGCTTGATTAAATAAACTAGAAGATTCGTGACATCCGTTCGGTCCGCGAACCAATTTTATAAGCCGACAAGTTCATCTGCTTAATATAAAGGAATTAAGCAGGGTTTATATTACCTGGGTTCTTAAAGTTCCCTATAAGGGCAAGCCCCTATAGTTAATTACATCTTAAATGATGAGAATCACTTAAAAAACTCTCGACAATGATCAGTGGTTTTGCTCTCAAGAATTTCAAAGTTTAAGGTTTTCAAACAATTGGATTTTGGAAATTTCAAAAGGGATTAGCTCAAATTTGGAACAATTTATTTTAAGAGTCTAATGGAAGAGAGGTAGGAGAAGCTGAGGATCCAAGAAGAATCTTAGCAACTTCCCAAACTATCCTATTATTTGGTTTCAATTTGAGAATTTATTTAACTTTGTAATCCTGCCAATTTAGTTAATTAGGACTTATACTTGTATGATATGATCACACAAATAGCCTCGAAGATGTGAGGGTTTATGTCGTACCAAGAGACTACCTCGGAATCTGTTCTTGGACAAAGATGAGGTTAACAAGTGATTATACTATTGGAGCTGTTCTTAGACAAAGATATGATAAATTTTTTAAAGTTATATACTACGCTAGTAGAACTCTTAACGATGTTCAAATTAACTATACGGTTACTAAAAAAAGTTACTGGCTATTGTGTATGTTTTTGACAAATTCAGATCTTATTTAATTGGGACTAAATGTATTGTGCATACTGATCACTCTGTTATTAAATATCTAATGCAAAAGAAGGATACCAAACCTAGATTAATCAGATGGGTACTTTTGATGCAAGAATTTGATTTTGTGGTAATTGATAGAAAGGGAACTGAGAATCAAATTGCTGATCATTTGTCGAGATTAGAATATCATGAATTATCTGACACCGAAAATGAAATTACAGACAGTTTCCTTGATGAACAACTTTATAATATTAATGAGTGGAAAATACCTTGGTATGCTGATATAGTTAATTATATTGTAAGTGATATTTTGCCACATATGCTAACACTGCAGCAACTAAGAAAATTCATTCATGATGCAAAGGCATATTTTTGGGATGAACCATATTTATATAAGCAATGTAAGGATCTTATTATTAGGAGATGTGTACCTTATGAAGAAACTGAACTGATTATTTAAAAATGCCATGATTCTGAATTTGGAGGACATTTTGAGACTGAAAAAACTGTGCATAAAATTTTACAAGCTAGATTTTATTGGCCTACTCTCTTTAGAGATGTTTACAGATATATCAAAGCTTGTGATAAATGCCAACGAGTAGGTAATATATCTAGTAAAAATGAAATGCCTCTGAATTTCATGTTAGAAGTTGAGATCTTTAATGTTTGGGGATTAGATTTCATGGGATCATTTATTCCTTCATTTGGGAACTTATATATATTGATTGCAGTTGATTATGTATCAAAGTGAATTGAAGCACAAGCTTTGCCTCGTTGTGATGCTAAAAGTGTTTCAAGATTCTTAATGAAAAATATTTTCACATGATACGGAATGCCGAGAGTGATTATCACTGACGGAGGATCTCATTTCAAGAATAAATATATTCAGAAATTGGTAGAAAAGTTTAACATTATTCATAGAATATCTACTGCTTATCATCCTCAGACTATTGGATTAGCTGAAGTTTCTAATCGAGAGATTAAACGATTTCTAGAAAAGACTGTAAACCATAGTGGATTAGATTGGTCTACGAGACTGGATACTGCATTATGGGAATACAGAACTGCTTATAAAACTTCTATCGGAATGACTCTTTACAGACTCATTTTTGCAAAGACTTGCCACTTACCAGTAGAATTGGAGCATAAAGTATATTGAGCGATTAAAGAATTCAATTATAATTTGAAAAATGCTGGTGAGAAGAGATTGTTACAAATGAATGAATTGGAAGAATTAAGAAATGAATCTTATGATAATGACATAATCTATAAGGATAAACTGAAGTTAAGGCATGATCGGAAGATTAACCAGAAGAACTTTGAATAGGGACAAGAAGTTTTGCTTTACAATACAAAGCTGAAGTTATTCCCTAGGAAATTGAAGTCTCGTTTGTTAGGACCCTTTACTGTGACTCAGGTTTGTACTTACAGAGCTGTTGAAATTGAAGATCCAAAGACTGGGAATAGATTTAAAGTAAATGGAAATAGATTAAAACTATATTTTGAGGGTAGAAGACCGAACTTTAAAAAGGATTTAATGCTCAATCAACCTGAATAACACTTGAATAGGTCGGGCTGACGACGTAAAACCAAGTGCTTTATGGGAGGCAACCCATAGTTATTTTTATTTATTGTGTATTTGTTTGAATTTATCATTAGTTTGTGGTAGTATTGAATTCTAATACTCGTATTTACCCTTTGATCCTCATGGAATTTGAATCCATAGAGAAAATTTGGAACCAATTTGGACCACGTCGTTATTGTGCAAATTTTACCTTGGGCATCGACGACGAGCTCGAATTCGCCGATGGCGGGTTTTCCTGAGAGCCCTGACGACTTAATTGCACAATCCCACCAACGGCGCCATTGAGGCCGTCGACGAGGAGTCGACGATTGAACAATTTCTGAGTTCGAAATGGCAGATTTTGGCGGTTTTAGGCGGAATTTTTTCCCTATAAACTTCCAATGACGGTTCCTAAACTCTCCATTTCCAAAAAAAATGAATGGAAACTCCCTTGAATTCATCCATAATGGCTTCTAGTTCCACAGATTACCCTATATTTTTAGTGTTTAACCGGAGAAAGTTCGTCAGTGCCGAGGCACAGTGAATCTTTAACAAAGTGCTGACAAAGAGGAGATTAATCAAAGAAACAGGTTTTGTGAGTCGAGGATCCAAAAATCCTTCGACAGTGATTGAAGAGATGATCGTACGGTGATGATGGGAAGTATTTTACTACACTACTGCCACAATACTCATTCCCGTGGTGAAGGAGTTTTACGCCAATTTGCATGGAATCAACCAGGGAAGCGTTTATGTGCGAGGTAGGTGGATAACTTTTAATTTTGCACGAATTAATGAATTGTGTATGGTCGAGAATGTTCCTGTCTGCCATTATTCTAACTTCGTCCTGAGGAGAAATCTGATTAATAAAATCTACCAATATTTGACGGACGTAACTGAAGACTGGGAAATTAGAGAAAATCAGTATGTTAGTTTTTCTGCTACACTTTTAAATCTCGTATTAAAACATTGGCACTTTTTCATTTCTGCAAAGTTATTACCGATGATGAGGATCGGTAAAGTTACCAAAGAAAGTGCTATATTGAATTACTGTATTCAAATAGGATGGCCAATTGACATTGAATCACTAATTGTGAAGTCTGTTTTGGGCATGATCATTCAAGGATCAACTCTTGGGCTTGGACATCCTTCTACAATTTTCTCACTGTGCAGCCTGTTCCAAGTTTCATACGAGATATGGGAAAAGATACTCCTACCATGGAAGCCTTTAGACCCAACCAAAATGTTCCCAGCAATTGAATAGGAAAATGAGATGGGCGTTATTATGGAGCAATCATCACAGAACTCAATTCCAGTTCAACCTCTAGTATCGGACAAGACGTTGATGATACTATACAAAATTAAGAAACTGGAGAAAGAGGTACAAAATTTGACAAATTCAATTAACAATATCTCTGATTTCTTTGATCACCTTGATTGGAGAATGAAAGAACACTTTGATCACTCTGGACATTTCGAAGGAAGTTTGATACGCTTAATGAGAAAGATGGGATGGATAGAAGAAGATTCTACTGAAGAATTCCCTTTCCGACCCTTCTATAACATTTATGTTCATGTTCGATCGATGGGTGATATCAGAGGAGAAACCAGCACTGAATCAGAGGAGTAGTAGATTTGTTTTACTTTGTGTTTCTTTATGTGTTTAGACTTGATTTGAACTTACTAGTTTGATTGCTTTTGATGTTTGATTTTTGATCTCAATATAGTTGAGATTAAGACTTGAATGTTTGTTTTCAACGTTTAGAGTGTCGTGGCATGGATTGCGGCGTTGAATTGATGAATTGAGGTTGAGAAAATAACTAATTTATGTTTGTTGTATAACGTGTATTGTAACACTTGGATTTTATATATAATTGTGATGTTTTGTGGTGTGAATGTTTATTTGTGTTAATTCATCACATATCCACTAAAATTTATATTTATAATGATCGAACGGATGTCGACGAGGCTTGAAATTGATCGAAATCGCAAAAATCTGGAAATTGAACAAATTTTAAGAATCTCGCCGACGGCGCCCTCGAGGCCGCCAACAACGAGTTTTTCCCGATACTATTGATATTTAACCAAAAATTGCGAACGACCCCGCCGACGGAGAGATCCCAAAAATTACCTTTTAACCGCGATTTTGACCAGTCAACCGCCACTATTCATCGTCTTTTTTCCTTATTTACCGAAAATTTTGACTTAGGGCTTGAGAGATATTGGATTTGGGGCTATTTCAACTCATTTTGACACCGGATTTGATCATCACTTGGTAAGAGCTTCCCTCCTATGTAAAAATTTTTCATTTTCACTATGAATTTCTTCCACATTTTGGAATTCCAAAAAAATTGAAAATGTGGAGAAAATACTTGGAAGAAATTCATGGAACTTAATTTAGAATTCTTAAAGTCACATTTGGAAGCCATTTTTATCATTATTTTGGAGTTTAGTTTAGATTTTTGTAAATTTGATAGATCGAAAAATGCTTCCCCGACAAAAGAGGCGACTTGATTTTGATGAGGCTCTATTTATAAATGCAAAAGCCCAGTCAAGGTACACTTCTATCTTCCAAGGAAAGAAATGTATACAAGACAGAGTTTTTGATAATCCTGGAGGAGAAGTTGAACGAGTTATCAGAGAAAGGATTTGGGAAAACTTTTGCTACACTACAAACAAAGCTGCTGTAGAAGTTGTAAAAGAGTTCTATGCCAATCTAACTCAGCTTGAAGATGAGCCTGTAAAAGTAAGAGGTTTATCTGTTGATTTTAATGCTGCCCACATAAATTCCTTTTACGAACTTCACAATTTTTACTCTAGCGAGTATGAGACATTTGGAACCATGGAAGGTCCATTGAACGATGTCAATGACTTTCTCACTGATGGGAAAGGGACATGAAAAATTAAACAGTGTGAACATATAAATTTTCCTCTTTCCATGATGAATGCTACAACTAAAGCATGTCATTGTTTCATTTGTTCTACTATGCTACCTACCTACCAACATAGTGAAGTGTCGAGAGATAGAGCGGTTCTGAATTTCTGTATTTAGAACAATAGAAGCATTAATGTGGGGAATATAATTTATAAGAATATTTTGGCTACGACAAAGAGTGAATCAAGTGGAGGACTAGGACATCCTGACCTCATTTATGCACTTTGCCAATTATCTGGAGTGGAAGCTAGACATGATGAAGAATGGGTTTACCCTATGAAACCCATTAGTAAAGCCAATTTAAAGACATATGAATCCCATGAAGAATGGAGATCTGGGAGTAGGAGTAAAGAACCTTCTACTAGTAGAGATATCCTCTCTACTAGTTATTATCCTCCTGCATCTAGCTCCCCTATTTGATGAATGAAATGATCCTGTAGCGGAAAAGTTTTGAAAAGTTAGATGAAAAACTTGAGAGAATAGATCAGAGGATTGAAGGATTAGAACGAAGACACGATCATGACAGTGAGTATCTTCAGCGACATTCTGATTTTGAGATTGCTTACTACGATGCTCAGGTCAGACACTATAGAGGTGAGCCTGATGTTACTTTTCCTGAATGCCCCCGATATACTCATTATAAGCCCAATCCACCTGCTGACCAGGGAGATGAAGACATAGTATGGGATTTCGATGTCTAATCTTAATTTTGATGATTGTGATGTATGTGTGCGTGTTTTATTGTAGTATTTTTAGTCTGTTATTTGTATTTTGTGTACTGTATTATTTTCTGAGCTGTGTATTTTATTTGTAGTTTGTATTTCATTTCTGGATGAATTGAGATGTGTAGATTATAATTGTAATTATGAATTCTAAGATAAAATAGTAGACTGTTTGTTATTGTGTTGTGAAATGCAAATGCTATTTGGTATTGTACTGTGTAGTGTAATCAATTGTGGTTGTTAAATGTTGTAATTTATGTACTTATTTCAAAATTTCATTACCCCAGCAAATTCTCTAATCTGTTATATGTGTAGAAAAGTTTTTAATATTACAGGCCAGTAGAAGTTAAAATTTTTAAGAAGAACCTGCAAAATTTCATAATGACGAAAATGCCTAAAGTCCAAAGGTATGATTTATATTTAGAATTTTTCTTTCACCCCGTATTGTTTATATATTAAAAAAATTAAGTTTGGGGGGGGGGAGAAAAGTATTAACCGTTATTTGTTCTCAATTAACATATTTTCAAAATTTATAAATATGATTTTTGTGATAAAATTTAATTCAGTTAACTATATTAAGATTTTATTTAAATATTGTGAAAGATTCAAAGAAATATTTTTGGTAATGAAAATTAATTTTGTAGGTTAAGATATTTAGTATAAGAGGTTAAGACAATAGGTAACATTTTAAAGTAAAGAAAACTATATTTTGAAATACTAAGAATCTTAGAAATTTAGTTGAAAAAGAAAAGATTGGGGTATAATGATGTAAAGACTATGAATTACATATAAGGTAAAGGAATGCTTTAAGTTTCAAATTTAGGAAAAGAAGAGTGAAGTTCAAAATTATTAACAGGCTATCCAGATATAATAATCCTCACTTGAAAAAGAAAAAAAAGAAAGGATTGAAAAACAATCCCTGAAAAGAAAAGAAAAATATAGGATTGAAAAGCAATCCAAATGAAAGAAAAGAAAAGAAAAGAAAAAGTAAGTGAGGAGAAGCTTGAGGAGATGCCTTATCAAAAATTGGCTTCACTTGGATTAACCTAAAGGGTAAACTAAATACATTTCTGAACTTATATTTATAGAGTAGTATTTTTATTAGTAGTTTCCTCATGAATTTCCTATCATCTAAATATTCTAAGTGAATTGATATTGCAACATATAGTCATTCTTGAAATGAATAGAAGACTAGAACTCTTAGACTTGATGACTAAATAGCCTTAAATCTACAAAGTTAATCTAATTACTTGAAAATCTTTCTAAGAAATCTTACTATAATATTTATTTAAATCAAAATTATAGTATTTCTGAATTAAAAACTTACCACAATAAATCATGACTTTTATGTAGTACTGTCGGCATATTTTTAGGTTTGTGTTGTATTTTAAAAAGGGGGTCGCCTACAGAAGTTGTCGGCGGATTTTAGATTTTAAATTTAATTTAAATATATATATATATATATATATAATTTAGAAAATAGCATTTGATTTTTGAAAATAATTTTAAGTTTGAAAATTTTAAGATATGAAATCAAACCGATCTCACATCTCGAAATAGTTTATATAAACGAGCACCGCACCACAAACCGTGTATCTATCCCGAAGAATAGACACACTGCTTGATGATGGGGCTCGATTAAATAAACTAGAAGATTTGTGACATCCGTTTGGTCTGCGAACCAATTTTATAAGCTGACAAGTTCACCTACTTAATATAAAGGAATTAAGCAGGGTTTATATTACCTGAGTTCTTAAAGTTCCCTATAAGGGCAAGCCCCTATAATTAATTACATCTTAAATGATGAGAATCCTTTAAGAAAACTCTCGATAATGATTAGTAGTTTTGCTCTCAAGAATTTCAATGTTTAAGGTTTTCAAAGGATTTGAGTTTTGGAAATTTCAAAAGGGAATGGATCAAATTTGGAACAGTTAATTTTAGGAGTCCAAAGGAACAGGAGTAGGGGAAGTTGAGGATCCAAGAGGAATCTTGGCAACTTCCCGACTATCCTATTATTTGGCTTCAATTTAGGAAGAATTATTTAGTATTTTGATCCTGCCAATTTTAATTATTTAGGACTTATATTCGTATGACATGATCATACAAACAGCCTTGAAGATGTGAGGGTTTATGTCGTACCAAACGACTACCTTGGAATCCTAAGACCGGCTAGGGCTTAATTTGTATAATATGATTATGCGAATGCCTAACAAAAGGTTGAGGATTTATGTTGCACTAGGCAAACTACCTCGAAATCCTATGGCTTGGTTTTTTAATACTAGGAAAGGTTTTGCTGAAGTAGATCCGAGTTTTGCTGATGACGATGGCCGTGCTGCCCACCATGCTCCGAGCTCCTTGTTGTTGCAGAGGTTTAGTTTTGGAAGTCATAAATCAGGAGATGAGAGAAGTGTTTTGGTTTAGAGAAAATCTTAAAATCCAAGTGTTTTTAATATTTTAATTAAAAATAAATCTTAAAGTTGATTGAATAGAATCGATTAAGATCCCACGGTTCCGTCATACCGGCACCGTTATTTTCATTGAATTCACTTAGTCCAGATGAATTTGTTAAACTCAACTGAATGAGTTTCACACATTCATTTAGATCGTGGGAAATCCTGTTAGCAACACGTGCGTTACATCATCCGAGGTATTCCCGATCATTCAACGAGACGTTTTAATTTAGTTACAATTGTAGTTTTGTTGTTCTGTTTGTGATTAAATTTTGAGTTATTTTTATATTTTGGAATGTTGTGATGGTGAATTTTATCTTGCAATGACTTTTAATTTAGTTTTGGTTTCAATTTAGGGACTATCCTAAAGGTTTTGGTTTTCATGCAACAGTTTTATTTATCATGCAAGAAAAAGTAAAGTACAATTCATGTAAGTAAATTGCAACAAAGTAAATTGCAATAAAATAAAGCGTACCTGGAGGGTCTTCCCGTCATCCCAAGCTGCACTTAAAACACATGTTTAGGCATTTAAATATTTCAACAGATACCTAGGTAAAGCTAAGGGAAGGGTTTTGGTTGTCTACCAAATTCCTAATCCTATAACTAGTCATCTCCTATGACGTCTAGGTTCTTGGTTTGATTTAAGGATGATTTTCTTCATCAAAGAACAACTAGATTCAATTGTTCTTCTAAAACATCCCGTCATATTGAGGAAGTGTTTAGGACGAGTCCTAAACATCTTTTCAATATTTATGGGATTGTTTTGAGTCCAAGTAAATTTAGTTGCACGGTGAATTAATCATTCAGGGGTTTAATTAAACTTTGTCTCTTGCTCAGTGAACTAGAACATTTGAATATCTTATAAGTGAAGTAACACTTCACTTGATACTTCATTTAAGAGTTATAATAATTAGAGCTTTAAAAGGGCAAATCAATTTATTAGGTATTTTAATGATTTAAATTTAATGATTTAATTTTAATTTTGACTTAATTATAAAAATTAGTTTAAGTTTGGAATAGTGTTCAAGTTATTTTAGATTTAATTCTTAATGATTTCATTTAGGTTTGTTGTTAAATGATTTTGATTTAATTTAATTCAATTTAATTTTAATTTTAATTTAATTTGATTTTATTTTAATTTTAATTTAATTTGGTTTAATTTAATTTAAATTTTAATTTAATTTTAATTTTAATTTAATTTAATTTAATTTAATTTAATTTTAATTTAATTATAATTATAATTTAATTTAATTTAATTTAATTTTAATTTTAATTTAATTTTTATTTTAATTTAATTTTTATTTTAATTTAATTTTTATTTTAATTTAATTTTAATTTAATTTAAATTTAATTTTAATTTAATTTTAATTTAATTTTAATTTACTTTAATTGGTTAATTTTAATTTTAATTTAATTTTAATTGAATTTAAATTTTAATTTAATTTAAATTTAATTTAAATTTAATTTAAATTGAATTTAATTTTAATTTAGTTTAAATTTAATTTAAATTTAATTTTAGTTTAATTTTAGTTTTAATTATTAATTTGGATTATTATTTTAATTTTTTAATTAAGAATTAAGATTATTGAAGTGATTTATTTAGGGATTTTTTAATTAAAGAATAAATATCCTCTTAATAATATCCCTACTTTAATAATTCCAATTTCTATTATTCTTCCAAAATTTCAATTAATTAATTAATTAAAGTTTTATTTTAATTATATTTGAAATGGTTAGTAGGTTTCTACCCTCAATCATTTAAGTTTCAATCATCCAAAATCAGTTTAAAATCAAATATTTTACCCTCCTCTTTTTGATTAATCCTAAAATTTTAATTAAGGGTTGAAATTTTTGATTACCTTTTTGCCCTTCAAGCTTAATAATTCTATAACTCACTAAACTAAGGTCAAATGAAATTGAAATTTTTATGTAATCTCACTCACATGTCAATTAAGACATTAGAGGAGAAAATGTGATTTGTTTGTATTTAATTTATTTATGTAATTATTTTTAATGGAAAATAGGGTTTTCAAGGAAAATTCAATAACATGACCAAGGAAATGTTTCTATCCTTAAGAAAATTATGGGATGTTCCTAATGACTAGAGGACCATTTGGACCAATTTTGGTAATTTTTTGAATTATATTTTATTTATTAGAATTATTTTGGGTTTTGAGGTATTAATTAATCTTAAAATAAAATTAAAGTTGAGAAATAGGTTTTATATTTTTCAAAAATCTCTCTGATATCAGGTAAGTCAGAGAACAAAATTTTATATTTTTCTGATTTTTCTTTGATTTATTATAATTAATTTAGTGGAAATGTTAAAGAAAATCATTTTTTTAATTCAAAAATTGTTTTAGGCCTTTAAAATTCAATATCTTACCCTAAAGACTTAGGAAAAATATTTGGTTTGTTCCTAAGTGATTAAAATTCAAAATGTTAAATTTTGGTGATTTTTAATATTTTTATGATTTTTATTATGTTTTTAATTATTAAAAATATTAAAATAATGATAAAAATCAACTTTTTTAGAAAATTACAATTTTAATTTTCCTAAGTTCCTCTGATATCAGTGAAGCTCCAAAACCATTTTTGTGAATTTTGAAAAGTATTTTGTGAGTTATGAATTTTTAAAGTTTAATTTTGGTTATGTGACTTAATTAATCCATTTAGTGGGGTTAAACATTTCCAATTGATTTCAAATTTTTATGTAATGTTCCTCTGATCCTAAAGATCAGTGGAGAATTGTTTTCAAGTTAATTTGATGTGTAGTTAACCCTAATTAATTAAAGTTCAATTTTGGGTGTTTATGCCAATTAGGGTTGTTCCATGTGAATTAACTCAAAACCTATTTGTTTCTAGGTTCCTTCGGTCATAAGAAACATCACCAAATTTTCCTAGAATTTATTTCTCAACATGCTAATTATTGAAATTAAAATACTCAAAACAGTAACATGCGATTGAAAAATCAATAACTTCTCATAGGGATGGCCTCTGACCTTGAAAAATTCAGAGAATGTTTCCAAGTTCAGAGGCTTCAAAAGCCCCATGGTCTCATGCCATGATGAATTGTCTATGCAAATGGAGAATTAAAATACCACAGAGAGTAAATAAATCATTAAAAAATAAAATACACAATGAAATTACTTGATTTCTTTTCAACATTATTCTCCTGTGTTCACTGAGCAAGAGAGTATTTTTATTTTATTTTTATGATTTTTCTACACAAAGTTATGAATTTTTGAAGTTCTGGTAATTAAATAAATAGAAAATAGCCCTAATTTCCTATTTATCCATGCGGCGCCACGCAATCCTCGGCAGCTCCGAAAGGCCACGCGACGCGCTTTGATTCGGCACCGCCATCTGAGTCAACTGCCACGGGGTCCGCGGTTCACATACCATCTCCTGGTCCGACGCCATCTGAGTCGTCCGCTCGATACACGCGCGATCCAATGGCTCCCGGTCATCGTCTACGACTGGTGTGCACCCGTGACCATCCACACTAAAACCCTAAGATCTCACTCGATTCTCGATGGATTTTTATGTTCTTATACTCTATGGATTCGTCTTGAAGAGACGAACATATCCATACGGTTTATGTGGCATGAAATTAACCCAATCAAAATAGAGAATGTTCAGAAGCTCGAGAAGAAGAGAGAGCTCATACCTTTGCTCAGAGAAGTGTGGCTTCGATCTGAGAGTTGTGTCACCTTCGATTGAACCTAAGTAAGCTCCAGATGAAGTCTATGGCCCTAGGGAATTGCCTGGACTCGATTTCCACTATGACCCGATTTCAACCTTTGGAGGCTAGAACAAATGGGTGGCCCGGAGAGGGGGCTTTCACTGGGGAACTCCTTCTCTTGGTCTTGTGCAGGTGTGGGAGAGTTTAATTTGATTTTGGTGGAGGATTTGAAAGTGTCCTGTTCTGCTCGAGAATCGAGCTCCAAAATCGAGCTCGATCGAGTGGGAATTAGGGTAGGAGGACGAGTGGGGATCAAATGCTCTTGGCTAGGGAAGCTTTGTTAGGAGTTTGGAGGGATTTTGTGAAGGTCGATTTCAGCCTAACCTTTTGGCCGAGAGGGGTTAGGTCGGCTTAAATAGCCATGGCCATGGCCTCTCAGGGGGAGTTAGGGGCTGGGATCAGCTGCTCTGGTGAGGAAAAGAATAGCTACAATGTCCATTTGGAGTGGGGCAGCACAGCCATGGGGAATTGCAATTTTTGGTTGATTTGGACCTCTCGGCCTGGTGTTTTCCTGCGACTGTGGTGGTCGGCCGGCCAAGGTCAGGTCACTGTTGTGATCAGGAGGATCAGTGCTTGAGGTTTGTGAGTTCAATTATCAAATGCCATGTGTAAAGAGGATGAATCGAAATGGAAAGGGGAAGAGGTGATTTTGGCTTGGTTTGGGTCAACCCATGTATTTGGGCTTGGTTCACCTTCCCATGGCACTGATTTTGGGCCGAGGAGGTCAGGTGGGTCGGGCTCCCATGTGTGGTGAAGTCCACATCCAAACATATTTGGATTAATTTTGGGTTAAGGGTAATCATGGTTAAGGCTAATGACCTTAAGGGAATCTAGAAAGAGCTTCCTCCATTTGCCCAATGTGGTATGGTCACATGTCAAACCTTTCATGGCTCCACATGGGGCTTAAGGATGGCTTCATGGCTCTTATATGGCTTGGGAAAAGTTGGCTTGGTTTCATTGAAGTAGGTTTTAGGAATTTTGGTATTTTGGTGTGAAATTTGGATGGTTTGTCATATGGCTTGGTTTAGAAAAGTTTGATTGTTGATTTAGAATTTAGGGATGATTTTAATTAATGAAATGATGAATAGAGTGTCATATGGGCTTTAGCATGAAGTTTGGGCTTTTAAAATTTGGTAAAGGTGGGCTTTTAAAATGGTTTTAGGGGAATGGGTTTTTTATGTTTCTAAATGGGCTTTTAGATCAAAAAAATTTGTAAAGGGCCATGCCAAATAAATGTTGGGTTTAGTTTAAGGATATGTCATGAGTGATTTAAAGCAAATTTGGAGTGATTTGGGATTGAATTGGATTGGATTTGGGTTTATTTGGTAAAGGGGCTAAGGTGGGCCAAATTGGGTTAATTTAGGCTAGGGTTGGGATAATGTTGAAATTGATGTAAAATTGACATTGAGAAATGTTTAGGGGAATGTTGTGAAGAGTTTTTAACTTTGGTTGAGGTTCAATCTTGGGATTTGGGCCTATTTGGGTTAGGTTTGGGTTTAGGTCAATTTAAGGGGTTTTGGGTTTGGGTTGAATTTAAGTGAGTTTTGAGTTCATGTTTTGGGAAAATTATGCTAGTGTTTTGTTTATGGAGATGTTAGGGAAGGTTTAGAAAAGATTTGGGGTCAATCGGAGTTGAATTGGGTTGGTTTGGGCTAAGTTTGGGTTATGGGTCAAAACTGGGCTTTAAGCTTAAAAATGAAATTGGATTCAAATGTCAATCAAATTGGGCTTGGATTTGGTCTAGATTGATATTGGAGATATTGAATAGAAGTTTAGAATTGAATTGGACCAAAATTGAGGTCAATTGGGGTGATTTGGTTTGACATTGTGTTCATTTGGGTTTAAAATGGGATAAATTGGGGGTTTTAGTAAAAGTGGGGTAAATTGGCAAAATTGGCCCATGGTGTAGTTGAACAAAATGAAATTGAGAATATTTGGAATGTTTTGGAATTTTTTGGGAATTTTCTGAATTTATGGATTTTTGGGTCAAGAGGGGCATTTTGGTAATTTGGAGGGTATTGGGGGTATTTTTAGAAATTTTGATATTTTTGGTTATGGATGATCAATTTGAATGTTTGGGAAATGTTCAAGGTTAATTTTGGAAAAGTTTTGGGTGATTTGAAAATTTTGGTGGTTTTGGGTAGTTTCAAGGGCTTTTAGTAGGTTTGGTGGGTCCGGGGCCCTGGGGGCCAAAAATTGAAATTTTGTAAAAATGAAAATTGAGCAAGTGTGAGTGAAATGGAATCATTTTGTTTGAGCCATGAAGCCATATTAAGCCCATAGGAGCCATGAGAGGACTCATTTGAGGCATTCACTATGTTGTTCCTAACGCTCTTAGCCAAGGGCCTAGGGGCTAAGGTCCATCCATATGAATTATCTACATGAGTCAGGAAGTCAAGCTAGGCATGAATAGTTTTAGGATTTGGAATGTGTGTGAAAATGTAATGTGTGCAGGTCAACCTTCACCAGACCAGACCACCCAGGGTAGTCCTAAGGCCAAAGAGTCCTATAGGGAACTCATCCTTTAAACCTCCACATTTGATCTCAACCCTCTAGGTGATTAGGGGTTTACAATCAAGCTTGTGGGGTTTGCAGGGAGTTAAGAAGTGGTTGAGTTTCTAAAGGGGTATGTTCCATCTCTAGTCCTCTATGATTGTCAAAGGAAAAGCCTAAGGCTAGATCTTAAGTACTAAAGAGAGAAGAGAAGACCTCATCAAAATGAGGTAAACAAGTACTAAAAATTACTTGAGAACAAGTAATAGTTAAGTTTGGGGGATTTTGACCAACTGAAAATAAGTTGATATTTTCATGCATATTTTATATTGATTTTGATGATATTGCACTTTAAAGAAAGGTATTTTTGATGTTTTGTTGCAGGTATGTTGATTTATGGACATTGGAGCAAAAAGATGCAAAAAGGAGCAAATTTGGAGCAAAAAGGACCAAAATATGAAGATTTGACTTTGGGCGCCGACGCCGAATTTTTTTCGAGAGTTCAGAAAATATATTACAAAGAAGGTCGTTAACGGTGAGCTCGACCCCACTGACAGCGAGCCTTAACAGATATGGTCCAAAACTTAGTATTCTAGAAGTCCGCTGAAGGTGAGATCGAGGCCGCCGACGGCGAGTATGTCGGTTCTCTCACAAGGTGCATCGAATGTGGATGATTTTTGAAGGGATGCTTGGGCAACTCTTGGAAACTCTTCTACAACTTTAAAAGAAACAATTTGAGGTTGAAAAAACTGTGTCCACTGTGTTAGTTAGTGTTGGTGGTGCCATTAGAGTATTAAAGAGTTAGTTTAATTAGTGATAATTGTGAGGAATTCTTCGAGAGATTGTGAGAGTGGAAGGAAAGTGAGAGATTTCTTCCTCCTTGCCGCTTTGAAGGAGAATTCTGTTTGCCGTAAAGAAAGGAAGAGATTCAGAGGAACTTCAAGGAGTTTACTTGGAGAGGAATTCGAGATAAGTTGTATTTACTTGTTATAGTTTGTATAAATTTGCTTTTATATATGAAATCCAAGTTTTGTCGTATCTTCTCCATGAGATCTGAGTTGTTTCTCTGTCTTTCTCTGTTTTTGAGATTTTGTGAAATGGTGATTTGAATTTGTTGTGCCAAGAGAATGTTAAAGAAGTTGTTATAACCTTTTCACTTCAATCTTAATTTACTTTCAATCTAGCCAATTGATTTGTTAAAATATGTTGATTTTTACAACTAAAGTGAAGATTACATACAAGATTTAGGGAGGTCAAAGTCCTTGAAAGTAGGGTGCAAATAAATAGAGAAATATTATTTATCGGGCATAGAATTGGTGATTTTAGAGTGACAGACTAAAATACTCAATTTGGTTCTATCGTTTGTGTGTTGAAGTGTAGATGTTATCCCTCAGGCGAGGGGAACGTGGGAGCTCCGAAGTGAGAGCCGGTATCCTCCCAGCCTAGCCACAGATTCAGTAACCAAGCATAGGATTAGTCAATGTTCTTTATGCCTGGACCAAAGGGTAAAGAATAGGTATGCTCCTATTTGGCACAACACAGTTTTTAACTAATTCTAATTATCCATTCACTTAAATTTCTTAACAAGGAGAAGGATGCTTGCTTATATATTGAACCTTACTTTATTAGTAAAAGTAGTTAATTGTTAGTAGAATTAGTTTATTAAAATTACATCTTATTTACGATTGCTTATTAGTGACAAATAGGCAATTTAAACTACAAGGTTGTGATTCTATATTGGTTTCTGATTTCCTAGTTCGTAGCCTCTAAAATATTCCCTGTGGGATCGATATCCAGGATCCATTAGAGCCATGTATTACTTGAGCAATACGTATACTTGTGTTAATAAGAGTAACTCTGCGATTTCTGAATATTTTATACACTTTTATATCAAATTCTTACAATATTAAACTTACGCATAATGCACAAAGTGGTTCACAGACCAATCAAATTTTTCAGGATTAATGACTTTCTCTAGAATTCGTTTAATTTCAAGATTAGATACCTCTGCAAAACCATTAGTTTGGGGGTGATAAGCTGTAGAGATTCTATGCATAATGTTATATTTTTCCACCAATCTCTGAATCAGATTATTCTTAAAATGGGATCCTCCATCAGTGATGATTAATCTAGGCATCCATATCTTGTGAAAGCATTTTTCATTAAAAACCTCGAAACACTTTTAGCATCACACCTAGGTAAAGCTATTGCCTCAATTCATTTTGATAAATAATCAACAACAATCAGTATATATATATATTTCCAAATGAAGGCATAAATGGTCCCATAAAATCTAATCCCCATGCATCAAAAATTTCAACTTCCAGAGTAAAATTAATAGACATTTCATTTCTTCTAGATATATTGCCTATTCTCTGACATCGATCACAAGTTTTGATAAATTTATAAACATCTCTGAAAAGTGTAGGCCAATAAAATCCAGATTATAAAATATTATGTGCAGTTCTATCAATTCTGAAATGTCCACCAAATTCAGAATCATGACATTCTCGAATAAATTGATCTTTCGCATACCTCTAAAACTTTTTCTAAGTTGCATAGGCATGCATCAAATGAATCTCTAAATACTGAGAAATGATCCATAAACACTTCTATTTCATCATCAATTAATTTACTAAATATGAACGTCATACATCTTTGAAATGTTATAGGTGCATTACATAATCCAAAGGGCATTCTTCTAAAAGCAAAAGTTCCATAAGGGCTAGTAAATGTAGTTTTCTCTTAATCCTCAGGAACAATAGGTATTTGGTGATAACTGATATATCCATCTAGAAAGCAATAGTACTTGTGTCTAGCAAGTCTGTCTAGCATTTAGTCTAAAAAGGGTAAAGGAAAGTGATCTTTTCTGGCGGCGGCATTTAATTTTATATAATCAATACATATTCGCCAACCAGTGACTTGTCTTGTCGGTATAATTTCATTTCGATCATTTACATCAACAATCACTCCTCCTTTCTTAGGAACATGATGAATTGGGCTCACCCAACACTATCAGAAATAGGATATATAATTCCATCATCTAACCATTTTAAAATCTCTTTTTTAACCACTTCTTTAATTATTGGGTTCAATCTCCTTTGTGGATCAACTCTTGGTTTATGTTGTTCATCCAATAAAATTCTGTGCGTACAGATCGAAGGACTGATTCTTTTAATATCAGCTATGGACCAACCAAAAGCATTTTTTGTATTTTTTTAAGGTTTCCAATAATTTTTGTTCTTAATATTCATTTAAATCCGAAGATATAATGACTGGTAAGGTAGATGATTCTCCTAAATACATATACTTTTAATGATTAGGAAGAATTTTCAGCTCAAGTTCATGCCGTTTAATGAAAGATGGAATCAAACTTTTATCTCTACTTTCCATAGTATCCAATCTTTCAAAATTTTCCTGAACAAAGTCTAACTTTTCATTCTTCATATTATCCAAATCATCTTCATTTTCACTTTCATTTTCATCCTCACATTCCAGATTTTCTTCAAATACTTTTTCAAAATGATCTTCTCTCAAATAATAGCAGACTTCCATTCGATAGCACTCATCATGTTTTTCAATTGAAGGGTACTTCATAGATTTCAGAATGTTGAAAGTTACCGCTTGGTCATTAACTCTCATAATTAATTCTCCTTTTTGGACATCGATCTTAGCTCTCCAAGTAGCAAGGAATGGTCTTCCCAAAATAATTGGAATTTCTTTATCTTCTTCCATATCTAATACAATAAAGTCCACAGGAAAGATAAATTTATCCACCTTTACTAATACATATTCCATAACTCCTCTAGGATAAGTGATAGAACAATCAGCCAGATGAAGAGTCATAGATGTAGGTGAAATTTCTCTTATTCCCAATTTTTTGAAAGTTGATAAAGGCATATAATTAATACTAGCTCCAAGATCACATAAAGCTCTTTTGAAAAAAATTTTCACCTATAGCGCACAGGATAGTGAAACTACCTGGGTCTTTAAGTTTTTAAGGAAGCTTTTTCTGAATAATTGTACTACACTCACCGCTAAGTACAACGTACCTCGTGGTCTTTAAACTTTCTTTTCTTTTTAAGTATATCATTCATAAACTTTGCATAATCAGACATCTACTCTAATGCTTCAACAAAAGGAATATTAATCATTAATTTATTAAGAATTTCCAAAAATTTTGCAAATCTATTACTGTTTTGTTTCTTTAGTCTTTGAGGAAAAGGAGGAGGTGGTTTTTCAACAGTTATCTTCATTGGTTCTAGCGGATATTCGTCTGGATATATCTTATTAGAACCTTTCTCAATGTTCACTTCCTCTCTTTCAACTTCAATGTCTTTTTGAACTTTTGGTTCCAATTCCTTTCCACTCCTTAATTGAATAGCCTTAATTTTCTCTTTGTTTTGATATTTCGTGTTGATCTCAATATTTCTAGGAAGATTTCCAGAAGGTCTATTATTAAGCGCAGTAAAGATATGTCCCAATTGATTTTCAATGTTCTTGATCGCAACGTTTTGAGCTTGAATTTGATTACCCATATTCACAATCATTTATTCAGTAGACAACTTCTTTTCCTTAAATTGTTGATTACTATTAAAACCAGGAGGATAAGAAGGTCTAAAATTTGTATTTCCTTGGTTGTTCGGATTTCCAACTGGATTCATAGGATCATTTCCCCATTGCGGATTAACAACATCATTGGTGTTATTCCAGTGGAAGTTTGGATGATTCCTCCAACTAGGATTATAGTAATTTGAATAAGGATTATTGCCTTTATTATGTATAACATTCAAGGTTTGATAATACATTTGAAAGTCCATCATTTGTCCTGATAAATTTTCTTCTAACACAGGGGGTGTTGGAGAATAATTCATTCCATATTGATCTATTTTCTTAGAAAGTGCAGCAATTTGAGAGACTATCATAGTTATCGCATCAGATCATGATACTGGCTACTCTCGTAGAATTTACCCACTCAGAGGGCCATTGAAAATTATTAATAGTCATCTCTTCAGTTAACGAATATGCTTCACAAAAGGTTTTGAAATTAATGATCCACCAGCAGCAACATTGATAATCAATCTCAAAGATCCCACTAATCCATTATAAAAGATTTGAATTATTAACCAGTCTGGTAAATCATGAAGTAGACACTTCCTCAGAAGATCTTTGAATCTTTCTCAAGCTTCATATATGGATTCTCTATTAAACTGACTAAAAGATGTGATATTATTTCTCAACTTAGCAGTTTTGGAAGGAGGAAAATATTTTGATAGAAACTTTTATGAAAGCTCTCCCCAAGTTCTAATAGATCTAGGTGCTAACAAATTTAACCACACCTTAGCCTTATCCCTTAGTGAAAAAGGAAAAAGTCTAATCCTAACAGCATCGTTCGACACTCCATCATATTTAAAAGTAGCACATAGTTCTAGAAAACTAGCGAGATGTAAGTTAGGATCTTCATTAGGTGTTTCTCCAAATTGATTATTCTGTACCATTTTGATAATATCAGGTTTAAGCTCAAATGAATTAGCAGCAACATTAGGATTTTGAATAGTTAAGTGAATTTCATCTGTGGTTGGATTAGCATAATCTCTTGAAGGTTTTAGTATATTTTCGTTTTGATTGTGTAAATTGTTCGCCATTTTGTGAGGATTTGCAAATTGTTTTTGTTGTTTTTGAATTTTTCTAATAGTACACTCTAATTCAGAATCATAAGGCACTAAACCTATAGATTCAATACTACGCATGCAAACACAATAAACACACACTAACAATAAACAGACACACACACAACTATGACTTGAAATTCAAATATATGATTTCAAATGCTACAAAAATAAATTTTAACAGTTACTTTTTCTTTTATCTTGCCTCCTCGGTAATGGTGCCAAAAACTTGGTGTAAGTTTTTTAATTTGTAAAAATTAATGAAATCAGATTTAGATTTATATATTAATTTAAATGATAATGAGTCACACAATTAACGCAACTATACGTATCGCTCAAGTAATACAGGGCTCTAATGGAGTCCTGGAATATCGATCCCACAGGGAGGCTTTACTTTTATGGCGTAGCACATAAATATCTTATCTAATCACAACACAATTGCAAGTGGTTTAACTCTTAAAGTAAAGACAATCATGTTCAGTTACTATTTCTACCAAAACACGTTCTAAATTCTAGCTAGTTAAACTAACACAAGTCTAAATTTATAACAAAGTTCAGTTTCAAGAAAGAGTCTTCCTCCTTTCCATTCATAATGTGATGATTATTGTGACATAGATCAGTGATACAAACGTATTGTGCCAAATAGGAGCATTCCTATTTTTTATTTATATTTCAGTGTATAAAGAACATTGGCTAATCCTAAGTTTAGTCCCCAAATTCGTGGTTAGGCTGGGAGGATACTGGCTCTCACTCCAGAGCTCCCACTTCCATTCACCTGACGGCTAACTCTCGCTTCAGTTTCTAAACATTAGGACCAAATTGAGGATTTCAACCTGTCACTCTGAAATCTTTAATTCTATGCCCATCAAAGTATATTTCCCTATTTATTTGCACTCAATCCCCATGAAATACATCTCTCGTTCATGGACATTAAATGTGACCTTCAATTTCATTGTGGAACTCATAATCCTTTCAGAACATATGTTTCCCAACAAGTTTTAACAATTCAATTGATCATATCAAAAAGTAAAGGAAGTTCTAAGTGAAAAGGTCATCACAAATTTTCCATAATAAATCGACACATCATTTCCATTTCACAACATCAACACATCACATGAAAAGGAGAAAGACAAAAAATCTACTCAAGACTCATGAGAAAAAGATGACAAAACATGGATTTTATATCTAAAAACAACGTTATACAAACAAAATAAAGTAAAGACAACTTATCTCAAACTCTTCCCCAAACGAATCTCAAGGAATTCCTTTGACTCCTCTTCTTTCTTCACAACAACACACAATTCTCTCTATAAAATAGTAAGAAGAAGAAATCTCTCACTTTCCCTCTCCTCTCACACTCCTTAGAAGAGAAAACACAACCCTAACTTCCTACACAAAATGGAAAGAAAACTCTCTCTAAACTCTAAACTCTTCTCTTCCTTTCTTTCCCCTTTGAAATTTGGCCCCAAAAGTGTTTAAATTCGGCCAAAACTAAATTCCCAAGAGTTTCCTCAAGCAACCTTTCAAAATCCGGCCAAATACATTGAATCTAGTTCAAAATCAAGATAGGGCGCTGGTAAGAGCGATGTTCGGCACATTATTCCGCCAAAACATAGTAACTCTCTGGAAACTGACGCTGTTTGGCGCTGGTGACTACGTCATTCGGCGCTAGTTCAATAAAATGCACTTTTGACCTTTTTCACTCCAAATTTGTCCCTTTTCGCTTCCTTTTGCTCCAAAGGCCTATAATCATTGTACCTGCATGAAATCATCAAAAATACCTTCCTTTAAAGTGCAATATCATCAAAAATAAGTATGAAATGAATAGTAAAAAGCTATCAAATTTTTAGTGGATCAAAAACCAAGCGCTTTGTAGGAGGCAACCCATAGTTATCAGTGTGGTTAGCTTTTAGTGTTTTTTGTGTGTTTTATTTGGTTTAAAGTAAGGTTTATATGCTAATATTTTTCTTATATTATGTTAGTGGAGATTAATCAGATCTTAATTTATAATTTGGATGAGTTAAAACATGAATTTAGATGTTTAGCAGACCTATGCTAAAATGGGCACTGGCGGCTAAGCGCCAGCAGTTGGCGCTTAGACGCCGGAGTTACAAAAAATGTGAAAAATGAGGCTCTAGAAGCCATTATCATGGGGAAGTTGCATGGCACATTAATTAGCAATTTGAGAACACGGGAGGACATTTTTAGGCCATCTGAACTCTATAAAAGGGGACCATATTAAAGGAAATTCATCCCATTCCAAATTTCTATCCTAAGAGCCTTACAGAAGAGTTTAAGTGTTGAAAATGTCTTCTTAGGAGAGTGAAGTTAAGAAGAAGAAGGATACAAACAAGAAGAAGTTCATTTGTTAGAGTGCAAAAGAGTTATATAACGGATTTCTGATCGTTAGTATTCAACGAATAACAGAGAAGATTGCAAGGATCGAGACTGATGTTGCATCAATTGAAGCAAAGGTAAATGAAACTAATGCACATTTAACACATATTGGATGGCAATTAAAAATGCAATTTAGTCATAACAGTCATGTTGAAGAAGCGAATAAAGCGATGTTATTGAAAAATAAGTGGATAGAAGAAGATTCAGTAAGAGTTTTCAACCATCATCCGTTCTATCAAATCTATATACCAAATGGTTCATATGGAACTAATGGACGTACTGGATATGTTTCACCTAATGGAGAATGGAATTAAGTTCTATAGTGTGTTAAGTATTAGTTATTTGTGTTTTGTGTTAAATTAATCATGTTAAGTGATTAGTGTTTAATGTTTATGTATGTTGTGTACTATAATTGTGTTTTATGTTTTAAGTTTGTGTTTAGTGTATAGTTTAAGTATTTTATTGTGAATAGAAAAGATGAAATCTTATCCAAATATCTTGGATTAAAGAATTATAATTTGTACTTGTAATTTGTATGTGTTCTATTAAGTAAAAAGTTCGTGTTTGTGTAAAACTTGTGTTGAATCGTTTTTAGTCTATATAAGTGTAATTCTGGATATATGAAGATTATAAGGTGATGATAGACTTATTAAAACAATTTAGGGTTGATTAAAGGAGCGAGAATTTGTATTTAACGAAAAAAATCAAAAACAGCGAGTTGGCGATTAAGTGCTGAGACCCCGCGCTTACGCGCCAGAGCTCCACGGCTACGAACCATACTTTCGCGCTTAGGCGCCGGTTCGTGAATATCGGTTTTTTAGGTTTTAAAAACCTAAAAATTGCAAATTTTTCCTCACCGTCATCTTCAACCTTCGGTGTTCGCGACTTAGAGAGCTAGGGCATCACCTACATTTACAATTCTTGAGCCATTTCAAGTAAAAATTGTTGGATTTGATCTTCTTGAGGTATGAGCATTACTCCTAAGTAAAATTTTTTTAATTTTCACCATATAGTTTAAGTGCATTTTGGAGAAATCCGAAAATCACTATTCATGGTGAAAATTTGAGAAAAAGCTTTAGAAATTACTTTGATTTAGTAGTTTATGCCTTTAGAAGTTGAGTTTAGTGATTTTGAGTTGAATATGAAATTTTTGGTAATTTTTATACAAATTATAGAAATGACACCGAAGAGGAGTAAAGCGAGAGCCACTTTCGATTCTGATAAGTTCGTTAGTTCTAAAGCTCAAGATCGTTACATTCAAGCCTTACAGTTACGTAAACTGATTCAGGAGCGAGGATTTGATAAACCAGGAGGAGTGATAAAAGACATGATTGTAAGTTGCCTTTGGGATAGATTCTGTTGTTTCACTTTCGTAGCTGTTACTTCTGTTGTTCAGGAGTACTATGCAAACCTCCCGGAGTCAGAAGAGAACTTTGTTTTGGTACGAGGACAGCTAGTACATTTTACTCTTGAGGTAATAAATAGATTTTACCTATTTCCACCTAGTACATTTTGTTTATATCCAAGTTATAATTCTACTGAGGAAGAATTGGATGAGATTATTTCTCCTTTGACTGATGGGAGGGGATTATGGAAAATAACTAATGAGAGAAGAATTAACTTCCCTGCGTCAAAATTGAATGCCACCTCTAAGGCCTGACATTATTTCTTATCATCTAAGTTACTTCCTACAAAGCATCTGAGTGAAGTGACTAGAGAAAGAGCTACTTTAAAATATTGTATTCAGCAGGGGAAGACGATCGACATTGGGAAGATTATTTATGATTGTATCTGGAATTCTGCATGAGCCGCGACCACTGCAGGTATGGGATTTGCTTCCCTTATTCATTCATTGTGTCATCAGGTTGGCATTAGATCCGAGAATTGGGAAGAGTTCCTTCAGCCTCTTAAGCTTATTACTAGTTTGAATGTGAAGACCTATGTTGAGCATTCACTTTTTGGCTGGAGAGGAGGATTCTATAGGGCTTCCAGTATCTACTTCTCGTGCTTCCACATCTCAGACATCTTCAAGTCAGTTTCTGATTTACAGATTGAGCTTTTGAATAAGATTAAAGATAATGTCAATTATACCGTGGACGAGTACATGATATAGAGGGGAAAGTAGATCATATTGGGGAATATCTTCAAAGACATAGTGAATATGAGGGGAATTATCACCGTTACATGGATAAATTGATTAGAGGTGACTTTAGTATCGTGCTACGCACTCATTCAGACTATAACCAATATGTGCCTACCCGTACCTGGAACGAAGGGGATAATGAAGAGGAGGAAGATGATGATTAGGATTTATATTTCATTTGAGATATGTTGAATGATGTTTGTGTGGACTTTTATTTATTTTGTTGTGTTGTTTATTTTCATTTGTGGTTGTTAAGTGAACTATTCTATGTCTTTCTGACTGCTGTAATAGTTGCTGAGGCACTTTAGTTTGTGTATGTTGTATGTTTGTGATATGTGATGTGAATGTCTTTGTGGTAGTAAATGTGTTAGTGAATTAATAGTGTATTTTTTTTGTTAGTTAAGAAATTTTTCCAGAAACTATTTAGGAAGGTTTAAAACGCTATTAAAATCCACTAATTAAAATTCATATTTAAAATTTTCAAATTACTACCATATATATGTCTTAGTAATGGATTTCTATTTAAGTGTGTGTGTGAATTTGATTTTATGTCCTTCACTACTTAAGAAGTCTTTTTAATTTCTTTTATTAAATGAAATGTTTTAAAATTTTGATCTAGTTATTTTCATTCACATACTTAATACTTGCATATTTAGGATATTAAAAATTCCTGCAAGTTTAATACTTATAGTTTTATGTCCCTACCATGTATCTTGTTACTATGCTTAAATGTTTCATTATAATAAAAATTTTAAAGTTTGGAGGGATGAAAAACAATTTTCAAAAACTTAAATTTTATTTGTTCTCAAATGTACTAAAAATTTAATTTTTATTGAAAAATAATTATGCGTCTGAAGTTATATCTGGGAAGTAAAATTTTTTAATATAGAAATGAGTAAGAAAATTTAGTTAAAATCTATAGTGATGATGAAAATTTTGAAGTTGAAGATTTCTTAGTAAGGAAATGATGAATATTTTGTAATTATCCTTAGTGACAAAAGTTGTATTTTTGAAAAAAATAGAAGGATTAGACTTTATCTTTCATACTTAAATTTCTTTTATTCAAAATAATTTTCAAAACTTTTATTAGATTTCTAAGTAAAAGATACATATCTACCTTATGCTTTAGGAAAGGAATGGTGGAATTCAAAATCATTAAAGACCTATCCAGATACATTAATCCTTGCCTTATAAAAAATAAAAAATAAAAGAAAATAAAAGAAAAGAACAGAAAAGAAATGGAAAACGAAAAAGAGTATGTAAAAAGGAAGGAGAAGCTTGATGATTTAAGGGCCTAATAAAAAATTGGTTCCACACCTGATTTTTATAGAGTATAACATTTGAGAAAATCTTGAAGCTTATGAATAAAATATAGTTAGTATAATTATTTTTTATTAAGATTTTTAAGTAAAGAAAATAAATATCTAAACCCTATATTTTGAAAAATCTATAAGTATTTTTAAATAAGATAGAAACTAATATTTCTCATTAATCTTTACTTAAGAGATTTCTAAACTTTAAATATGTCTCAATTACTAAATTTTTTTAATTAGACTACTACATTTCTAGAACAAAATTTTAAAACTCTTAAAAAAACTCATCACATAATTTACTTATATGATTATAGTGTCACTTAAGGACAAGTAACATTTCAAATTTGGGGGATTTTGATACACCTAAAATATATAGAGTTTTTATACACAATTTTATATCTATTTTTGATGATATTGCACTTTAATAGAAGGTATTTTATGTATTTTTTTACAGGTATGATTAAATGAATGATTGTGGTGAAAAGAGTGAAAATTGATCTAAGTTGAAGCAATAATGAAGAAAATTAAAATAGTGATATGTGGAGGCTAAGCGCCTGAACCCGCGCTTATGTGCTAAGACCCCGCGGCTATGCGCCCAGATTTGGAGCTTACGCGCCAGAAGGCTTGAGGCTAAGCGCCGGAACCCCGTGCTTATGCCCAGGCAATTACAAAAGATGAGTTATTTAAATTTTGGTGTCATTTTGAAGAGGTATTTGAGGCATCTCTTGGTAAGAACGTGGGTAACTTATTATTGGCGCCAAATTCAATTCAAAATACTCTTGAATGGATGCATCTCTTGGAAGATACATTGAATCTGAATACAATTTGAAGGGATACGAAGACACCTATTGGAAAATTATAAAAAGAGGACTTGAAGGTCAGAAAATGGTTATTGTTGGAGGTTGTGGTTTATGTTAGAGAGTTATTACAGAAACACACCACTTCACTTCATAATTTTTACTTTACTTTATTACAATTTGTATTAGGATTAGAAGCGAGAATTAGAATCCTTAGAGTTGTGCGCCAACCTCTAAGGGTTATTGTAAGGGAAAAGCAAAGTTTTCAAAGGAACTTCAAGAGTTTGGTGGAGAGGAATTTCATATAAGTCTTTATTATATTTGGTTTTTAATTAAGACTTCTATTGTTTTTACTATGATTTCTACTTTTAAACCAAGTTGTGATTGTATTTTCTCCATGAATTCTGACTAGTTTTCTTTATCTTTTTCCTTAAAATGATGAAGTAACAAAGTTATGAAAGTATGTTGTGTGAAGTATAGGATTTCAATGTTGGAAGAAGTTGTGATGATTTAAAACCTTGCACTTAAATTACTTATTGATTTGGCCAATTAAGATATTAAAATTTGTTGTGAGAATATGTAAGAACCGGTATAGTATTGTCTCAGTCAACAATTGGAAAGAATCACATGAGATTATATGGGTGAGAATGTAATCCATATGATTGAGTGCAAATAAATAGGGAGATATACTTTGATGGGTGTAGAATTAGAGGACTTTAGAGTGACAGGCTAAAGCCCCCAATTTGATTTATTATTTTATGTTTTGATACGAGATGTTAGCCCCTAGGTGAAGGGAATAAAGGAAACTCTAGAGTAAGAGCTAGTATCTTTCCTGCCTAACCCGTCTTCAAGATTTTTAAATAGTAGATTAACCTATATTCTTTATAGCATCTATAGTAAGGGTAAAGAATATAATTACTCCTATTTAGCACAACACATTTTAAGATACTTTCACAACAATAATTTACATGACTTATTATTGATTCATACAAAGGAAAAAGATATTTAATTTGCATTAGTTTTCATCTTACAAATTTTTAGTTAAAGTAGTTAATTACTTTCATTTCAAATTATAAAAATTAACAAAAAGAATCGAATTTTATTTCCTAGAATATTATCTTTAATTTAAGTAAGATCTTTTCTAAAAAGTAAAATGTTGGTTTTTTGTTTTTTGTGCTAAAAATTTATTTTCTTTATTTATCACTTTCCCAGTGGGTTCGATATCTCGGGGCTTAATGAGAAAGTTCTATATTACTTGATAACGATACGTATACTTGCGTAGTATCCACATTATAATATCATTAAAATGGTGTATCAATTCATATATAAATAACGTAAGCATAAATATTAGTGGATCAATACCCAATCATGCAAACAATCTACAAAGATAAGAGAGCTTACATCGTACCCAACGTTAACTTCAGAACCTAAAGAGAGTTGGGACTTAAGTTGCACAACATGATTGTGCAAAAGCTTAAAGATGAGGTGAGGATTTATGTCACACCAGGTGAACAACTCATAAATCCTATGGATTTATTTTGTTTTAAACTAAGTAAATTTTAGTTGAAGTAGATCCACTTTGCTGTAGAGTGTTGAACTTCCGGAGTCGAACTTCATCTGCTTGAAGCTTGCTCCAAGCTCCTCACTGTATTGGCAGCTTTAATGTTTATGCGTTGTGTTTATACTTGTAATTGTTTGTTGAGCTAATTTATTTTATTATTAGTTAAAGTTAAAGGACGTGTTTGTTCATGTGTTATAGTGTCCATCATATACAACCAAACTACTATTCTCTATCCTAGAGGTCTAGTGAATATGTAAAAACATACATAAGTAAATGATCAGTGAAAGCGCAGTAAAGGAAGTATAATAAACGACAGAAAAACACAAAATTATGTAGATGGGATTCCTAACGCTTCTGCAAGTTTAATACAACATAATCTAGTAATGTGCAAGAAATTTAGACAAATCGTAAGAAAATTTGAGGAAAAACATAAACAAATCGTAAGAAAACCCTAATGAATAAAACAAAGCACAATGTCACATATATAAGATCAAGACTCTGTGTAAGAATTTAGATTATGGAGGAGCTCAGAACCAGGACCGAAGCCCTATGAATTCCTTTTGAAGGAACTCCGCAGGCAACTTGTAAGTATCTTATCTGTAAAACCCAATATAGGGTAAAAGGCTAACAGATGGACAATCATAGGAGAACGGTCCTTAACCCAATCTGTGTGACTGACACGTGAATTTTTCTAAAATAAGATTTCAAAAGTTGAGTTTTAATTTGTCATAGTGGTTTGAATTTTGTAAATAATTAACAAATAACATACAAGTTTTCATTCAAAAGTACTTTATTAATGTTATATATATATATGTGTGTGTGTGTGTGTGTGTGTGTGTGTGTTTTGAAAATTAAACTTTTCATATTTCACTCACACCGACGGGCCGGGACCACTAATCACCAATGAGAACGAGGGGTAGCTCTTTACCAATATGTTAGGGGCAGTAATGCCAATCCCTGACCCACTCATGAGTCTAGGACTTACATTATTCCTCACATAACTAGATAATGTTCCCATCATCGCTCTTACCACCAGAACCTTCAAACTTACACCAGGCTCGATGATCCATAAGTTGCATTTAAAATATCCTATGTTGCGCACAAGGGTTTGACACTTTATTCTAATCCCATACCCTTAAGCATTGGGTTTTACTGTAGGATAAGTAGTGACGGGGTTTTCATTAACAATTTAAGTTAAAAGGGTCATGTGTCATATCTTGGTGCGTCCTTAAGATTTTAAGGATGATTTTCTTCAACATATTATAATAAGCTTAAATGTCTTACAAAATATCCAAAATCTTGTAAAGTTGTTCGGGGAGTGACCTTAAACAACTTTGGAATCTTCTAGATCATTTTGAGTTCACTTGACCTTATTATATCGTTGAATTAATCAACCCTGGTTAAGTTAATTTTTTGTTGCAATGTCTTGAATTGTGCTCAATTTCTTTATGTTTCAATTAACCCATGAGTAGGACAAGTAGTCATTTCCTTAATGTTATGTTTGAGGTTCATGTGGAAGGTCACACTTTGGGGTAGGCTTAATCACCTAGGAAAAATTTATTCTTTCTTCTCAATTAGGCTTGAGCTTGTATTGTTTTAGAAATACTTATCAAAAGTTATGTTCTTTCTTTTTGAATCCCTTTAAGAGATTTTGGATCAAGCCAAGCTCACTACCAAGGTCTTAGATCCTTTAAGAATAAATTTGTAACTTTGAAAAAGTTTTATGAAATGTGTTTAATTCTTTTTGAAAGATTGAATTATTCTTAACCATTGGCTTGGGCTTCAATTTAATTAATTATTGACCTCCTAACTTGTTCCTCTCACACTTGGATCATCCAAACTTAATTATCTTCCAATCCTTAATAATTTGGATAATTACAAGTATGTCATTTGGTAGAAAATAATATGAATTGGTTTAAACCCTTTTACCTTTTTGTTTCAATCATCTTAGAGGATTGATTTTCATAAATATTAGTCTTTTACGCTCTGGTTTAACCTAAATTTTTAATAAGAGTATGAAATTCCAAAATTACAATTTTACCCACAGGGTGTTCTAGTTCAACTCAAATGATCATGAAACTTTGCTGACCCATTACTCATTAGTTAATAGAAACATTAAAGAAGAATTTAAATTTTTATGATATTTATTTATTCTTTATAATTATTTTGGTCCATATTTATAAATTTTTAATGTTAATTAATTTAATTACCCAAAACATGTTTTCTATCCTTAGGAAAATTTTGCTATGTCCACATGAATCAGAGGCTTACTTAGAATAATTTTCATGAATTTTTGAATTATATTTTAATTTTTATTAATTTTCATTAATTTTAATGAATAAATAGTTAGAAATATTTTTTTTTTATTTTGAAAATTAATTTTTATATTTTTCACTAGTCTCAATGAGTTTAGAGAACTCGAAGAAGTTTAATTTATATTTTCATAATTTTTGTAATAAAAAATATAGAAAAATAATTTAACTAATTAAGATTCATTTTAAAAAATTTAAAAAATTTGTAAAAGCATTTTTAAGTTGTTATCAAGGAGTAATTTGTGATATTTTGAAATATTTTTGTATTTTTGTGATTTTTAATTATTTTTATTTATTTTATTTTATAATTATGAAATGGCTAAAAATGAAATTTTTATTTTAACTCTAATTTATTTTTCTTATGTGCCTCTGATTTCAAAGAATGCCCAAACTTGATTTTCTAATTTTTTTTTATTTTTATTCTATTTTATATAATTATTTCAAGCAAAAACTATTATTTTCTTTAGAAAAACATTTATATATTAAAAATAAGTTCCCTGACTTTGAAATTTTTGTGGAAGCATCCTAAAGCTATTTTCTTTAATCAAATGTATTTTTTCTAATTTTTTGAATTATATTTACATTATCAATTTTTTATTAATTTTTAATATAGAAAAATACTAAATAATGCATATTTATTTAAATCCCACTTTTTGTTTTTTATAATTTCCTCTAACCACAATGAACACAACAGATTTGATTTTATATTTTTATGATTTTCATTTTATTTTATATAAGTTTTCAATTAAAATGGTGGTGAAATCTCTAGAAAATTAGGGCTTTCGATGCTACAGGTGTTCTCTAACCTTAGAAGAATAAAAAAAGATCCGTAGGGTCGTTAGGAATAATCCCTCAAAATTTTAAGTAATTGTGATAATTATTTTATTAATTAAAATTAAATTTATCTCTGAGGTATCTAATTAATTTAAAATAAACTATTTAATAAATATTTTTAATTTTTCTCCACTAAATTCTCCTATGTTTACTGAGTATAGAGGTATTTGTATTTTTTTTATAATTTTTCTACATAAAGATATGAATTTTTTAAATTAAATATCATTTTGCATATTTAATTAAAGCAGAAAACCTGGATTTTCCTACTTATCCAGCTCAGTGTCGCGTCAACTAGGCCTCTTAGAACTCACATGCATCGCCTAATGATTCACCTCGCTTTCCACGTCTGCTGTTGACTCGATCCGTGGTTTGCATAACATCTCCCTATCCGACCCGAAATTCATCATTCGTTCGATACACACAAAAATAGACAACATCCGTACATCCATTCATCATCCCCGATTGCTCGTAAATCATAAACTGTTCATGTTCTTACCCTAAGATCTCGCTCGATACTCAACTAAATTAAGTGTGATTTGTTCCTACACCATTATCTACGTGATACGAACACATCCATATGGGTAGATATGCAAAAATGAGAAGTTTCGAGTTATACCTTCGCCTAAGAGGAGAGGCCTTGATTGGATTTGTTGAAAAGCTTTGCCTTACGTCCATGAACCTCCACCAAATGCCAATTTACTATGTGATCGAGCTTATGTATGTTTTAGACCAAGGGGTGGCTCGTGGTGGTCTTGAACTTGGTTAGAGAGCTTGTAAGTCGAGATTTCTCTCATGGAAGTGGTTTTGATGTATGGTGATGCTTTTGGAAGGCTCAATTTGGAGTTTTGTGGATTTTTGTGGAATGGCCAAAAGAAAGCCTGAATTTCAGTGGTGAAATTAGGGTTTCTTAGTGGGAATGATGGCTTGAAATTGTGGGGGATGAGCTTTGTGAGGTTGTGGGAAGGTCTAAGAAAAATTTGACAGTGCTTCGCCAAGGTTTGTGCATCACCTCTTCTTTGGTCGTGAGATGGTGGTGAATTTATAGGTAGAGAATTAGGGTTTAATTGAGCTGGACAATGGGTGGAAAAGGTTGCTTAGGTGGAGGGAAGAAAAGGGATAATGTCCAAGGGGAGTGACCTAAGTAGGGGAGTTCAAGTTTTGGGTTTTTGCCATGGGTAGCCCCACATGTTTGTTGTTTTCCAACATCCAAGGTGGTTGGTCGACCCATGGGAGGTCACTTTCTGATTGAGGATGGTGAGGGGTGGGCAAATATTAAGCCATTTAGATTGAAGCATTGGTAGGTGTGTTTAATTAAAATGGGAAAGGCTATGGACTATACTTGGGTCAACCGTGGGCTAGGTTCATAGAAATAGGTTTGAATCACTTCCAAGGTGGTCAAGGCTCGTGGGGGGTCGGATGAATTAGTGGGGTCAAGTCCCCATCCAAGTTTATTAGAGCTAATCAAGGGTTTAAGTGAGTCGTGAGAGTGGTTAATCACTTTTAAGGAAATCATTAAAGGGGCTCCTCCTTTTGCCAATTTGCGAATGGTGATATGGCATGACTCTCATGGATCACCTATGGCTTGGGGAAGGCTCCATGGATTGCATATGGCTTGGGTAATTTTCATGAGGAAGGGTTTTAGAATTTTTGGCATTCTTTGGAAAGGTTATCATGAAACCAAATTAAGGAAATTTCAATCATGGAGCTTAGAACTTAGGGCTTGATTTTGATTAAATGGATGATGTGATGAGATTTGGAGGATGACCTCTTGACTTGGGCTTTTGGAATTTAGATGTGATGGGCTTTTTTATTTCATTTGGATTTGGATTTTGGGCATGAAATTTTGGCTTTGATTTAGTTTTGATTATTTTGAAATTTAATCAAGATGGACTTCATGAAATTTTGAATTTGTCATGATGGAATTTGAAACTTAAACTTAGTGAAATTGTTTTTGACATATGGGTTCAAATTTAGAAAATTTTGGACTTATGGTGAATTTGGAGTGATTTGAATATGATCTTGGATAAGTATGGATTTGGGTTTGAATTTTGGTAAAATTGGCTTTGGATTTGTCATTTGGTGGATTTGAAATGGATTTGGTGGAAATTAAGGGCAATTTGGGAATTTTGGTGAAGATTGGGGTCACTTTGGTGTTTTGGGTTATTTTGGGGGTTTTGGTCAATTTTGGGAGATTTTGGGGTATTTTGAGAATTTGGTGAATTTTAGATGAATTTGGACAAACTGGATGGTTAGTATTGGTTTTGGTAGAATTTTGAGTGAAATTAGGGATTTTGACAATTTTGGATATTTTTGGAATTTTGGCAAATTGGAGAAATTTTGTGTATGTTGGACAAATTTGGGTAGTTTTGGATAACATTAGATGATTTTAAGTAGTGAGCAGACAAGTTATAGAAAGCCTTCCTAAAGTCATATGATCCTATGAGAACTCAACTAAAGGCTTCACATGTCGGTCCTAGCCATCCTAACCAAGGGTTAAGGACTTAGGACCACCCACATGCGTCTTTAAGAGAGTTAACTCTATTAAAGGAAGGAGATGAGTCAAATTGGGTGAATTGATGGTTTTGGGTGTATTAGGGAACTTATGGGGAGTTTAAGTATGTGTGTGCAAGACCAAGCCACCCAGAGTTGTCCTAAGGTCCATTGATCCTATAAGAACTTATTCTTGAGTCTTCACATGTTGTTCTTAGCCATCTCAAGTGAAAAATGAGGGCTTGTGACCACCCATGTAGAACATCACAAGAAGAGTTAAGAAGTGTTTAAAATTTCTATGTGGGTGGTTTCTATCACTAGTCCTCTAGGATAGTCAACAGGGAGGTCTTATGGCTAGATCATAGGCTTCTAGAGAAGAGAATTCGATATCATCAAAAATGAGGTCAACAAATTGACCCTCAATAGATGTGGTGTGCTGGACAAGCACACCGCACGTATTGTTGTTGATCAAAATGATCAACAAATCTAACACAATTTTCAAAACCAACATACTTAGAACAAAGCAGAAAATCGAATGAGATTTTAAATTGAGCAAATTAGGCTCAAGTTAAAGACCTCAGAAAGTTTTTGCTGGGGATTGAGCATGTGTATTTTCAAATTGTAACTGTGAATTCAAGTTTTCAAATTCAAATGTTGATTTGGTTTGTTTTTGTCTTGTTTCCATTTTCTTTTTTTATTTGTTTTGTGTTTTGTTTAACTTTGTGGGTTTTAATGAATTTTGGATATAAGTGAAATGATAAGATTGAGAAGGAAATCACTGGGACTCACATCCAACTCAAGAGCTAATTAGGAGAAGTATGCTACATCGGAGAGGAGCACTAGGACTCATATCCAACCCAAGAGGTAGCGAAAGTGGAGACTGCACTATGTTGGGGAGGAAGATTTGGGGACTTGGTATTCCAACCCAAGCGATAGTGGAAGGATGTCACATTAGGAATGGAGGTCCTAATACTTTGTATCTGATGCGATAGGACTTTATATATGATTTAAAATACAAGAATTTGATACCACTTTTTAGAATATTTAATTTCCAGCAAATGACTTCAAAAACTTGATGTGCGAGGTTTACTTTTTTAATTTTATAGTTAAATTTTGTAAAAGTCACAATTTTAAATGCAAGTATACGTATCGTTCAAGTAATACAGAGCTCTAATTGAGTCCTTGTTATCGATCCCACAGAGATAGTGAAATAATAAAAATAAAAAAAATAAAGTAAAAGTAAATTAAATAATATCTTGAAATTTTAGAAAACAGTTTATAAATACTCTCTCTTATATATATATTTATATTCAAATTTAATTAACTAAAATTTATACTAAAGGAAAGTAAGCAATGCACAGGAAAGTAAAGTAATTAAAATACAATTATAAAAATGACTTTCTCCTTTTTTAACTAATCCAAGAATTATAGATTAATTATCTTTTGTAGGGAATTAAGATTATGGTATTGTCCAAATAGAAGCATTCCTATTCTTTAACCTTTGGTCCAGGTGCAAAGAACATTGACTAATCTATAGATAGGCTCATGATGTGTTATTAGTAGAATGAGTTAATTTAGGCTCACACTACTAGATGTCCAAGGGTGGCTATGGTCGGCCCTACCAGTGACCTGTTACCTTTCTATAAACCAAATCATTAGAATTTAGTCTGTCACTTTAAAAACTAACTAATTTTACATCCAATATATATCTTCCTATTTATTTGCACTTCACCTTAAACAAACCGCGTATAGCCTGCGATTACCTAAGGATTCATGTGATATCTACTAGTTAAGAATTTATCTCCGGATAGGTCTCAAAATTCTTCAACAGGTTTTAACAATTTAAATGACCAATTCAAAAAGTAAACTAAGATCAGGTATTAATATCATCACAATATTTTTAAAATATTTTATATTTAATTTTCCTACAAAATTTATTTAATTTATAATCTTTTCATAGTTGAAAGGAGAAAGAAAACTAACTACTCAGAGCACATTGAAATAACACGAACAAAAATATTTATAAAACTTTGAACCGAAATACAAATACTTATCTGAAGTGTTCCTTCAAGTAATTTGCTGACTTCTACTGACTCCAAAGCAATGATAAAAGTCTCCAACAACAACAACACACAACAAACACTCAAAATAAACTCACTAGATAATAAAATAAAGTGGCACCCTAAGTATGGAAGAGAGAGAAGATGCTAAAAATGGGTTTTGGTGCTAGGGGGTACGATTTTTTCTATAGAATGAGCTTCTATTTATAGAGCTCTAAATTTGACCAGGGGTTGCTTAAGGCACCTCTTCAAAAATCATCCAAATTCAATGTATCTTCTAGAAGGTAACTGTCGCGCCTCGGCGCCGGAATCTGGCGCCTAGGCGCCGGGCTCCTTGACCAGGTCGTTCACACCTTCTCACTTTGGGTCGCACCTCTTCACGATCCAGACCATTTCTTTGTGTCCAAATACCTTGTATCACATGTCCTATATATTAGGAGTAACTTACAGTCTTCTAGAAGCTACAATAACCGCTTAACACCGTCAAAATAACTGCCAAAAGTCATTAAAAAAAACTTAACAGTTTCTGTATCGATTTAGCGCTTAGGCGTCGGACTCTGGGGCCTAGGCGCCACGCCAATAATTCCAAAATTTGCTCCATAAGCTTCATTATTGCTCATTTTTGCTCCTTTTTCCTTCTTTTTTTCATTGGACTCTTTTTTTATCATCTACATCCAAAAACATGAAAATATTTTTCATTAAAGCATGATATCCTTAAGAATTGAATCATAATCAAGGCATAAAAATAGGTATTTTTTAGGTAGATCAAATTCCGCCAAACTTAAATGTTACTTGTCCTCAAGTAACCCTTTTAATTACATAAAATAAAATAAATAACATTTGGAATGAAGTTAAAATGTTTAAGATTCCTTATAATTTTTTATTTTATAAATGCTTTAGCAAATTATTAACCAAATTTCACTAATTAAGTTTAATTTTAAGAATTAAAGAACATTTAACTACCAAATTATAAGACTTCCAATTTTTCATTTATTTCAAGAATAATTGTAGTTTATCATATCAAGGTCACATAGAATATTTACAAGAAAAAGATTTTCATGAAATATTTTTCTTAGTAAAAATATAAGTACATAGAAATTAAGTTAAAAATGTAATCAGTTTTCTTATTATAAGATAATTCAAGTGATGACAATTTTTAATTAGGCATTTCCTCAAGCTTCTCCTCACATTCTTTTTCTTTTTTTCTTTTTTTTTATGTGAGGATTACTATTTTTGGATAGCCTGTTAATGATTTTGAACTTCACTATCTTTAACTTATTTCCAAAAACTTATACATTCTTACTTAATAAATATGACATTAATAATAATTTATTATTTTTCAAAACTTATTTCAATCTTTTCTTTTCAAGCAATAATCATGATTCCTTAGTATTTCAAAAATACAATTCTCTTTACTATAAATAGAAAATTTTTTATCTTATTATTCTTTAAGCTAAATAATTCTATTCTTAAAATCAACCAAAATTTTTGAAATTTTAGTTAAGTTTACTAAATTATTTATAAATTCAAAAATTTAGATAATCTTAAACAGATTTTTCATTCATTATGTTATGTTAATATATAGATTTTTTTTAAAGAAAATATAAGTTCTTAAAGGACAAATAAGATTCAAATTTGAAAAATGTTTTCCCTTCCCCCAAACTTCAGCTTTAGTATAAATATAAATCATGAAATTTTCTAAAGCATGAGAGAAAGAACTAAACATGAATTAATTTATGCACAATAATGATGTAGTAAGGAAAAAAAACTAACTTCTACTTCTACACATGCTTTACTATGAATATAATAGAAATGATTAAGCATATATAGAAAAGTTTTGCGTAACATGAGTTAATTTCTAAAAATAAATTCTTTTTCTCTTATATATATATATATATATATATAATATAAAATTTTATATATTTTTTTATTTTTTTAACATGCAAATTTACTAACTATTCATGAACACTAAACAGTAGACTAAAACAGAAATAAATTTTTATAGAAATTCATTCACATTTCAGTCTCAAACACACATCAGATAATCTAAAAACAGTTTTAACAGAAAAAGTTCACAACAATACATCACAATAAACAACACAAGAAAACTAGAAACATGCTAAAAACAGAACTAATAATCTCTATAGATAAGTCAAGCTACTAATCACTGTCTGTGGCTTCATCATCATCATCATCATCAAAGAGAACTCCATATCCTTAGGATCAACATAGGGTGAAAATTTGGGACAAGTAGGGAACTGAATATCATGCTCACCCTTCAGAAATCTCACTAAAGACTCTGAAAACTCAGCATCGAAATCACTCTTTCTTTGTGTAAACTCAGAAAGATGATCAATCTTCTTGTCTATAGTGTCTACTCTGCAGTGAGTTAAGAATAACTCATGTTGCTGCTCTATGAACTGGTCATGCATGGTTTCCCAAAAATCAGAAGGTGGCTCAGCTGAAGTAGATGGTCAAGAAGTAGAAGCTCTACCTGAAGTAGATAATGAACCAGTAGGTGCAGTAGAACTCTTACCTCTAAGTCGATCGTCAATGCTGACACTTTCTCTTCCTATAGGCTTCGTCGACTTGAGCTTTTCCTCATAAAGCTCAGCAACTACTCCAGCACTTTGGCATAGAGAATAGATTAGTGACGGAAAACCAAGTCCAACGGATGTGCTAGAACGAGCAGTAGCTTCTATAGAATCATAAATAATGCTCCCCACATCAATCGACTTTCTCTCTTGAATGCAGTAGTTTAGAATAAATCTATCTCTGGTAACTTCACTCAGATGATTGGATGGAAGAAAACGAGCAGAAATAAAATAGTGTCATGCCTTAGAAACACCATTAAGCTTAGAAGATGAAAAATTTACCCTTTTTCCATTACGAATCTTCCAGGCTCCAGTACTATCAGTCAGGTAGGCAATGATCATGTCCAAATCTTCCTCAGATGGAGATAAACCTAAATAATAACACTCTAGTTTGGCGACAGGCCATAGAAAATGTTGATGCGTTCAGGAGTGAATCCCACTCCAACTTATCGAATGAAAATCTCGTATTGCTCCGCATCCACGAAATTGGCATAAAATTCCCTAACCACTGGGATAACAGCAACAACAGTGAAATAGCAAAATCGTTACCAATTGAGTGCAACAATAGTTTCCTCAATTCTTCCTCCAGGATTGTAGAAACTTCGCTCCGAGATAAACTTTCGAGTCGTAGCAAAATCATTATAACAGAAGTGTGCGGCAACAGTGACGAACTTGCTACGATCAAAATTTTCTCATTCCTTTCCTCGCTTAGATTTGTGTGCCATCTAAACGTGGAAGAATAACGCGAAATAAATTCAACGGATCTAGGAAAATAAACTAATTTAAGCTTAGAATGTAGATCTGACCTCGAGATGAAAAAATTGGGTGATTTCAAGCCCAAAAACTTGAAAATCTAGCTCTAAATGGGATATCTAGGTTGTACTTTCACGAAATACTATAGAGGCGGAAGCTTAGGCGTCAAAAATGGCGTGGGGGGGGGGTTTAAGATGATGAGTTTTTGGGTTCAGGCCGAACCGGCGCCTAGGCGCCAGACTCGCCTTTCCAAAAATTCGATTTAAATTAAATTTTTTCTACCAAATCTTATCAAATTTGACTCCTAATTACTCTTATGAGAGTATTAATCCAATTTACAACCTCCAAATATTTTCACGAGCAATTTAAAATGATAGTTTAGATTTACAAAAATGTATCCAATTCCTTCAATTCTAAATTCTAATATCCATTCCAAATTCAATAATATTCAGTACAAGGCTGTATCAAGGTTTATCGTTTCATAAATAACATAAACAACAATATAATTAAAGCAAACTTTCAAATCCAACAACACAAATTGAACAATTTAAGCAAACACACAAATAAGATAATCGACACATTAATCTCAAGACTCGATCACACCTAGATCACATAAGAAATCTATTTAATACCGATCTTCAATTTCCATCTCTTTCGCAATGAAGTTCGCTAGGACCGAAGGGATAAAACACCAACGCCCTTGGAAATTCCAAAGCCGTCTTTTCATCAATCCACTTGTTCTTCGCGTACATTTCTACTTGAGCATCATGATAAGCAGCCATATGATCAGATTGAAGTTTGGTTTGCCATTCCAAGTGTTTATATTGGTGATACATCTCATGGAGACGATTACCAATACTTTGAAGTTTCGCTTCAATCTTCTCCAAATGACTAAACATTTTCTCCATACTAACAGCAATAAAACCATTAAAATAAGGCTAAGGATCCTTAGAAGATTTGTCTCTTACCTCATTTCCATGATTTCCTCTGTCCATTGCCTCCAAATCCTTTCTCACTCCTCTAAATTGAATGGGTTAATCTAGGCTCACACTACTAGATGTCCAAGGGTGGCTATGGTCGGCCCTACCAGTGACCCGTTACCTTTCTATAAACCAAATCATTAGAATTTAGTCAGTCACTCTAAAAACTAATTAATTTTACGTCCAATATATAATATCTTCCTATTTATTTGCACTTCACCTTAAATAATCCACGTATAGCCTGCGATTACTTAAGGATTCATGTGATATCTACTAGTTAAGAATTTATCTCCGGATAGGTCTCAAAATTCTTCAACAGGTTTTAACAATTTAAATGGCCAATTCAAAAAGTAAACTAAGATCAGGTATTAATATCATCCCAATATTTTTAAAATATTTTATATTTAATTTTCCTACAAAATTTATTAAATTTATAATGTTTTCATAGTTGAAAGGAGAAAGAAAACTAACTACTCATAGGACATTGAAATAACACAAACAAACATATTTATAAAACTTTAAACCGAAATACAAATGCTTATCTGAAGTGTTCCTTCAAGTAATTCGCTAACTTATACTGACTCCAAAGCAATGATAAAAGACTCCAACAGCAACAACACACAACAAACACTCAAAATAAACTCACTAGATAATAAAATAAAGTGGCACCCTAAGTATGGAAGAGAGAGAAGATGCTAAAAATGGGTTTTGGTGCTAGGGGGTACGATTTTTTCTGTAGAATGGGCTCCTATTTATAGAGCTCTAAATTTGACCAGGGGTTGCTTAAGGCACCTCTTCAAAAATCATCCAAATTCAATGTATCTTTTAGAAGGTAACTGTCCGGGCTCCTGACCAGGTTGTTCGTACCTCTTCACTTTGGGTCGCACCTCTTCATGATCCAGACCATTTCTTTGTGTCCAAATACATTGTATCACATGTCCTATATATTAGGAGTAACTTTCAGTCTTCTAGAAGCTCCAATAACCGCTTAACACCGTCAAAATAACTGCCAAAAGTCATCAAAAAAACTTAACAATTTTTGTATCGAACTGGCGCTTAGGCATCGAACTCTGGCGCCTAGGCGCCACGCCAATAATTTCAAAATTTGCTCCATAAGCTCCATTTTTTCTCCTTTTTCCTTCTTTTTTTTCATTGGACTCTTTTTTTATCATCTACATCCAAAAACATGAAAATACCTTTCATTAAACCATAATATCCTTAAGAATTGAATCATAATTAAGGCATAAAAATAGGTATTTTTTAGGTAGATCAGTATCCCAATTCAGGAGGTGATGGAAGACTACACTCCATTGGGAAGGAAGGTCTCGGGGAAGTGGAAGGATGCCACATTAGGAAGGGAGGTCCGAAGACTTGGTATCCCAATCCATGAGGTGAAGGAAGACTGCAATCCGTTGGGAAGGAAGGTTTCAAGGGACTTGGTATTCCAACCCAAGCAGAAGTGGGAGAATGCCACATTAGGAAGGGAGGTCCGAAGACTTGGTATCCTAACCCAAGAGGTGACAGAAGACTGCACTTCGTTGGGAAGGAAGGTCCCGAGGGACTTGGTATTCCATTCCACACAGAAGTGGAAGGGTGTCACATTAGGATGGGAGGTCCGGAGACTTGGTATCCTAACCCAAGGGATGATGGGAAATTGCACTCCATTGGGAAGGAAGGTGCCAGGGGACTTGGTATTTCAATCCAAGCTAAAGTGGAAGGTTGTCACATCAAGACGTCAGCTTCCTAGAGAAGAACTTTAGTGTGTGGAGAGGATACTAACTGTGTACCATCAGTTATTAAGCCTTTCATAAATGTTGAATGATCTCATTTAGAAACTCTTTCTTTCTTGTACAAGATCATTAGGAATTGCAAAGGAGGATCCTTTGCAAGCAAGGTGAAGGCTATCATTGGAAAATGAAGCAGAGAATTAGCTTATAGGGACATCAAGACTATGTCAAGAAATAGCAAATATTAGAGAGAGAGTTTCATGTATTATGTTTATTAGACATTGAAGAAGTGCAGACTTTGATAAACACGACTTTGTTTCCCACAAACAGTGCTAAATTGTTGCGTCTTGACCCGACCCCCAATTACGCAGTAAATTAACTTCCAAAAGATGGCCAAAAACTTGACCTGATTTATAAATAGCGGCTAGTGTGTAAAATCTTAAATGATATAAAAATTAGAAAATATTTTACACACTAGGGGTACTACGCAAGTATACGTATCGCTTCAAGTAATATAGAGTTTTCTTTAAAAACCCCAGTATCGATCCCACGAGGAAGTGAAGTATTAAGTTTTTAATCAAATTCTAGTCTACTACTAATAGTCCTTAGTTTGGAATATCGATTAAAATTGTGTTTTATCCAACAACTATTCCTAAATGAAAGTGTTAAAGGTAAAGATAGTAACTATATCTAAATGCAAATAACAATTCTAAATATAACCCTTTTTGGATGAATTGGTTTGGAGAATTTTGAGATACTAAAAACTACAATTCTTATATAATGAAATAGATAATGTATAGGAATGAGATGCATTAACTATTGTATGTGCCAAATAGGAGCAATCCTATTATTTACCCTTCGGTCCAGGCATAAAGAACATTGACTAATCCTATGCTTGGTTACTGAATCTGCGGCTAGGCTGGGAGAAAACCGGCTCTCACTTCCGAGCTCCCACGTTCCCCTCGCCTGAGGGCTAATAATTTACACTTCAGCACCCAAACGATAGGACCGAATTGAGGATTTTAGCCTGTCACTTTAAAATCTCCAATTCTACGCCCAATTAATATTATTTCCCTATTTATTTGCATTCAATTCCCATGAATTTCACCATCCATGGAATTTGAATGTGGTTCCACTTTGTTGAGAATTACATATGCCCTTTCGGGACGATGCAATTACAATAAATTTTAACACTACAATGGGCCTTTATTGCAATGTAAATGAAGTACAAGTAAAAACCATCACATTTGTAATTAAATTTACTTCTACCATGCATCACAAAATCCTAAACATGATTTCTACTCATTGCAAAAGAAAAGTAAAAGGAAAACAATGGCATAGTCTTCTTATGCCACTATTTTTAAAGAAAAAGAAAGAGTAAGAGAGATGTGTCACAAAGCACGAAGAAAACACAATGGAAACTTCATTTAACTAAAGAAAATCCACTAAATAAATGTTTACAAAATTATAAGATAATGAAGAACAATACTTAGCTTTATCCCTTTGAAAGAAAGATGAAGATCTCTCCCATAAAGTCTCCCGACAATCCATGCAATGCTAGCGAAATCCCTTACAAATTCTCTCAAAATCTCCTCTCCAATCTCTCCAAAAGGGTAGAAATCTACATTTCTACTCTTAATCTAAGAATCCTAAACATTCCTCAAAGTTTTCTCCACTTTTCTCCTCTCAAATTCCTCACTTTTCTAACCTATATTCGCCATTTTAAAGAGTATGGACAAAGTTTGAAGAGTTTCTATAAGCACACCTTCGAAAAAGCGTCCAAATACATCGAATATTGGCTCAAAACCGCCAAAAGTCGGTTCATGGTCGTCCGGCCTGTTGTCGGCGGGTTCGAGCTCGCTGTCGGTGAGCTTTTTGACCATTTTTTGGTGGTCTCGGGAAAATCTCGCCTTCGACGAGCAGGCTGCTGCGCGGTTCCACCGTTTGGCTCCGTTTTAGCTCCGTTTTGCCCCATTTCAGTTGCGTTGCGTTCGTAACAGATAGCCCTACAAAATAAGCATAAAAACAACCTTTCTTTAAAGTTTAATCTCATTCAAAAATATGCAAGAAGTGTAAAAGAGATTAAGCATCAAAAGACTTATTGAAAGGTGTCAGAGCAGAATTTCATTTCTTGCTCGTTTTTGCTCCAAATTGCACCGTTTTTGCTTCCTTTTGGTCCAATCACCATTTCTTGTACCTAAAACCAATAAACATACAAAATACCTTCCTTTAAAGTGTAATATCATTAAAAAAAAAGTAAAATGATATAGCAAAAAATGTATATATTTTAGGCGTGTCACGTCTCAGAATATTTATAAAGGTAGAGTGATAATTTAACGTATAGGCATTGCACAAAAATCAACACAAACACATAAATAATAGAAAATCAGAAGGAGGAGATACTAGGATTATGTGAAAAAAATCCTAAAAAAGAGAAAAAGCCATTGGGCCTAGCCCAATCAAAGTAATCCACTATGTTTGTAATTACACAGATCCACTTTTCTCATGAATTAAAGAACATGAAATTACAATGTTGATATTACAAATGTATAATAGTAGTTTAGCTATAATAGCTGCAATTAAGCTACAAGAAATAAAGTTGATCATGAAGGTTGTAGTCAATGGCTACAATAACAATAGTTGATCATAGAGGATGCAATTGGAAATTATAGTAGTAGCAGTCGGACACAAATGTCGTAGTTGGTTGTTGCATAGACAATAATTGGCCACAAAGACCATGGTTAGAAGCTACAATATCTTTAGTTGTCCACATAGGTCATATTTGGTGACAATAATAATATCATTTGGTTGTAGAGGTTGTAGTTGGAAAGTTATAATAGTATAGCTGGTCATATACGTTGTAATTGTTGACTATAATAGTATCAGTTGGCTACATCAGGTGAATTAGAATTTATAATAGTAGTGGTCATATAGGTCATAGTTGGTTACTAAAATATCATCACTTGGCCACATAAGTCATAGTTGGTGACTGCAATAGCATCAGTAGGCCACAAAGGCTAATGTTGGAAGTTATAACAGTAGTAATTTGCCACAAAGATTGTAGTTGGTGACTGCTATATCATTAGTTGGTCACATATGTCATAGTTGGTGATTCCAATAACATGCATTGGCTATAGAGGACATAGTTGGAAGTTGTAACAATAATAGTTTGCTACATAAGCTATAGTTGGTGACTGTAATATTGTGAGTTGGACATGTAAGTCTTAGTTGGTACCTAAAATAACATCAATTAGTCACAAAGTTCGCACTTAAAATTTATAATAATAGGTCATATAGAACCTAATTAGTGGCTGCAATAGTGTTAGTTAACCACATAGGCCATACATAGTGACTGTAAATGCAATATTTAGCCATAAGGGTTGTAATCGGCTACTAGCCCCCTTCTCTTAAAATGGGTTACAGTTTTACAATGGACACTTCATTTGGCGTTATACTGTGTAAAAAAGGATACATTTGCTAAAAACAACTACTGTATTTGGGATACAACGTTAACAAGCTGGGATTACTGATGGTGGCTAGCAGAGGCGATCTACGGTGGTAATTTGTGATTGGCTACTACTGAGGCTAGAAGTTATCGTTAGCTCTTCAATAATTTCTTATACATTACAACTGTGTTGGAGATACTACTTTAGCAAGATGTGTCATCCAGAGCAGCGAGCAGGGGTGGCCTAAAGTGGTTGAAGGCTTCTAGCGGATAGTAGTTGATGGTGGTCGGTAGTTCTAGAGGCCATAAGTTATCTCTGGTTCCTCAGCCCAAAACAAGCTCTAGAATTCCTTCTCCTTTTCTCCCCCTCGACCCTCAAGTGAAGAGAGGGGGTCTATTTATAAGCTCTAAGGGAATGATATTTTATTCATTTTCCAAAAAGCTTCCCCAAAACCTGATTAGATAACCCATATTGATCCACTTTAATCATAGATTGGTTTTTAATGATTTGAGGGCTTTAATGGCCTCAGATTTAAGAGATCTTAGGCTTGTTTAATTACTATCATCGAAACACTTGATTTGAATATTTATAATTTAAATTTGCAGTTCATTTGATCATTCAGTTGATGATAAAAAATCTCTAAAGTGCTTTAATGGCTTAATCTGGGCTTGATTGGACTCTGATCAAAGCAAATTTGTATCTTCATATCCAACTTGTTGATTTATGTTGACCTCATTTTTGGTGAGGTCTTTTCTTTCCTCTTAGTGCTTAGGGTCTAGCCATAGGACTTCTCCTTGACTATCCTAGAGGACTAGAAATGGGACCCACCACTTAGAAATTCAAACACTTCTTAACCCTTTTTGAACCCCACACAGATGACCATAAACCTCCAAGCCCCTTTGGAAGGTTAAAAGTCAAATGTGGAGGTTCAAGGATGAGTTCAAAAAGGATTCTCTGGCCTTAGGATTACCCTGGGTGGTCTGGTCTTGGTCAAGTTAACCTGCACACACTACACTTCCACACTCATTCTAAACCCTAAAACCACTCTTACCCAACATGGCTCCCTGACTCATATAGGAAATTCATATGGATGGACCTCAACCCCTAAGTCCCTGGCTAAGAGGGTTAGGATCAATATATTGAGTGCCTAACATGAGTCCTCTCATGACTCTTGTGAGCTTAACGTGGCTTCATGGCTCAACCAAAATGGTTTCATTTTACTCACAAGTAATCAATCTTTTTTTTTCCTAAATTTCAATTTTTGACCCCCGGGGCCCTATACCCACCAAACCTACAAAATACCCAAAAACTCCTCCAAAATTGCCTAAATTACCCAAAATTCCTAACATTCCTAAAAATAATTTTAAAACAATTACCACCTCTTAAATCCACCAAAATGCCCCAATACCCTCAAAATAACCCCCAATACCCTTCATGTACCCTCCCCTCCATATACCCTAAAATGCCCTTTTAGCCCTGAATAGCCTAAAATTTTAAAATTCAAAAAATTCTCAAAAAATCCCAAAAATTCCAAAATATTCTCCAAATTATTTTCTTCAACTGCCAAATACCCCAATTTTATCAATTTAACCCAATTTGATCAAAAATTCCAAATTGGTCCTTAAGGCCCAAAATTGACCAAGTAACACAACCCATCCCACATTGAACCCAAATGTCACCCAATTTTCCCCAAATTTGTTTTGAAATCTTCCTAACATCCCCACAAACAAAACTCTAACTTAATTTACCCCAAATTTGGAATCAAACTTCACCCAAACCCAACTCAAACCAAAATTCTCCAATTTAGCCTAAACCAATCATGAACCTAAACAAGCCCAAATCCCAAAATCAAGACCCAACCAAAATTGAAAACTCTTTTTCACACCCCCATAAACATTTTTAAACATTAATTTCACATTAAAACCAGCATTAAACCAAACTTAACCCAACTTTAGCCCAATTTTACCCACCATGACCTTATTATTAAAAGACCCAAATTAAACCCAATTCAACTCCAAAGTACCCCAAATCTTTTCTAAAACCTTCATGACACATTCCTAAACTAAATGCAACATTTATTTGGCACAAACCTTTACCAAGTTTGTATCCAAAAATTTATTTTAAAACCTAAAAGCCTATCTCCTTAAAGCATTTTTTAAAGCCCATCTTCACCAAATTTAAAAAGCCCAAAATTTATTCCAAAGCCCATATGACAAATTACCATCACCATTCATTTAATAAAATCATTTCCTAATTTCTAACTCAATCATCAAATAATTCTAAATCAAGCCTCATGCCAAATTACCCCTAAATGCCAAAAATCCCTAAAACCCATTTTTATGCAAAGTGAGCCAAGCCACACCCAAGCCAAATGGAGCCATTGAGTCGTGCTTAAGCCACATGAAGCCATGTAAGACCCTTTCCACCTCATCAAGCCATAAATGGAAAAATGAGGGTGCCTCTTTCTTAATCCATCACTAAAGCCTTTAATCCCTTTTTTTTGTCACACTCTAATCCAGGTTCGCCACATCACTTTAGATGGGGACTTCACCACCCTTTCCTAGCTGACCCAATTGATTTCCCTCAGCCCAAAATCAGACCTTGGGGAGGTGCACCAAGTCCATTTACATGACTTGACCAAATTAAGCCCAAAAGAGCCACTTCCCCCATTCTACTTAAATCAAACTTTTGACACATGTCCAAAGCCAATTGAGCTCACAAACCTCAACCCCTGACCTCACTGGTCAAGATGGTGAATGGACCCTGGCCGGACCACCACCCCAGTCGCCGGAAACCACCAGGCTGAGAGCCTCATTTGAATTCAAACAAATTCAAAACTCCCTTGCTGAGCTGTTGTTGACCTCATTTTTGATGAGGTCTTCTCTTCTTCTCTTTAGTACTTAGGATCTAGCTTTAGGCTTTTCCTTTGACTATCTTAGAAGACTAGAATTGGGATCCACCATCTAGAATTTCAAACCACTTCTTAACTCCCCGCAAAGTCCACAAACTTGACTCGTAGACCCCTAATCACCTAGAGGGTTGAAATCAAGTGTGGAAGTTTAAAGGATGAGTTCCTATAGGACTCTTTGGCCTTAGGACTGCCCCAGGTGGCCCGGTCTGATGAAGGGGCTGACTTACACACACACTACACTCATACACTACACTTCCATACACCTCCTAAAACACACCCATACCCGACTTGACCTCCTGACTCATGTAGATGATTCACATGGATGGTCCTTAACCCCTAAGCCCTTGGCTAAGAGGGTTAGGAACAACATAGTGAATGCCTCAAATGAGTCCCTTCATGGCTCATATGGGCTTGATGTGGCTTCATGGCTCAACCAAAATGATTTTATTCCACTTACATTCACCTAATCTTCCATTTTCCAAATTTTCAATTTCTGACCCCCGGGACCCTACACCCGCCAAGCCTACCAAATGCCCTTGAAATTACCCAAATTTTCCAAAAATCTCCAAATCACCCAAAATTCCTCAAAACCAATCCCAAACATTTCCACATCACTCAAATTGATCATCCATAACCAAAAATACCAAAAATTCCAAAAATACCTCCCAATACCCTCCAAATACCCAAAATACCCCTCTTAGCCAAAAAATCCAAAAATTCAGAAAATTCCCAGAAAATTCCAGAAAATCTCAAATATTCCCAATTTCATTTTGTTCAACTACACTATGTGCCAATTTTGTCAATTTACCCCACTTTTATTAAAATCCCCAATTTGACCCATTTTAACCCAAAGTGAACCCAATGTCAAACCTAACCTACCCAATTGACCCAAATTCTGGTCCAATTCAATTCTAAACTTCAATTCAACATCCCCAACACCAATCTAGACCAAATCCAAGCCCAATTTGATTGACATTTGGATCCAATTTCACTATTGGCCTTAAAGCCCAATTTGGACCCATGACCCAAACTTAACCCAAACTCACCCAATTCAACTCCAATTAACCCCAAATCTTTTCTAAACCTTCCTTAACATCCCCATAAACAAAACACTAACATGATTTGCCCAAAATTTAGACCCAAACCCCACTCAAATTCAACCTAAAATCAAAAAGCCCAATTTTGACCTAAACCTAAACTTTGCCCAAATGAGCCCAAATCCCAAAATCAAAACCTAACCAAAGCCAAAACCTCATTGAAGCACTCCCATAAACATTTCCCAACATTAATTTTACATCAATTTCAACTCTAGACCAACTTTGGCCCATGGTAGCCCATTTTGGCCCATCTTAGCCTCTTTACCAAAAAGGCCCATATCCAACCCAATTCAAACCCAAATCACCTCAAATTTGTTTCAAATCACTCATGACACATCCATAAGCTAAACCCAACAATTATTTGGCCCAAGCCTTTACTAAAATTCCATCCTAAAATCCATTTTAAAATCCAAAAAGCCCACTCCCCTAAGCCTTCCTAAAAGCCCATTTCCACCAAATACAAAAGCCCAAAATTGGCCCTAAAGCCCACATGACATTTCCATTTGCCATCCATTTAATCAAAGCCATTCCCTAAGTTTCAAAATCATCAATTAAACCATTCCAAATCAAGCCACATGTCAAATTACCCCCTAAATGTCAAATATTTCTAAAACCCTTTTCATGAAACAAGTCAACCTTTTCCCAAGCCAAATGGAGCCATGAACAAGCCATTCTCAAGCCACATGAAGCCATGAAGGCTTTGACTTGTCATTAGTCCATTTATGGCAAGAAGAGGGGGTCCTTTCCTAATCCTTCTTAAACCCTTTTTTACCTTAAGCATGTCACACACTAAACCATGCTTAGCCACCTCACCATGGATGGAGACTTCACCACTCCATGGCAGCTGACCCAAGTGACTCTTTTCAGCCCAAAACCAGACCTTGGGTGGTGCACCTAGCCCAAAAGGATGGGTTGACCCAAACCTAGCCAAAATGGCCTCTTCCCCATTCCATTCCAAGCCATCTCCTTTACACTTGGCCATTGCCAATTGCTTGCACAAACACCCAGCCCTGACCCACCTGACCCTGAGGGTGACCCTTGCCTGCCGGCCAGCCACCCCAGTCGCCGGAAAACACCATGGCCGAGAGCTCACATGTGAGCCAACTTTGGAATTCTCACCTGCTGAGCTGCCCCATCCCCAGTGGCCATTGTGGCTGTTCTTCACATGCCAGGAGCAGCTGATCCCAGCCCTCAACACCCCCTGGGAGAGCCTCCACCATGCCTATTTAAACCCCTCACTCTCTCGGCCATGGGAGGTGCTGAAACAAACCTTAAGGAAACTCGCAAAATTGTTCCAGACTACTCCCCATACACAGAGCACTTGATCCCCACTGAAATCCCCCTGTCATTTCTTCTCTGTGAGCTCAATTTCAGAGTTGAAATCCAAGCCCAAAACCAGGACACTTCTCCACAGTAGATCAATCCCCAAATTGATTGGTCCTACACCTTCACTGGACCAAGAGAAGAAGTTTCCCACCGAAAGCCCCATCTCCGAGCCACCCGGTTGTTCCGGACTCCAAGCTTTGTGATCGGCCGTGGTCGAAGTCCAACCTAGACAATTCACCGCGACCGGGAGACTTCATCCGGAGCTTGCTAGGGATCCAATCGAAGGTGCAACAACTCTCAGATCGAAGCTTCACTTCTCTGAGCAAAGGTATGAACTCATTCTTCTTCCCGAGCTTACAGAGATTCTCCATTTCATTTGAATAAATTTCAATGCATGTTTACCGTATGGATGTGTTCGTCTCTTCAAGACGAATCCATAGAGCATAAGAACACGAAAATCCGTTGAGAATCGAGTGAGAAATTAGGGTTAGAAGGTTGACGGTCACGGGTGCACACCAGTCGTAGACGATGACCAGGAGCCGTTGGATCGCGCGTGTATCGAGCGGATGGTTTAGATCGCGCCGGATGAGGAGACGGAACGATACAGCGGGCCCCGGGACGGCTGACTCAGATGGCGGCGCCCAATCACAGCGCGACACGTACCCCTTCGGAGCTGCCGATGTTTCGCTGGCGCCGCGTGGATAAGTAGATAAATAGGGTATTTAATGTATTTATTAAATATCGAAACTTTAAAAATTCATAACTTTGTGTAGGAAAATCAGAAAAATAAAATAAAAATACCCTCTTGCTCAGTGAACAGAGGAGAATAATGTGGAAAAGAAATCATTTAATTTCATCGAGTATTTTATTTTTTATAATTTATTTACTCTCTGCATACATTTAATTCTCCATGCATGTATACAATTCACCATGGCATGAGACCATAGGGCTTTTGAAGCCTCCGAATTTGGGAACATTCCCTGAATTTTCCAAAGTCGAGGTCATCCCTATGAAGAGTTATTGATTTTTCAAATTCATGTCACTGTTTTGAGTATTTTAATTCCAATAAATAGCATGTTGTGAAATAAATTCTAGGAAAATTTGGTGATGTTCCTTATGACCAGAGAACCCTAGGAAAAATAGGTTTTGAGTTAGTTCATTTTAGACAACCCTAATTGGCTTAAACATAAAAAATGGGTCTCTAATTAATTAGAGCTTACCATACATCAAATTGACTTCAAATCAATTCTCCATTGACCTTTAGGGTCAGAAGAACCCACCATAAAAATTTGAGGTCAATTGGACTTGGTTAGCCCTATTAATTGGGTTGATTAAGCCATTTAGTTATTTTAAACTTTAAAAATTCATAACTTTCAAAATATCTTTCAAAAATTCACCAAATTGGTTTTGGAACCTCTCTGATATCAGGGAAATTTAAGAAAATTAAAATTTTAATTTTCTAAAAAAGTTGATTTTTAATATTATTTTAATATTTTTAATAATTAAAAAACAATAAAAATCACAAAAATAATAAAATTCACCAAAATGTCACATTTTGAATTTTAATCACTTAGGAACAAACCCCATATTTTTCTTAGGCCTATTGGGTGAGATATTAATTTTTAAAGCTCTAGGGTAATTTTAAAATTAAAAAATGTATTTTCTAGCATTTTCACTAAAATAATTATAATAAATCATAGAAAAATCAGAAAATTGCAAAATTTGCTTCTCTGATTTCCTTGATATCAGAGAGATTTTTGAAAAACATAAAATTCATTTTTCAACATTTATTTTATTTTTAAATTAATTAACACTCCAGAACTTAAAATATTTATAATAAAAATAATATAATTCAAAAAATCACCAAAATTAGTCCAAGTAGTCCCCTGGTCATTAGGAATGTCCCCTAATTTTCTTAAGGACAGAAACTTTCCCTTGGTCATGTTATTAAATTTTCCTTGGAAATCTCTATTTTCTACCAAAAATAATTATATAAATAAATTAAATACAGAAAAATCTCATTTTCTCCTCTCATGTCTTTATTGACATATGAGTGAAGTCACATAAAAATTTCAAGTTCATTTGAGTTCAATTTAGTGAGTTATGAAATTATTAAGCTTAAAGGGTAAAGTGGTAATTAAATTTCTTTTAATCCTTAATTAAAACTTTAGGTTTAATAATAAAATTAACAAGTAAAATATTTGATCCTAATCTGATTTGGATGATTGAAATTTAATAATTGAAGGGTAGAAACCCACTAAGCAATTTAAAATGATTAAACTTTAATTAAATAATTGATTAAATTTGGAAGAATAATAAAATTGGAATTATTAAAATAGGGATATTATTAGGAAGAGATTTATTCTTTAATTTAAAAATCCCTAAATTAATCATTTCATTAGTGTTTAATTCCTAATTAAAATGATAATTCAAATTTAAAATATTAAAAGACTTAATCATTAAACTAAAATTAAATTATTGAACTCTTTTAAAATTTTAATTAAATTAAAATGAATAAAATTAAATTGAATTAAAAATTAAGTTAAATCAAATTAAATCAAATTAAAAATTAAATTAAAGATTAAATTAAATTAAAAATTAAATTAAATTAAATTAAATTAAATTAAAAATTAAATTAAATTAAATTAAATTAAATTAAATTAAATCAAATTAAATAAAAAAATTAATTAAATTAAATCAAATTAATTCAATGTAACATCAAATCAAACTAAATTGAATTAAATTGAATTAAATTAAATTAAATTGAATTAAATTAAAATTAAATTAAATTAAATTAAATTAAATTAAGTTGAATTAAATATAACATCACCTAAGAGATAAAGAATTCAAAATAAATCTAAAATAACTTGAACACTATTCCAAATTTAAACCCTTCAATTGAAATTAAGCTAAATCACAAACCATTTGAACACCAATTTACCCTCAAAAGCTTTAGTTATCATAACTCCTAAACAGAATATTAAATGAAATGTTACTTCACTTATAGGACATTCAAATATCCTAGTTCATCGAGCAAGTTAACAAAACTTGAAAACCTCGGACGATCGATTCATTTACACAATTAAATTCATTTGGACTTGAAACAATCCTAGAAATATTGAAAAGATGTTTAAGATTCTTCTTAAACACTTCCTCAATATGATAGGATATTTACAAGAACAATTGAACTTAGTTGTTCTTTTGATGAAGAAAATCGTCTTCAAACCAAAAACACAAGGAACCTAGACGTCATAGGAAATGACTAGCTATAGGATTAGGAATTTGGTAGAAATCCATAACCCTTACCTTAGCTTTACCTAGGAACTTGCTTAAATATTCTAACTGTGTTTTAAGTGCAGCTTGGGATGACGGGAAGACCCTCCAGGTACGCTTTTATTTTATTGCGATCTACTTTACGGTAATTTATTTAATCGCATCGCATTTATTTTTCTTGCATGATAAACAACAGTTGCATGAAAACCTACACCTTTAGGACAGAAACCAAAACTGAAACCCATAACTAAATTAAAAGTCATTACAAGATAAAATTCACCGCCACAACATTTCAAAATATAAGACAACTCAAAATTTAATCACAAACAGAACACAAAACTACAATTACAACTGAATTAAAACGTCTCGTTGGATGATCGGGAATACCTCGGATGATGTAACCTACGTGTAACTAACGGGATTTCCAACAGTCTAAATGAAAGTGTGGAACTCATTCAGTTGAGTTTAGCAAATTCATTTAGACTAAGTGAATCCGATAAAAATAATGATGCGGAAGGATGGAACCGTGGGATCTTAACCGGTGTTGTTATAATCAACTTTAAGATTTGTTTTAATTAAAACACAAAAAACACTTGGAAATTAAGACTTCTCTAAACCAAACACTTTTCTCATCTCCCGATTTATGATTTCTAAAACTAAACCTCTGCAACAACAAGGAGCTCGGAGCATGGTGGGCGAGCACGGCCATCGTCGTCGGCAAAACGCGAAATCTACATCAGCAAAACTTTCCTAGAATTAAACAACAAAGCCATAGGACTTCGAGGTAGTTTGCCTAGTGCAACATAAATCCTCAACTCTTCGTTAGGCATTTGCATTGCAAATTAAGCCCTAACCGGTCTTAGGATTCCGAGGTAGTCGTCCGATACGACATAAACCCTCATATCTTCCATGCTATTTGTATGATTTTATCATATAAATATAAGCCCTAATTAATTAAAATTGGCAAGATTAAAACATTAAATAAACATTAGGACTTTCCTAAATTCAAACCAAACAATAGGATAGTTTGGGAAGTTGCCGAAGTTCTTCTTGGATCCTCAGCTTCTCCTACTTTTCTTCCATTGGACTCCTAAAATAAAATGTTCCAAACTTGATCCATTCCCTATTGAGATTCAAAAATTCAATTCTTTGAAAACTTAAACTTTGAAATTCTTGAGAGCAGAATTATTGATTATTATCGAGAGTTTTCTTAGGTGATTCCTGTCACTTAAGATGTAATTAACTATAGGGGCTTGCCCTTATAGGGAATTTTAAAGAACCCGAGTAATATAAACCCCTGTTTAATGTTTTCATATTAAGCGGGGAATTTGTCGGCTTATAAAATTGGTTCGCAGACCAAACGGATGTCACAAATCTTCTAGTTTATTTAACCGAGCCCCACCATCAAGCAGTGTGTTTATCCTAAGGGATAGATACACGGTTTGTGATGCGGTGCTCGTTTATATAAACTATTTGGGATGTGAGATCGGTTTGATTTCATATCTTAAAATCTTCAAATTTAAAATTATTTTTAAAATCAAATACTACTTTCTAAATTATATCTATATTTAAATTAAATTTAAAATTCGCCGACAACTTCTGTAGGCGACCCCCCTTTTCAAAATAAAACACATAACCTAAAAATATGCCGACAACTTCTGGCGACTCCGCTGGGGACAATTCCTCTCTCCATTCTAATCAGACAATTCTGCTTTCAAAAATCGGTAGTGCATCCATGTCCCTTATGGATCAAACTACCCTTCTTTCCGTTGGGATACTATGTTCATTTCTACCTTGAACAAGTATAACCAACATTCTCTTGGATTTAGGAGCCACTGTTTAGACACCCCTAAACAAGAGAGGTTCCGAGATCCTTTTACCTCATTTCTGAGGTAGGGTGGACCCCCAATAGGTGTTAGTTTAGGAGTGATCCTTCGAGTCGAGAAGTCTTGCTTAAGACTCTCTTTTCCTTTCCAACTCCGATTCGGATTCCTTACCTTCTCTACACCTTTGAACACTCCGTTCTAAATAAACAAACCCTCTAATAAGTGATTCTTTTAATAAGTGATTCCTTCTTATAAATACATGAACAAGAATGAGTTCGGACTCTTTTCAATTCCTTTCTTTTCGTCCTAAAGAAAAGAAGCATAACTTGGGACTGACAACCAGAATCTACCCTGCAGAAATGGAAGCCCCGAAACTGATTTTCTCTTTTACCAATGGACTGGACTTCGCTGTCTATAAGGATGAGCTGCCCGACAATGGAATCATCCGATTTGGACAAGGATTTGAAAACATGAACGTCGAGATCACCGACGTCTCCCTCTTTGCACCGATGAACAAGGTATCCGAAGCCGAGGAGCCGCCGCTTGAGTTCGACCTCGGGTCGACCCAAGAATTCCCTCCTCTGCAAAGGATCCCGACTAAGAGGAATATTGCTGTCCGCAGGAGGACTGTTCTTACTACCCCCAGCTCGGTCTAGTTGTTTCGCACCTACCCCGACTTTTGCCAAATCAAAGGGGAAAGAAATCCGGAATTGTGATGGACCTGTTACCGTGGAGGGTACGAGATCTTCTGTAAGACCTTCGTTTTCGAAATCGGGTCCAGTTCAAAGATTCCGTCACTAACAAGGACCCAAAGAAGAAACAGAAGTAGAAGGATCGCTAAAGAAGCCAGGGCTGCTGAAATTGCTTTCCTAGAGGAAATTCCAGAACTGCCAGAATATACACCGCTGCCTGAATACATACCACTCTTGGGAGGAAGCAGGTTTCATCCCCTCTCCGCCGCAGAAGATGAAGAAAATATTCGCAAGATTGCTGCCACATTACCACAGCCCGCATATTACAACGATAGCCGCAAGAAAAGAACTAGAACTACGCCGTTTGCTCGACTGCAAACTTTGGTAGAAAAGTTAGCAAAGAAGGAAAACTGCCCCGTATCAGAAATTCTACGAAGGATAGGGCGGGTGCCGGTCAAATCCCGTCTTGGGCCCCGAGTAGAACCCGCCATCATGACGGAAAAGCCAAGTAAAAGAATGAAGGCTAGTCCGCCCGTTGTCGTCTCGGGATTACAAATTAAGGAGGATACCACCTTCCGACATTTGGCCGACAGACCATCTGGTCCTAGACCTTCTGCTGTTAGAAGGATGGTATGGCGTCCCACTACTGGGCAATTGAGATTGAAACGGCAGCCCGAGAAAGAAAGTCTCGCCAGGAGACTTGAATCTGAAGAAAGTGCTACCGCGATGAAGGGGACTCGTGAGAAGGGGACCCGGCAGCTATCGCACGATAACCACGAAGACACACAGAAAGCCCCGCTAGAAGATGCCATGGAAAAGCCGAGAACCGATATCCGACGATTGGCAAAAGAAAGAGAAGAAAAGTTCGAGACGAGATTGATTCATCGGAATTCATGGACGACGAATACGCATAAATCAACATGGTTGAGACACGAGCTTCATCGGCTTCGCAAGGTGCTCCTGCGGCCGCGAAGAGAGGAGCCGGAGCGATGAGAAGGCGGCTTCGGGAGAAAGACGACACGATCGCTCGAATGGCGAAAAGGATGGAAGAGATGGCCGTAGCTCCGGCCACTCTCCGCAGTCAAGTCACAACCACATGAGAGAGACACCCCCGGAGGTCATTCACATTGTAGACGGAGGAAAGGAGATTACGTCCGTCAATGGGGATGATCGACTAAAAAGGATACAACACAAAGTATGATTCCTGAAAAGGATATCAAGAACTTGGTGGAACGGCGGAGTGCGAGAAGCCTTAGCACAATCGAAGAGCGGGACATCCATTCGGACGGGTAGACCTTACCGGAAGAATTCGACGCTGTCCAATACCCGAAAGGCTTCGTACCACCTCCGTTCAAGACCTTCGACGGGCCAGGAACCCCCGACAACATGTGGCACACTTTCGTGCCGGTTGTTGCAATGCCGGTGGGAGCGATGCATTACTCTTCCGACGGTTTGTCGGCGGTACGTCGGGAATCGCCTTCGGCCGGTATGCAGAATTACCAAATGGTTCGGTGAAGACATTCTCAGAGCTAGAGAACCTCTTCATCAAGCGATTCGCCGGAGCTCAGCACCACATAACTATAGGTGATTTAGTGGTAGAGAAACAAAAGCCGAATGAAACTTTGGTGGATTACATACTTCGATGGAGGAACTTAAGCATGAAGTGTGAACCACAATCGCAAGAACAGACATGCGATCGGCATTTTACTAAAAAGCATCCATGGCCCGATAGCACTTCTCCTCAAGGGATTTACTATTAAAACTTTTGAGAAGTTGTTAAGCAAGGCCGGAAGCTTGCAAGAAGAGGCGAAGCAATTAAGTTTCACCGACAAGACGAATAAACAAAAGCCTGTAAAGACTTTTCGAAAAGAAATCGGGATCATTGCGGCGGTTGACAAAGGCAAGCAACCGATGCAAATACCACCGAACGGCCGCATCGACCACAACGGAATTACCGAGCAACCCCGGCCCGGCTATCGGTCATCTCGCGGTATGAACAACCACCTCGTCCGCAACGTACATTAAGGGAGCTTTTGAGCGAGAGAATATCCGTTCAAGAATGAAGCGAGTGCGAAAATGTTCCGTAGTCGATGAAGACTCCGGATTTCCAACTACCGGAACCTAAAAGACCGGAGGAAGTCAACAAGAAAGGTGATCCCAACTTTTGCCCTTACCACCGGATGCTTGGGCACAAAATAGAAGATTGCATTACCTTCAAAAGTTGGCTCAATGACAACCTTCGGAAAGGGAATATAACGATCCCGAAGGAGTACATGAAGGAACCCAGAAAGGAGGTTCCGTCAATGTTGTCTCGGTCGATCCCATCATTCGATAGATCCCTATACGACCGACGATGGATGGACTACCGCTTGGACGAGGTCTTCGAAAAGATTTTAGACGAGCATCCAAACCGCTTCGGTGCGAGCTTCAATTCGGAGTTTGAAACTCCGTTAAGCCGGTACTATCACTTGCGATAGAAGAACCACCTCAACAGGAGACGATTGAAGAGAAGAAGAAAATTGACGAAGGAGAGAAGACCGAGGCACCTAAGGCTAGACTAGGGGCTGCTTATCCTAGGATAGTTGTTTCCGATTCGGGGGAGAAATCCCTCGAACCTCTGACTCTGTATGATTATCTGCTCACTTCGGTGGGATCATATAATGATAAGGGTGATGGCGTTGGCTACGTTTTGACTGTTTCTAACGATTACGTAACTAACGATAATCCGGATATCGATTTCGATACCAACGACAATTCTCAAATCATACACGATCTCGACGAGCAAAATAACGAAGAAGACATCCATCAAGGAGGCTACGAGAGTTCAATAAGCAACGAATCTGTTTGCGAGTTTCGAGGAACCCCAATCACAATAGAGTTAGAGCCTTCAGACTCTGAAGCTAATCCGGAAGAGCCTGTCATTCCGATTCAAGAAGAGACACCGGCAAGCTCAACAATAGATTCAGAGGAAATTACAGAAGTCAACTTAAGGAGTGGAAAAGTTCTACCTCCGAGAATGGGTCCAAAGGACAAAGGAAAGCGGGTGGTTGTTCAAGAAGAACCAACCCCAGCAGAAGAAATACCCATTCGAGAAGAAGCGAGAGATACATGAAAATAAAGTGTACTACAACGTGCTAGCCCATCTTAGGAAACTACCGGCCAAGCCGAGCATTTATGATGCTCTCATCTTATCGAAAGGAGATGAGAGAAGCTCTGATCAAGGCCTTACTTGATCCGGAAATTTGCTTAGCTCAAATGGCCGGAGATTCCTTAGATGAGGTTTGCTCGTTAAAGGAACAACGAGGTGTTACCTTCACGGACAATGACCTACTACTTGGAACAGCAGATCACAACCGACCGTTGTACATTTCAGTTACAATCGGAAAATTTACACTCTCCAGAGTATTGGTGGATCCTGGAGCATCAATCAATATAATGAATCTTCGAACGCTAGCATACTTGGAAATTGATGCTCGCGAGCTCGAGGCGGACAAAATGTTATTAAGAGGATTCAACCGAGAAAGGAGAAAGAGCCTTCGGCTCAATAACACTTGCTAATGAAGACCGGTGACTTAGCAAAGACAACGGCGAAATTTCACATAATTGATTCGAAACGTCGTTCAACGCTCTACTGGGCCGACCATGGATACATGAAAACGGGATGGTACCATCATCTCTACATCGGTGCATCAAATACTACGATGGAGGGGAACAGTGCATCAAAGGTGACTTACAACCATTCTCCATACATGAAATTGGAATCCATGAGGATGCAGCTTATTATGCACCACCGAAGAAAACGATCTTCTCCAGAGATACCATAACAAATGAAACAAAGGAAATTTGGGACAACGAAGAACCTGAAGTTCTAGTCCAACAGTCACTCACCACTCCCTTACGGCGAGATGGTGAAGGTTTCTCCACAACTCGCATCCGAGGTCGAGGCCGGGGACGAGGTCGTGGTAGAGACGTTAGGACGATTGGACAGAGGAAACCGACCATCAATGTCGATTGGGAAGATACTTCTGAAGAAGAAAAAGAAATCAAACAAGAAGCAGCGACAATAAGTCGGAAGAAGCCGCAATTCAGAATCCCTCTCGAAGATAAGAAGAACGAAGAATATAAATCGATGTACGAGAAGATTAACCACTACGTACATACTATGACCCTAACTCCGATCCATTCTAATAAGATTGAGGGTATGGAGGTCAAAGAGGTACGTAGCGGTGGTGCAAAACCCATCAAATTCTACCGTGGTGCTTCTTCCTCCAAAACTGAAAATAATGTACAACTTGAAGATGCTACTTCATCGAATTAATGGAATTGCCTTTTGAATGGTACTCTCCCTGTGTTCAAAATTTAATTCGGCGTGGTTTCTTACCTCGACAATGGACAAAAGGTCAATCACAACGTTTTGAAAATTTATGGAATAACTCCGGTCGTCCACCCAACTCAAAACATGGTCTCGGATTCGGCACAGTAGGATCAGTTGACGATACTGAATTTTGCTTGGTTGTCACCTGCGGATCTAATGAAAACTGCATGGAAACTACGGACGAACTCGAAGATTTACAAATTGGAGACGCTCCACCAGAATTCGAAGAAGAAATCAAATCTACGATAGATGAGTTAACGGAAGTTAACTTAGGTACTAGCGAAGAGCCTAGACCTACCTTTGTTAGCTCCTTACTCGATAAAGAAGACTCGGAAGAAATAATCAAGTTATTAATGGAATTTAAAGACTGTTTTGCTTGGAGCTACGATGAGATGACGGGATTAGCTCCGGAGGTTGCGGTCCATAAGCTAGGAGTGGATCCTGCTGCATTCCGAGTCGGACAAGGTCCCGGAAGAATGCGGCTAGAAATCGAACAACAAGTCATAGGCTGAAGTTAAAAAGCTAATAGACGCTAAATTTGTCCGTGAAGAACAATACCCGACTTGGTTAGCCAACGTGGTACCGGTCGGGAAGAAGAATGGTCGGATCGGAATTTGTGTGGATTTCGGAGATTTAAACAAGGCATGCCCGAAAGATGAATTCCTCTACCGATCCCGGAATTAATGATCGACATTGCTTCGACACATGAAATATTCTCGTTCATGGATGGATCTTCGGGATACAACCGGATAAAAATGGCTCCAAAAGATGAAAAGCTTACGGCATTCGAACGCCGATCGGAGTATTTTGCTACACGGTGATGCCATTCGGATCGAAGAACGCAGGAGCAACCTACCAAAGAGCAATGACAAGAATTTTTGATTATCTCATCCATAATCAAGTCGAATGCTACGTGGACGATGTGGTCATCAAAAGCAAAGTAAAGGACAACCACTTGTATGATTTGAGAATTGTTTTCGAACGATTAAGACAATTTAACCTTAAGATGAATCCCTTAAAATGCGCCTTCGGCGTCACCTCCGGGAAATTCTTAGGATTCGTTGTCCGACATCGTGGAATCGAAATCGACCCGGAAAAGATTAAAGCCATCTTAGAAATGCCGCCTCCCAAAACCTTAAAACAACTACGATCTTTTCAAGGGAAGCTGACATATCTTCGGCGCTTTATCTCAAACCTGTCGGTAGGTGTCGACCTTTCTCGGCACTAGTTAAAAAGGACGCCAAATTTATTTGGGAAGAGAAATGCCGAGAGGGCCTTCGAGGACATTAAACAATATCTAATGACACCTCCGTCTTAGCGAGCCCCGATCTCAGGTAGACCGCTAATACTTTATACCGCGGCCTTAGACGACTCTCTCGGAGCCCTGTTAGCCCAGGTCAATGATGAGGGTAAAGAAAATGCTCTTTATTACCTAAGTCGTCGTTTACTGCCGACGGAAATAAGGTATCCCGCAATTGAAAAGCATTGTTTGGCCCTGATCTTCGCCGCTCAAAAGCTCAGGCATTACATGCTTTCTCATAAGGTCAACCTGATCTCGAAATTTAATCCATTGCAATACTTGATGACCCGCCCAACGCTTTCGGCGGACTTGCCGGATGGTCGATGATATTATTGCAATTCGATATAACTTTCGTGCCTCTCCGTGCCGTAAAAGGACAAGTCTCGGCGGACTTCCTCGCGAGCACACCCTTTGCCGGCAGAATTGCCTCTCGATGACGACTTGCCGGATGAACAAATAATGAACCTAGAAGACCTTGATGATCGACGTTGGGAATTATATTTCGACGGAGCATCTTCAGCGCACAAAGACGAAGAATCGCAAGTGATAGTGCCCGGTAAGGCAGGAATCGGGCTAGTCTTTATAACACCGGAGCGGGGGATGTTAAAATACTCCTACCACTTGACAGAACCATGTACAAACAACGAAGCGGAATACGAAGCCCTCATAACGGGACTGGAATTAACCATTCAAATGGGGATAACAGACATCAACATCTACGGGGATTCACAGTTAATCATTCAACGGATCGCCGGACAATACGAAATTTTAAAACCAAGACTCGAACAATGCTTCCAGGTATGCCATACAGTTGTTGGAACAGATTCCAAATGTGACAATCTACAAAATTCCCGAAAAGAAAATGCTTTAGCAGATGCTTTAGCCCGTCTCGCAAAAGAATTTGCCTGTTTGCAAGATGAATCGGTGGAAGTGTCGGTTCACGGACGCCGAGTCCTATCACGACTCGACATAGACATAATAAACAAATCGAAAAGGAAAAAGAATCGATTGCAAACGGTGACGGAAAACACGGAAGATTGGCGACGGCCATTGATAGACTACCCGCAAACAGGAAAGCTACCGGACGATAGGTCGCTAGCCCATCGGATCAAGAAAAGAACTCCGTCCTACGCATTAATAAACAACACGTTATACGGAAGGTCTTTCGATCAAATGTGGCTAAGGTGCCTAAGCGGGTCCGAGGCCCGTGAAATTGTTAAGGAGGTGCATTCGAAACTCGTGGCGCTCACCGATCGGGCCCGAAAATGAAAATGAAAATTAAAAGACTAGGGTACTACCGGCCCTCGATGATGACCGATCGCATGAAAATCGCCAAGAGCGTGTCATCAGTGCCAAGTGCACGGAGTGGTTCTACACCAACCTCCAAATGTGCTACATCCGACAATTGCATCGTGGCCATTTGAATGTTGGGGCACAGATATAGTGGGTCCAATAGAACCACCGTCGTCAAAAGGACATCGCTTCATCCTTGCGGCTACAGATTACTTTTCCAAGTGGGCGGAGGCGGTTCCACCTGAGAAGTGAAAGCACATCACGTACTACAATTTTTCAAGAACCAAGTTGTTTACCGTTTCGGAGTGCCGCGCAGGATCATCTCGGATAATGGGGCAGCATTCAGAAGCACGCAAATCAACAATTTTGTCAGGAGACATGGAATCGACTGGCGATATTCGACGATTTACTACCCAAGAGCAAACGGCCTTGCTGAAGCTTTTAATAAAACTCTCGTTCAAATTTTAAAGAAAACCTTGGACGATAATAAGAGAAATTGGCACGAGAAGTTGTTAGAAGCCTTATGGGCCTACCGGACAACCTTCGAACACCTACTCGAAGCTACACCTTACGCTCCGGTGTATGGGTCCGAGGCGGTGTTACCCTTAGAAGTCCGGCTTCCTTCACTCGAATTGCGAGTTGCAAATAAAATCACAACAGAAGAGAACGCCAAATTACGACTCGAAGAATTAGAGAGCCCGGAAGGGAAAAGACTTGCGGCGCAACGAATTTAGAGCTATACCAAGCTAAGATGGTTCAAGCCCATGACGGACCGGGTCCGCCCGAGAACCTTCAAAGTTGGTGATTTAGTTCTCGTTCTCAAAAGACCTATCCTTGCACACCGCAAGATAGGAGGAAAATTTGAACCCACTTGGGAAGGACCGTTTGTGGTTGAGGCAGTCTACTCAGGAGGCTCCTACCAGCTAGTGAATTGCCAAGGAGAACGACATATGCTTCCGATCAACGGACGATACTTGAAAAAGTATTACGCTACCTGATGTTTCGAAGGAATGAACTTTCCATCCCTAGAAGCACGGGTGAAGTGATTACTTATGACTGGGTCCGAACCCAAAAATAATAAAATGTACTAAGATAAATAAAATCCTGATAATAAAATTTTCCTTGTTTTCTTTTCCAAATCAAAATCTTTTACCTGATCTTATCCCACTTCATTCCTGTTAAGTTTAAAAATATAAGAATAATAAAAAAAATGTCTTTAATAAACATTTTCTTAATGTTCTTGTTCTTAGTACAACCCCTGATCCTTTTCCTTGTCTTTTCGTAGGGAAATGTCGAACGGGCGGTTGGTCCTGAACTTTAAGAATGGCGTAAGCCTTGCACTCGATGAAAAGAGGGTGAAAGATGGAGCGATAATCGAGATTGACTCGGATTTCGCACCAGCGAGGCCTACGATACGAGGAAAGTGACTGGGTCCCGGTTGACCGAGAAGAACTGCCTGGACATACAGTGATGAAAGTGGGTGGCCCAAGCCACCAATCCAGCAGCAAGAAAAGAAAGACAAACATTGAAGAAGATAAGAAAATGAAGTCTGTAGTCGCTACAGCAGAAGGCAAGCTTGTCAGCGCCGCGCCCACAGAGGTTCAAGAAGTTCGAAGAGCTACTCTCACGACCAACGCAACGAAGAAATAAGAATCGCCGTATCCGTAAGATGTTAACAAAACTAGCTGCGGACCAGCGCGACGAGACAGTTGCTAATGTCAGTGCATACACTTCAAGGACACCGGTTCACCAGGAACCTGAAGAAAGGAGGCCAGCTCCTAGGATGACAGAAAGAACCAGGGAAATCTCCAGAAGATCAGAAGAAAGAAGGCTACCACGCCACCGGATAGAACCACCAATGATGCATGACCTTGTTGCAGAAGCAACCCGGGGGATGTCCCGACGAGCATCATCCCTGAGGAGCCGAGGTATGCAGGAGAACGTGAAGGGATTAAACCGTATATCCCACAATATGTCACCGGGCCTCGCCATCTGCGAGATCATTCCGAATACGAGTTAGAAAGAATGCGGAATGTTGAAAAGAAAACCTTTGAATACTTCGAGAGAATTAGAGGCAGAAGAATCAATATACTAGAGGGCCTCGAGCTACATACGGACGTATTCTCAGAGTATGAACAGCAGCAAATCGTGGATTGCATCCGGGATTTGAAAAGAATGGGCCGAGCGGGCCGCCTAAGGGAAAACACATACTCAGAACCCCGGAGATGGATGCCAGGGAAAGGAAGAATCACAATACAATGTGGATGCTGCTACAACTTTGCGGAGGACAGGAAGGGAAACCCACCGGGAATACTCCGTCATGGGCAAGTAGATCCGATGCCATTAGTCATCAAGAGAATGGTAAAGAGATTGATAACATGGAGGGTACTGCCAGCAGATTGCATACCCAATAGCTGCATTATTAACATCTACAAACAGGGGTGATCGCATACCCCCACACATAGATCACCACGACTTTGTCGGACCTTCTGCACGGTCTCTTTCCCGAACGAGTGTAATATCATGTTCGGATGCGACCTCCGGATAGCGAGCCCGGGTGAGTTCCGAGGGCCGGTAAAGATACCATTACCGGTAGGTTCCGTCATGATACCGAAGGGCAACGGAGCGGATATCGCTAAGCATTGCATACCGGGAGTACCAGTGAAGCGGATCTCGGTTACTTTCGAAGGATGGACGACGGGAAGACACCTTACCATTTCCGACCGGACCCGGAGCTAGAGAGCCTCCGGCCTTACGAGCTGTGAGTTACATGGAAAATATCACACCTCCAATGTACATCCATATGGCATCCTTGCCAAGGGTGGCTTGGAAGGTGATGTTATTGACCATGTACCCCACTATTCAGACATGGATTTTTGACAGATGCTTCTTTGGATGGATCGACAAAGATCATACACGATCCGTTTTGAGTTTACATGGATTGTATGAAATATATTCCAGATCAAGATGTATGATGTATCTTCTACATGATTGGAATCAAAGTGACCATGTCACATTTTTGGCCTTCACCTCTTTTGTGCAAATTGATTGGGAAACGCCGTTAAAGTTAAATGAACTTCGAACAAGGAACAGAAAAGGAATAAAAAAAAAGAGAATAAAAGAAAACTTTCCTAAAAAAAAAAAAAAAAATCTAAAAAAAAATGACAAACACCAAATTCACATGAACATTAAATAAACGATAAAATAGAATTTGAATCATTAAAAGATAAACAAAATCAACATAAATGTTAAATCAAACTCTCAATCAAATTTCAAATGTGATCTTCCAAATTTCAAATCAAATCTTAAATCAAATTTCAACCGAGTTCAAACTCATCCTTCCAAATTTCAAATTCAATCTTTCCAGATTCCAAATCTCTATCAAATCTCAAATTCGATCTTCCAGATCTTAAATCAAATCTCAGTCAAATATCAAATCTCAAATTCGATCTTCCAGATCTTAAACCAAATCTCTATCAAATCTCAAATTCGATCTTCCAGATCTTAAACCAAATCTCTATCAAATCTCAAATTCGATCTTCCAGATCTTAAATCAAATCTCAGTCAAATTTCAAATCTCAAATTCGATCTTTCCAGATCTCACATCAAACCTCAATCAAATTCAAACTTTTGGGTCGAGGATTTTACATCCAAGACTGCACTGCTTTAAGATTCTTTCCCTATTGCACTGAAATACATCAAATTCAAACTTTTTGGGGTTGAGGATTTTACATCCAAGACTGCACTGCTTTAGGATTCTTTCCCTATTGCACTGAAATACATCAAATTCAAACTTTTGGGTCGAGGATTTTACATCCAAGACTCGCACCGCTTTAGGATTCTTTCCCTATCGCACTGAAATACATCAAATTCAAACTTTTGGGTCGAGGATTTTACATCCAAGACCGCACTCGCTTTAGGATTCTTTCCTATTGCACTGAAATACATCAAATTCAAACTTTTTGAGGTCGAGGATTTTACATCCAAGACTGCACTGCTTTAGGATTCTTTCCCTATTGCACTGAAATACATCAAATTCAAACTTTTGGGTCGAGGATTTTACATCCAAGACTGCACTGCTTTAGGATTCTTTCCCTATTGCACTCGAAATACATCAAATTCAAACTTTTGGGTCGAGGATTTTACATCCAAGACCGCACTGCTTTAGGATTCTTTCCCTATCGCACCTTGAAATACATCAAATTCAAACTTTTTGAGGTCGAGGATTTTACATCCAAGACCGCACCGCTTTAGGATTCTTTCCCTATCGCACCGAAATACATCAAATTCAAACTTTTGGGTCGAGGATTTTACATCCAAGACTGCACTCGCTTTAGGATTCTTTTCCTATTGCACCGAAATACATCAAATTCAAACTTTTGGGTCGAGGATTTTACATCCAAGACCGCATCGCTTTAGGATTCTTTTCCTATTGCACCGAAATACATCAAATTCAAACTTTTGGGTCGAGGATTTTACATCCAAGACCGCATCGCTTTAGGATTCTTTCCCTATTGCACCGAAATACATCAAATTCAAACTTTTGGGTCGAGGATTTTACATCCAAGACCGCACTCGCTTTATGATTCTTTCCCTATTGCACTCGAAGTACATCAAATTCAAACTTTTGGGTCGAGGATTTTACATCCAAGACCGCATCGCTTTAGGATTCTTTCCCTATCGCACTGAAATACATCAAATTCAAACTTTCGGGTCGAGGATTTTACATCCAAGACTGCACTGCTTTAGGATTCTTTCCCTATTGCACTGAAATACATCAAATCAAATTCCCGGGGTCAAGGATTTTACATCCGAGACTGCATTGCTTTAGGATCATTTCCCTATCGCAATGAAATACATCAAAATCAAACTTTTTGAGGTTAAGGATTTTACATCCAATACCACATTACTCTGAGATCTTTCCTCATTGTAATAATCCAATCGAATCGATTCGATCTTCTTTTGGGGTTGAAGATGTTACATCTAAAACTTCAAAATTCCAATTTTCATTTCGAATCAAATCCCTTCAAATTAATCTTGACAGACTTCAATCTAAATTGAAACTCCAAATTGAAATCTAAACTCACACATCATGACTTGAACGTGAAACGAAATAAAATTTAAATCGAAATTTCCCCGGATCTTGTGATTTGGAATTCACCTCCTTTTCCTTTCCCCAGCGAGAGTTCAAGAATCTCCCGTTCCAGAGATATACTTGACACTCCCCAGCAGAAGCTCTTCTACTTCGTCCTAAGTTTGTTACTTGGACATCTGTGTTGGTTTTGTTGATCGCTTCGCCAACACCAATACGCGCGGTGTGCTCCGTCACTCACCACACCTATCGGGGGTCCATTTGTTGACCTCATTTTCGATGAGGTCTTCTCTTCTTCTCTTTAGTACTTAGGATCTAGCTTTAGGCTTTTCCTTTCGACTATCTTAGAAGACTAGAATCGGGATCCACCATCTAGAATTTCAAACCACTTCTTAACTCCCCGCAAAGTCCACAAACTCGACCGTAGACCCCTAATCACCTAGAGGGTTGAAATCAAGTGTGGAAGTTTAAAGGATGAGTTCCTATAGGACTCTTCGGCCTCAGGACCGCCCCGGCGGCCCTGGTCCGATGAAGGGGCCGACTTACACACACACTACACTCATACACTACACTTCCATACACCTCCTAAAACACACCCATACCCGACTTGACCTCCCGACTCATGTAGATGATTCACATGGATGGTCCTTAACCCCTAAGCCCTCAGGCCAAGAGGGTTAGGAACAACATAGTGAATGCCTCAAATGAGTCCCTTCATGGCTCATATGGGCTTGATGTGGCTTCATGGCTCAACCAAAATGATTTTATTCCACTTACATTCACCTAATCTTCCATTTTCCAAATTTTTAATTTCGACCCCGGGACCCTACACCCGCCAAGCCTACCAAATGCCTCGAAATTACCCAAATTTTCCAAAAATCTCCAAATCACCCAAAATTCCTCAAAACCAATCCCAAACATTTCCACATCACTCAAATTGATCATCCATAACCAAAAATACCAAAAATTCCAAAAATACCTCCCAATACCCTCCAAATACCCAAAATACCCCTCTTAGCCAAAAAATCCAAAAATTCAGAAAATTCCCAGAAAATTCCAGAAAATCCCAAATATTCCCAATTTCATTTTGTTCAACTACACCATGTGCCAATTTTGTCAATTTACCCCACTTTTATTAAAATCCCCAATTTGACCCATTTTAACCCAAAGTGAACCCAATGTCAAACCTAACCTACCCAATTGACCCAAATTCTGGTCCAATTCAATTCTAAACTTCAATTCAACATCCCCAACACCAATCTAGACCAAATCCAAGCCCAATTTGATTGACATTTGGATCCAATTTCACTTTTGGCCTTAAAGCCTAATTTGGACCCATGACCCAAACTTAACCCAAACTCACCCAATTCAACTCCAATTAACCCCAAATCTTTTCTAAACCTTCCTTAACATCCCCATAAACAAAACACTAACATGATTTGCCCAAAATTTAGACCCAAACCCCACTCAAATTCAACCTAAAATCAAAAAGCCCAATTTTGACCTAAACCTAAACCTAGCCCAAATGAGCCCAAATCCCAAAATCAAAACCTAACCAAAGCCAAAACCTCATTGAAGCACTCCCATAAACATTTCCCAACATTAATTTTACATCAATTTCAACTCTAGCCCAACTTTGGCCCATGGTAGCCCATTTTGGCCCATCTTAGCCTCTTTACCAAAAAGGCCCATATCCAACCCAATTCAAACCCAAATCACCTCAAATTTGTTTCAAATCACTCATGACACATCCATAAGCTAAACCCAACAATTATTTGGCCCAAGCCTTTACTAAAATTCCATCCTAAAATCCATTTTAAAATCCAAAAAGCCCACTCCCCTAAGCCTTCCTAAAAGCCCATTTCCACCAAATACAAAAGCCCAAAATTGGCCCTAAAGCCCACATGACATTTCCATTTGCCATCCATTTAATCAAAGCCATTCCCTAAGTTTCAAAATCATCAATTAAACCATTCCAAATCAAGCCACATGTCAAATTACCCCTAAATGTCAAATATTTCTAAAACCCTTTTCATGAAACAAGTCAACCTTTTCCCAAGCCAAATGGAGCCATGAACAAGCCATTCTCAAGCCACATGAAGCCATGAAGGCTTTGACTTGTCATTAGTCCATTTATGGCAAGAAGAGGGGGTCCTTTCCTAATCCTTCTTAAACCCTTTTTTACCTTAAGCATGTCACACACTAAACCATGCTTAGCCACCTCACCATGGATGGAGACTTCACCACTCCATGGCAAGTCGACCCAAGTGACTCTTTTCAGCCCAAAACCAGACCTTGGGTGGTGCACCTAGCCCAAAAGGATGGGTTGACCCAAACCTAGCCAAAATGGCCTCTTCCCCATTCCATTCCAAGCCATCTCCTTTACACTTGGCCATTGCCAATTGCTTGCACAAACACCCAGCCACGACCCACCCGACCCCGAGGGTGACCTCGCCTGCCGGCCGCCCACCCCGCCGCCGGAAAACACCATGGCCGAGAGCTCACATGTGAGCCAACTTTGGAATTCTCACCGCCGAGCCGCCCCATCCCCGCGTGGCCATTGTGGCCGTTCTTCACATGCCGAGAGCAGCTCGATCCGCGCCCTCAACACCCCCTGGAGAGTCTCCGACCATGCCTATTTAAACCCCTCACTCTCTCGGCCATGGGAGGTGCTGAAACAAACCTTAAGGAAACTCGCCAAAATTGTTCCGGACTACTCCCCATACACGGAGCACTTGATCCCCACCGAAATCCCCCTGCCATTTCTTCTCTGTGAGCTCAATTTCAGAGTTGAAATCCAAGCCCAAAACCAGGACACTTCTCCACAGTAGATCAATCCCCAAATTGATTGGTCCTACACCTTCACTGGACCAAGAGAAGAAGTTTCCCACTGAAAGCCCCATCTCCAGGCCACCCAGTTGTTCCAGACTCCAAGCTTTGTGATCGGCTGTGGTCGAAGTCCAACCTAGACAATTCACCAGACCAGGAGACTTCATCTGGAGCTTGCTAGGATCCAATCGAAGGTGCAACAACTCTCAGATCGAAGCTTCACTTCTCTGAGCAAAGGTATGAACTCATTCTTCTTCCCGAGCTTACAGAGATTCTCCATTTCATTTGAATAAATTTCAATGCATGTTTACCGTATGGATGTGTTCGTCTCTTCAAGACGAATCCATAGAGCATAAGAACACGAAAATCCGTTGAGAATCGAGTGAGAAATTAGGGTTAGAAGGTTGACGGTCACGGGTGCACACCAGTCGTAGACGATGACCAGGAGCCGTTGGATTTCGCGTGTATCGAGCAGACGGTTTAGATCGCGCCGGATGAGGAGACGGAACGATACAGCGGGCCCCGGGACGGCCGACTCGGATGGCGGCGCCCAATCACGGCGCGACACGTACCCCTTCGGAGTCGCCGATGTTTCGCCGGCGCCGCGTGGATAAGTAGATAAATAGGGTATTTAATGTATTTATTAAATATCAGAAACTTTAAAAATTCATAACTTTGTGTAGGAAAATCAGAAAAATAAAATAAAAATACCCTCTTGCTCAGTGAACAGAGGAGAATAATGTGGAAAAGAAATCATTTAATTTCATCAAGTATTTTATTTTTTATAATTTATTTACTCTCTCGCATACATTTAATTCTCCATGCATGTATACAATTCACCATGGCATGAGACCATAGGGCTTTGAAGCCTCTGAATTTGGGAACATTTCCTGAATTTTCCAAAGTCGAGGTCATCCCTACGAAGAGTTATTGATTTTTCAAATTCATGTCACTGTTTTGAGTATTTTAATTCCAATAAATAGCATGTTGTGAAATAAATTCTAGGAAAATTTGGTGATGTTCCTTATGACCAGAGAACCCTAGGAAAAATAGGTTTTGAGTTAGTTCATTTTAGACAACCCTAATTGGCTTAAACACTCAAAATAGGTCTCTAATTAATTAGAGCTTACCATACATCAAATTGACTTCAAATCAATTCTCCATTGACCTTTAGGGTCAGAAGAACCCACCATAAAAATTTGAGGTCAATTGGACTTGGTTAGCCCTATTAATTGGGTCGATTAAGCCATTTAGTTATTTTAAACTTTAAAAATTCATAACTTTCAAAATATCTTTCAAAAATTCACCAAATTGGTTTTGGAACCTCTCTGATATCAGGGGAATTTAAGAAAATTAAAATTTCAATTTTCTAAAAAGTTGATTTTTAATATTATTTTAATATTTTTAATAATTAAAAAACAATAAAAATCACAAAAATAATAAAATTCACCAAAATGTCACATTTTGAATTTTAATCACTTAGGAACAAACCCCATATTTTTCTTAGGCCTATTGGGTGAGATATTAATTTTTAAAGCTCTAGGGTAATTTTAAAATTAAAAAATGTATTTTCTAGCATTTTCACTAAAATAATTATAATAAATCATAGAAAAATCATAAAATTGCAAAATTTGCTTCTCTGATTTCCTTGATATCAGAGAGATTTTTGAAAAACATAAAATTCATTTTTCAACATTTATTTTATTTTTAAATTAATTAACACTCCAGAACTTAAAATATTTATAATAAAAATAATATAATTCAAAAAATCACCAAAATTGGTCCAAGTGGTCCCCTAGTCATTAGGAATGTCCCCTAATTTTCTTAAGGACAGAAACTTTCCCTTGGTCATGTTATTAAATTTTCCTTGGAAATCTCTATTTTCTACCAAAAATAATTATATAAATAAATTAAATACAGAAAAATCTCATTTTCTCCTCTCATGTCTTTATTGACATATGAGTGAAGTCACATAAAAATTTCAAGTTCATTTGAGTTCAATTTAGTGAGTTATGAAATTATTAAGCTTAAAGGGTAAAGTGGTAATTAAATTTCTTTTAATCCTTAATTAAAACTTTAGGTTTAATAATAAAATTAACAAGTAAAATATTTGATCCTAATCTGATTTGGATGATTGAAATTTAATAATTGAAGGGTAGAAACCCACTAAGCAATTTAAAATGATTAAACTTTAATTAAATAATTGATTAAATTTGGAAGAATAATAAAATTGGAATTATTAAAATAGGGATATTATTAGGAAGAGATTTATTCTTTAATTTTAAAATCCCTAAATTAATCATTTCATTAGTGTTTAATTCCTAATTAAAATGATAATTCAAATTTAAAATATTAAAAGACTTAATCATTAAACTAAAATTAAATTATTGAACTCTTTTAAAATTTTAATTAAATTAAAATGAATAAAATTAAATTGAATTAAAAATTAAGTTAAATCAAATTAAATCAAATTAAAAATTAAATTAAAGATTAAATTAAATTAAAAATTAAATTAAATTAAATTAAATTAAATTAAAAATTAAATTAAATTAAATTAAATTAAATTAAATCAAATTAAATAAAAAAATTAATTAAATTAAATCAAATTAATTCAATGTAACATCAAATCAAACTAAATTGAATTAAATTGAATTAAATTAAATTAAATTGAATTAAATTAAAATTAAATTAAATTAAATTAAATTAAATTAAGTTGAATTAAATATAACATCACCTAAGAGATAAAGAATTCAAAATAAATCTAAAATAACTTGAACACTATTCCAAATTTAAACCCTTCAATTGAAATTAAGCTAAATCACAAACCATTTGAACACCAATTTACCCTCAAAAGCTTTAGTTATCATAACTCCTAAACAGAATATTAAATGAAATGTTACTTCACTTATAGGACATTCAAATATCTTAGTTCACTCGAGCAAGTTAACAAAACTTGAAAACCTCGGACGATCGATTCATTTACACAATTAAATTCATTTGGACTCGAAACAATCCTAGAAATATTGAAAAGATGTTTAAGATTCTTCTTAAACACTTCCTCAATCCGATAGGATATTTACAAGAACAATTGAACTTAGTTGTTCTTTGATGAAGAAAATCGTCTTCAAACCAAAAACACAAGGAACCTAGACGTCATAGGAAATGACTAGCTATAGGATTAGGAATTTGGTAGAAATCCATAACCCTTACCTTAGCTTTACCTAGAACTTGCTTAAATATTCTAACCGTGTTTTAAGTGCAGCTTGGGATGACGGGAAGACCCTCCAGGTACGCTTTTATTTTATTGCGATCTACTTTACGGTAATTTATTTAATCGCATCGCATTTATTTTTCTTGCATGATAAACAACGAGTTGCATGAAAACCTACACCTTTAGGACGTAAACCAAAACTGAAACCCATAACTAAATTAAAAGTCATTACAAGATAAAATTCACCGCCACAACATTTCGAAATATAAGACAACTCAAAATTTAATCACAAACAGAACACAAAACTACAATTACAACTGAATTAAAACGTCCTGTTGGATGATCGGGAATACCTCGGATGATGTAACCTACGTGTTGCTAACGGGATTTCCCACGGTCTAAATGAAAGTGTGGAACTCATTCGAGTTGAGTTTAGCAAATTCATCCGGACTAAGTGAATCCGATAAAAATAATGATGCCGAAGGATGGAACCGTGGGATCTTAACCGGTGTTGTTATAATCAACTTTAAGATTTGTTTTAATTAAAACACAAAAAACACTTGGAAATTAAGACTTCTCTAAACCAAACACTTTTCTCATCTCCCGATTTATGATTTCTAAAACTAAACCTCCGCAACAACAAGGAGCTCGGAGCATGGTGGGCAAAGCACGGCCATCGTCGTCAGGCAAATCGAAATCTACATCCAGCAAAACTTTCCTAGAATTAAACAACAAAGCCATAGGACTTCGAGGTAGTTTGCCTAGTGCAACATAAATCCTCAACTCTTCGTTAGGCATTTGCATTGTAAATTAAGCCCTAACCGGTCTTAGGATTCCGAGGTAGTCGTCCGATACGACATAAACCCTCATATCTTCCAGGCTATTTGTATGATTTTATCATATAAATATAAGCCCTAATTAATTAAAATTGGCAAGATTAAAACATTAAATAAACATTAGGACTTTCCTAAATTCAAACCAAACAATAGGATAGTTTGGGAAGTTGCCAAGATTCTTCTTGGATCCTCAGCTTCTCCTACTTTTCTTCCATTGGACTCCTAAAATAAAATGTTCCAAACTTGATCCATTCCCTATTGAGATTCAAAAATTCAATTCTTTGAAAACTTAAACTTTGAAATTCTTGAGAGCAGAATTATTGATTATTATCAAGAGTTTTCTTAGGTGATTCCCGTCACTTAAGATGCAATTAACTATAGTGGCTTGCCCTTATAGGGAATTTTAATGAACCCAGGTAATATAAACCCTATTTAATGTTTTCATATTAAGCAGGGGAATTTGTCAGCTTATAAAATTGGTTCGCAGACCAAACGGATGTCACAAATCTTCTAGTTTATTTAACCGAGCCCCACCATCAAGCAGATGTGTTTATCCTAAGGGATAGATACACGGCTCATGATGCGGTGCTCGTTTATATAAACTATTTGGGATGTGAGATCGGTTTCGATTTCATATCTTAAAATCTTCAAATTTAAAATTATTTTTAAAATCAAATACTACTTTCTAAATTATATCTATATTTAAATTAAATTTAAAATTCGCCGACAACTTCTGTAGGCGACCCCCCTTTTTCAAAATAAAACACATAACCTAAAAATATGCCGACAAACCTGTCCCATGGCCAGTGGTCAATGGAGCTCTTCTTCTCCTCCCCTGAGCAGCTGATCCCAACCTTCAATTGATCCTGGGAAGCCCTCTATCCATGGCTATTTAAACACCACTACCTCCACGGCCAAAAGGGTTGATGCACTGGACCTTAGCCAAACTCTGCCAAATTGATCCCAAACTCTTCACACAACCTAGAGCAGTTGATCCCCACTGAAATCCAGCCCTAAAACCCCCTCTGTGAGTTTAATTTCTGAGCTCAATCTCAAGCCCAAAAACAGGACACTCCACCACAGTGAGAAAAACTCCAAATTGATCGACCCTACACCATCACCAGACCAAGAGAGGAAGTTCCCCAATGGAAGCCCCCTCACCAGGCCACCCATTTGTGTTGGATACCAAAGCTCGAAATTGGGTTTGGTGGAAATCATACCTAGGTAATTCACCAGAACCAGCGGCTTCATCCGTAGGCTCCTCCAGCTCCAACGAACGTGCCAAACACATTCAATTGAGGCTTCACCTCTTGAACCAAGGTATGGAAACTTCTCTTGCTCCCGAGCTTCTAGCGATTCTCCATTTTGTTTCACTTAATTTCGATGCATGTTAGCCGTAAGGATAGACTTCTCTAGGCTAGAAGAGCATGTAGGAAGAAACCACACTCAATTTGGTTGAGTATCGAGTGAGATCTTAGGGTTAGAAGGTGGACGGCTCTCGGGTTGAACCAGACGGGGACGATGATCAGCCACCGTTGGATGGCGCGTGTAATGAACGAATGGTGGAGATCAAGCCGGACGAAGAGATGGAATGGGACCGCGGGACGCGTGGTTGCCGAGTCTGATGGCGGCGTCAAATAGGAGCGCGCCGCGTGGAGCTTCGACCTGGACGAGGATGATTTGGCGCCGCGTGGATAAGTAGGAAAATAGGGTATTTTTGAATTATTTAAATGACCTGACCTTAGAAAATTCATATCTTTGCATAGAAAAATCACAAAAAAAACTAAAAATACCTTCTTGCTCAGTGACAGAGGAGAATGATGAGGAAAAAGAATTAATTTATTTTGTTTAGTATTTAATTTTTAATTAATTAAACACTGATTTGAGTATTTTAATTCTCCATTCACACACATTTGACCATGGCATGAGACCATATGGCTTTTGTAGCCTCTGTTCTTGGGAACATTCCCTGAATTTTCCAAGGCCAGAGGCCATCTCTATGACAAGTTATCTATTTTCCTAATTTTTGTGTCTGTTTTAGCATTTTAATTCAATAATTTCATATTGCTTAGAAAACTCTAGGAAAATTAAGGGAAGTATCTTATGACCAGAGGACCCTAGGAAAATTATGGTTTGACTTAACTCCTTAGAAATAACCCTAATTAGCCTAAACACTTAAAACTAAATTTTAATTAATTAGGAGTAACCACACAATAAAATCACTTGAAATAAACTCTCCACTACCACTTAGGGTACAGAGAACCTTACATAAAAATTTGAAGTCAATTGAAAATGATTTAACCCACTAAATTAATTAATTAAATTACATGGTCATTTTTAAACTTTAAAAATTCATAAAACCAAAAATATATTTAAAAAATTCACCAAACTTGTTTTGTGGGCTCTCTGGTGTCAGAGGAGTCTAAGAAAATTAAAATTAGAATTTTTCTAAAAATTTCATTTTTAACCTATTTTTAAATATTTTAACAATTAAAAAATAATAAAAATCACAAAAATAATAAAATTCACAAAAATTTCATGTTTTGTTTCTTAATGACTTAGGAACCAACCATATATTTTTCCTAAGTCCCTAGGAAAAGATATTGAATTTCAAAAGCTTAATGTAATTTTTAATGTTAAAAAATGAATTTTCAAACTTTCTCACTAAAATAATTCTAATAAATCAAAGAGAAATCAGAAAAATATAAAATTTGTTTCTCTAAATTTCTTGAGGTTAGGGAGATTTAAGAAAAATATAAAATCCATTTTTTAACTTTAATTTTATTGTATAATTAATTAACACTCCAAAACTTAAAATAATTATAATAAATAAAATATAATTCAAAAATCACCAAAATTGGCCCAAGTGATCCCCTGGTCAGTAGGAACATCCCATAATTTTCTTAAGGATAGAAACCTCACCTTGGTCATGTTGTTCAATTTTCATTGAAAACTTTTATTTTTCATTAAATTAATTATATGAATTAAATTAAAAATGGAAAAATCACATTTTCTCCTCTAAAGTCTTAATTGACATGTGAGTGATGTGACATAAAAATTTCAAGTTCATTTGAGCTCAATTTAGTGAGTTATGAAGTGAATATGCTTAAGAGGGCATAAGAGTAATTAAGTAATTTAACCCTAATTAATACTTTAGGCCTAATTAAAGGGAGGGATAAACATTTGATCTTAAATTCTCTCTTGGATGATTGAAACTTAGGGAATTAAGAGGTAGAAACCCATTTAACTATCTCCAACATCAAAAATGAAATTTTGATTAATTACATCATTTAAATTTTGGAAGAATAAATTAAAAGTTGAATTATTAAGGTTAGGGATATGACTTAAGAAGATGTCAATTCTTTAATTTAAAATCCCTAAATAAATCACCCCAATAAAATTCAACTCTTAATTAACTCTAAAAAATGATGATTGAAAATAATAATTAAAAAGAAACAATCCTTATTTAAATTAAAAGTTTAAAACATTAAATAATTTAATAACTAAATTCAAGTAAACATGAAATATTAAAACTAATTTGAAATCCCTTAAAATTCAATCTAAAACAAATTTGAAATGCTAAAAATTAATCTCAAAACAATTCACAATTAAAGTGTGAAAATCAAACCAATTAAAGATCAATCTAAAATATTATAATTAAATTAAGACAAATTTAAATCATTGAAAATTTAAACAGAATTAAATAATTTATGTACCTCTTTCAACCTAAATAATATAAAACTTTTAACAAAAAAATTCAACCTAAAATTTTATAAGTAAACTAAACTGTCTTAAACCAACAATTCAACTTTAATCAAAGATTGTCAAATTCCTCAATAAACTAATCTGCCCCTGAAGACCCTCACATTTATAACCTTTAAATAAAGTATCAAGTGAAATGTCACTTCACTCATCGGACAATCAAATGTCCAAGTTCACTGAGCAAGAAATAAAACTTAACTAAATTCTCGGATGACCAATTCACTTGTACGATGAAATTCATTTGGACTCGAAATAATCTCAGAAGCATTGAAAAGATGTTCAGGACTCGTCCTAAACACTTTCTCAATATGATGAGGTGTTTTAGAAGAACAATTGAACTTAATTGTTCTTTGGTGAAGAAAATCATCCTTAGCAAAACACCAAAACCTAGTCGTCATAGGAATTGACTAGCAATAGGATTAGGATTTTGGTAGACAACTAGAACCTTCCCTTAGCTTTACCTAGGTGTTTTCTTGTTGCAAATATATAAATGCTTTAACATGTGTTTTAAATGCAGTTGGTGGAAATAAGAAGACTCTTCAGGTACACATTTAAGTTTTTTGCAATTTACATTTAGCAATTTATTAAATATCTTACTTTCCTGTATTTATAAATGCATGAAAATGATCAAACCCAGCATGTTTAAACAACTCAAAATGTAATCACCAACAAAAACAAAACTGCAATTGCAACTAAATCAAATCGTCTCATTGGATGGTCGGGAATCCCTCGGATGATGTAACCCACGTGTTGCTAACGAGATTTCCCACGGTCTAAATGAAAGTGTGGAACTCATTCAGTTGAGTTTAGCAAATTCATTTGGACTAAGTGAATCCGATGAAAATAACGGAGTGTTGGGATGACGGAACCGTGGGATCTTAATCGGTTATGTTTAACCAACTTTAAGATTTATTTTAATTAAAATACTAAGCCACCTCAATTTTCAACCTTTCTAAAACAAAAACACTTCTCTCATCTCTTGATTGTCATCTTCTAAAACTAAACCTCTGCAAACAACAAGGAGCTTGAAGCATAGTGGGCAAATGGCCATCTTCATCAGCAAAACTTGTGTTAACTTCAAAGAAAACTTTTCTTAGTATTAAATAACAAAACCATAGGATTCCAAGGTAGTTTGCTTAAGTGCAACATAAATCCTCAACTTTTCGTTAGGCATTTGCATAATCATATTATGCAAATTAAGCCCTAACCGGTCATAGGACTCCGAGGTAGTCGTTTGGTACGACATAAACCTCACATCTTCGAGGCTATTAGTGTGATCATGTCATACAAATATAAGTCCTAATTAATTAAAATTGGCAGGATTGAAACATTAAATGAACTCTCAAATTGAAGCTGACCCACTTTTTAATATGTTTGCAATTTATGTTTATAGCAACGGCACCAAAAACTTGATTCCGCTTTAATATATATATATATATAATTATATGATTGAATGTTTAATGTGGATTCTACGCAAGTATACGTATCGTATCAAGTAATACAGGGCTCTAGTGGAGTCCTGGTTATCAATCCCATGAGGAAGTTTTTAACGGATTTGTTATCGCCTAAATTTAAAGGAATTACTTACTAATATAGTAAACGTAAATTTAAAGTAACTAAAGCAAACTAAAGTAAACTAATGCTTGAAATAAAGTTGATTTAAATAATTCAGAAAAAGTATCCTTCTCCTTGTTTTTAGAAAATTAAGTGAATGATGATTTTAAATAGAATTCTTAAATTGTATTGTGACAAATAGGAGCATTCCTATTCTTTACCCTTTGGTCCAAGTGCAAAGAACATCGACTAATCCTATGTTTGATTACCGAATCGCGGCTAGCTGGGAGGATACTGGCTGCCACTTCGTAGCTCTCACGTTCCCCTCACCTGAGGGCTAACATCTACACTTCAGCTCTCAAACAAGAGGACCAAATTGAATATTTTAGTCTGTCACTAAAATGTCCAATTCTACGTCCGATAATTAATATTTCCCTATTTATTTGCACCCTACTTCTAAGGCTTTTGACTTCCCTGAATATTGGATGTAATTTTTACTATAGTTGATAATTCATTATATTTTAACAACTTAATTGGCCAGATTGAAAGTATATTAAGTTTTTTAAGTAAAATTATCACACTTTATTTTAATATATTAGGTACTTCTATTTAATTTCATCAATTCACATAATTTTCATAAACAAGGAGAAAGACTAAGAAAACTACTCAGAATGCATGGGAATAAAACAAAGCATGGATTTCATTTAAAGTTAACAACAACAATAAACAAAGATACTTATCTTAATTTCCTCCCAAGCGGACTCCTTGAAGTTCCTTTGACTTTTCCTTCTAGTACAGCAAACTTCTAAATAACACTCAAATAAACTAAAGAAACTCACTAATGATAAACAACAGACACACTCAAGACTCTAGAGACACACTAAAACACTAGAATTCGGCCTCTATTTATAGAGGTAAGCAAAGGTCCAAGGGGTGCTTAAACACCTCTTCAAAAAGTTTCCAGGTTCAAAGTATTTGCATTTTGAACTATCTCGCCGTCGGCGGGAAACGATCTCGCCGTCAGCGGGGCTTCTAGAAGGTCTTCAAACCGCGCGATCTCACTGTCGGCGGGCTCGGGCTCGCTGTCGGCGAGGTAGTTATAAATCCTTCAGAAATTCTCCTTATGATCTCGCCGTCGGCGGCCTCGATCTCGCCGTTGGCGACTTAGTTTAATTTGCATGAATTTCTTCCTTTTTGATCCAAATTCGCTCCATTTCATGCTTTTTGCTTCCATGACTTATAAATCTTCATTCCTGCAATAAAATAAAGAAAATACCTTTCTTTAAAGTGCAATTTCATCAAAAATAGATATGAATTTCTTAATGAATTTTTCTGTGATCAAAATCCCCCAAACTTAATTATTACTTGTCCTCAAGTAATTTTAATACTAAATAAAAATAATGATTTCTGTAATAGAATTTTTCAATTCAGATATACTATGAATTAAATTTAAATATTATTATAGTAAAGTTGAATAGAAATATTTCTAAGTAATTAAATTAACTTTATAGATATAAGATTATCTAGTTATCAGGTCTAAGATTTCTAGTTTTCTATTTATTTCAGGAATGACTATATTTAAAAGAGTAAATTACTTAAGATATTTAGATGATAGGAAGTTCAAGAAAATACTATTTAGTAAAATACTTATATATATATATATATATATATATATAAGTTTAGAAATATAATTAAGTTCTACCTTTTAGGTTGAATCCATTGAAGCCAATTTTTGATAAGACATCTCCTCAAGCTTCTCCTCACTTATATTTTTCTTTCTTTTTTTTTCTTTTTGGATTGATTTTCAATCCTTTTTCTTCTTTTTTTTAAGTGAGGATTATTGTATTTGGATAGCCTGTTAATAATTTTGAACTTCAATTTATCTTCCTAAATTTGAAACTTAAAATATTTCCTTGCTTATATATATTTCATAACTTTTACTTCATTGAGTTTCTATCCTTTCTTTTTCACTTAAATACTTAAGAATTTTCAATTTTTAGAATATAGTTTTCCTTACTTTAAATAGTTTACATTATTCTTATTCCTTTTAACCAAATATCTTATTCTATTAATTAATTGAATTACTAGAAACATTTTATTTAACTTTATATAATAATTAAATAAAGTAATTCATGTTTTTTTAATTGAAAAACTACTATAGAAAATCATTTAATAATAATTTTTGAAAATAGAAATTAAGAACAATTTTAATAATTAAATTTGTATTTTTACCTTCCCCCAAACTTAAATTTTTCTATCTATACTAAATAATGAAAAAGGGAAAGTATATAGTAAAATTCATCATACCTTTGAGCTTTAGGTATTTCTTTTCTTTGAAATTTTTGCAGGCTTTTTTATTACTTACAGAACCTGTACTGTTAGTATTCTTCCACACATATATAATATTTAAAAGAAAGTGCAGGGATGAAAATTTTTAAAATAAGTATCAAACATAACAATTGAAAACTTAATCTATTACTACACATACAATCAACTAATCTACTTTAAAATATATTAAAACAACCTAAACAATGTTAACATTCATAACTTATAAAAACTTAAACTAACATCCTATATATATAAAAAAATTGCAAACTAATTTAACACACATAAGAAGTATAATATCACAGCTCAAGCAAACAAACAAACATACCAAGTCCATAGTCCACAGAAAGTACTGAAATATTACACACGGAATAATAAAGTTTCCAAAAAAACAAATCTAAACAAACTAAATAAACTAAACAAAGGCTCTAATCTTCTGCATTAAAATCCCAAGCTATGTCATCTCCCTGATCTCCAGGCTGAGAAGGCTGAGCAGGCTGGTACTTGTGAATAGCGGGGGCACTCAGGAAAGACAACATCTAAATCACCACTCCTATAGCGACGTTCAACTTCGTAGTAGGCAAATTCATATTCTGAATGACGCTGGAGATATTCACTATCGTAATCATGTCTTTTTTCCAATCCATCAATCCTGTGATCCAGATGATCAAATCTTCTCTCCATAGTCTCTCCAAACTGCTCAAAACTTCTTCTACTCAAGGTTAACTCATTCATCAGATCTTGAAGGGTAGGGGTGGTGGGTCGAGGAGGATCATAATCGGTAGAGGGGATATCTCTACTTGATGAAGGCATGTAACTCCTCGTTCCTGATCTCCATCCTTCATGGGATTCATAAGTCTTAATATTGGAGGGAGTGATAGGTTTCATGGGCTCTATCCATTCCTCATCTTCTCTTGCCTCAACTCCAGAGAGTTGGCGAGTGCAAAAATCAAACCGGGATGTCCCAATCCTCTTCCACTCTCACTTCGAGCAGATGGCTAAGATATTTCTATTAATAATGTTACCTATGTTGATGCTCCTATTGTTCGAATACGTAAATTTAGAATTGCTCTATCTCTTGTTACCTCACTATGGTGATAAGTGGGTAACAATGTAGAGTAAATAAAATAATGCCAGGCTTTAGAGATTGCATTTAACATAGAAAGAGGGAAATTTACCCTTTCCCGCTGCTTAATCTTCCAAACTCCATTCCCGTCAGTGAGAAAGTCTATAACTTTTCCAGAGGTCCTTCCGCAGTACCGAAAGTATCATACTCGCTAGTATGTAGATCACGAACTTCATAGAACAAGTTTATTCTTGCAGCGCTGAATTCAACCATAAATCCCCGTACCTTTACTGATGCATCCTCGATTGCCGTCAAATTTGCATAGAATTCCTTCACTACTTCCACAGCTGCTCTATATGAAACATAACAGAAGTTTTCCCATCCTCGTTCCTTTATTACTCGCTCCACTTCTCCTCCTGGATTCTTGAAAACTCGATCCGCAATGCACTTCCTTCCTTGAATATTTTCAAAATATCGATTTTGCGCTCGTGCATTGATGAATCGGTCAGTGTCGTAATCCACTCTTCGTTTTTGTCGAGGAGTCATTCGTTCGATCTATAAAAGTCACAAAAAATTCTAACTAAACTTCCAAATATTAATAAGATGGCTTACTACAACATCTAAAATCGATTTAAATCAATCTCCATGGATTTCTTCCAAGTAATTTCTCCACATTTCGAATTTTTCCAAAATTTCCCAATGTAGAAGAAATCCCTGGTGAAAATCAAAAATTTTTGCATAGGAGTGAAGCTCTTACCGAGAGAAGATGAAATCCGGTGTCAAAAAGTCTTGAAATCACTTCAAATCCGAGATCTCTCAAGCCCAAGGTCGATTTTTCAAATATTTGAGGAAAGGGATGATGAATAGTGTCGGTTGACCGGTCAAATATAGGTCTTTTCGTGATCTCGCTGTCGGCGAGCTAATTAATTTGATAAGGCAAAAGTTTCGGGAAAAATCCACCGTCGGCGAGATCGGTCTCGCTGTCAGTGGGTTTTCTCGCTGTCGGCGAGATAATTCTCGCCGTCGGTGAGATCCCAAAATTTTTAAATTTTTAAAATTCGTCAATCATTTTCAACCTCGATTTGCCTTTAATCAATCTTCCGATCACTTAATTTAATAATAGTATGAAGATTAGATACTTAAACTCACAAAAAAGTTCACACAACACAAACAATATAACTTTATATATGAAATCCATGAGACTTACAAACTTCACACTAACAACTTAACACATACTTAACTTAAATGTTCAAATTTATAATACTCAGCATCGCAATCCACACCACAACACTCTAAATGCTGAGACATAACAATTACATAAATTCTCATCAATTCTGAGATGATCAAATCAAAGTTCGACTCATAATAAAACCTAAATCCAAATTAACACATATATACACAAATATATGACATAAACATAGAAATGTTTCCTACTCTTCGATTGTCCGAACTAACATCTTCTCTCGATATTTCCGATGCGACGCGAGTGCATAAATAAATTGTAGAAAGGCCCGAAAGGGAATTCGCGAGAGATTCTTCATTAATTCATCCTTTCTGTCTTAGTAGATGAATAAAACTGGCCTCCAGATGTCCAGTATGATCAAAGTGCTCCTTCATTCTCCAATTAATGTGATCAAACATATCAGAGATATTGTCAATGGAATTCATCACATTTTGCAATTCTTTCTCCAATCCTTTAATCTTCTTCAGAATGAAATTAGTTTTATCAGTAAAGGGCCTTGCTAAAGGATTGTTCTGTGATGCTCTGTCAGAAATAATGGTAATCTCATCATTGTTATCCAAAGTTGGAAACATATCAGTAGGATCCAGTGGTTTCCATGGTAAAAGTACTTTTTCCCAAGCCTCATAAGAAACTTGGTACCGACTGCATAAAGCAAATATAGTTGATGGGTGTCCAAGTTCATGCACCGACCCATGCATAATCAATCCCAATGCGTACTTTACTATTATCGATCCAACATCGATAGGTAATCCAATTTGAATACAGTAGTTTAAAATAGCGCATTCCTTTGAAACTTTATTTACCCTCATAGTAGGTAATAATTTTGATGATATAAAGAAATGCCAATGCTTCGAGACAGGGTTAAGAAGTGATGCAGAAAAACTGACATACCCGTCTTCGCGTAACTCCCAATCATCAGGTTGTCGGTCAGGTATTTATAGATCTCGTTCATATTGTATCTTGAAGGCACAAAGTTGGAATAATGACAAACAGAGGTATTTTCTATAGAAAATAATTCTTTTACCCTTGAAGGAGTAAATGTTACCCATCTTCCTCTGACGTAGACATTTCCATTGTTGATCGCATGTAAATTAGAGTAAAACTCTTTAACTACTTGGAATAACTACGACGGATGTCGTATAACAAAATACCTCCCAATGCCGCTGCGCGATCATTTCTTCGATTTTTGTAGTGGAATTCTCTACTCCTCTGTTGACAAATCCTCTTTCTTTAATAAGTCTTTTTTTCATCAAACCTTTGTTGAAGATACGCTGCGCCTCCGAACTGACGAATTTTCTTCAGTTGAAAACTTCAGTTTTTGTGGTTTCTAAGAGTTTGGTGGCCATTTCGGATTGAAAGGATTGGTCTCTAGTCGTTTCCAAGGAAGAAAAAGTGAAAATTTGGATTTGGGATAATTTCCTACGAAGAAATGGCTTAGATCCGTCCAAAATCGCACGAAAAATCTTTAAGAAACCAAATTTTCAACAACCTCGCCGTCGGCGGGAAGTTTCTTGCCGTCGGCGAGCTAGTTATAGAACTGACTCAAATTTGGCACGAGATCTCGCTGTCGGCGAGAATCGACCTCGCCGTCGGCGAGATTTCGTAAAATTGTCCAATTTCGCTCTGGTCCGAATATTTTCTGATCTCATCATATAGGTTCAAATTTGTGATGATTCTTATAAAAAATTTGAGTAGTAAGATTTGTTTTAATAATATAGATGTTGACCTCATTTTTTTATGAGGTCTTCTCTTCTTCTTTTAGTGCTTAGGATCTAGCCTTAGGCTTTTCCTTTGACTATCTTAGAGGATTAGAATTGGGACCCACCTTTTAGAAATTCAAACCACTTCTAAACTCCCCGCAAACTCCACAAACTTGATCGTAGACCCCTAATCACCTAGAGGGTTGAAATCAAATGTGGAAGTTTAAAGGATGAGTTCCTATGGGACTCTTTGGCACTTAGGACCGCCATGGGTGGCTCAGTGCAGTGAAGGGTTGACTTACACACACACTACACCTACACACTACACTTTCACACACTTCCTAAAAACACACCCATACCCGACTTGACCTCCCGACTCATGTAGGTGATTCACATGGATGGTCCTTAACCCCTAAGCCCTTGGCTAAGAGGGTTAGGAACAACATAGTGAATGCCTCAAATGAGTCCCTTCATGGCTCATGTGGGCTTGATATGGCTTCATGGCTCAATCAAAATGATTTTATTCCACTTACATTCACCTAATCTTCCATTTTCCAAATTTTCAATTTTTGACCCCCGGAACCCTACACCCGCCAACCTACCCAAAGCCCTGAATTACCCAAATTTCTCAAAATTTCCAAATCACCCAAAATTCCTCAAAATCATTCCCAAACATTTTCACATCACTCAAATTGATCATCCATACCCAAAAATATCAAAAATTCCAAAAATACCTCCCAATACCCTCCAAATACCCAAAATACTCCTCCTAGCCAAAAAATCCAAAAATTCAGAAAATTCCCAGAAAATTTCAGAAAATCCCAAATATTCCCAATTTCATTTTTTTCAACTACACCATGGGCCAATTTTGTCAATTTACCCTACTTTTATCAAAACCCCCAATTTGACCCATTTTAACTCTAAGTGAACCCAATGTCAAAACTAAACCTACCCAATTGACCCAAATTCTGGTCCAATTCAATTCTAAACTTCAATTCAACATCCCCAACACCAATCTAGACCAAATCCAAGCCCAATTTGATTGAAATTTGGATCCAATTTCACTTTTGGCCTTAAAGCCCAATTTGGACCCATGACCCAAACTTAGCCCAAACTCACCCAATTCAACTCCAATTAACCCCAAATCTTTTCTAAACCTTCCTTAACATCCCCATAAACAAAACACTAACATGATTTGCCCAAGATTTTGATCCAAACCCCACTCAAATTCAACCCAAAGCTAAAAGGCCCATTTTCGACCTAAACCCAAACCTAACCCAAATGAGCCCAAACCCCAAAATCAAAACCCATCAAAGCCAAAACCTCTTTGAAACACTCCCATAAATATTTCCCAACATTAATTTTACATCAATTTCAACCCTAGCCTAACATTGGCCCAAGTTAGCCCAATTTGACCTACATAGGCCCACTTACCAATTAAACCCAAATTCAAACCAATTCAAGTCCAAATCACACCAAATTGACTCCAAACCACTCATGACACATCCCTAAACCAAACTCAACAATTATTTGGCCCAACCTCTTTACAAAATTTCTATCCATAAATTTATTTTCAAACCTAAAAGCCCACTTCCCTAAACCTTCCTAAAAGCTCATTTCCACCAAATACAAAAGCCCAAAATTGGCCATAAAGCCCACATGACATTTCCATTTGCCATCCATTTAATCAAAGCCATTCCCTAAGTTATAATTCCATCATCAAACAATTCCAAATCAAGCCCCATACAAATTCACATCAAAATATCAAAATTTTTCTTAAATCCATTTACATGAAATTGACTTGACTTTTCCCAAGCCAAAGGTGAGCCATGAAGCCATGCATGAGCCACATGGAAGCCATGAGAGCCTCTTTACATGTCACCATACCATATTGGGTAGGAAGGAGGGCCCCTTTCCTTAATCCCTAAAGCTCATTAGCCTTAATCATGATTCACCTAAACCTAAATTTAATCCAAATATATTTGGATGGAGACTTCTCCATGCCAAACCAACTGATCCCTTTGATCCCCCACAGGCACCCAAAGCCACCTTGAAGGGTGCACCAAGCCCAAATGGGTGAGTTGACCCATTTAGACCCAAAAACTAGCCATGCCCCATTCTACTTTGGATCAAAGCCTTTACACTTGGCATTTGCCAATTGCTTGCACAAACACCCAGCCACGACCCACTCGACCCCGAGGGTGACCCTTGCTCTGGCCGACCACCCCGATCGCCGGAAAACTCCATGGCCGAGAGGTCCAAGTCAATCCAAGCTTGGAATTCTCACTGTCGAGCCGCCCCATGCCCAAGTGGCCATTGCGACTGTTCTTCACTTGCCATGAGCAGTCGATCCGACCCTCAACTCCCCACGGAGGCCCTCCAGCCACGCTATTTAAACTCCCCACCTCTCGGCCATGAAGAGGTGCTGAACCGAACCATACCAAAACTCGCCAAAATCACTCCTCACTCCCCTCTAGACTTAGAGCAATTGATCCCCACTCGTTCTCCTCGCTCTAATACCCATTGATTGAGCTCGATTTTGAAGCTCGATTCTCGAGCCGAACGGGACATTCCCGAATCCTTCACCAAAATCAAATTAAACTCACCTACACCTTCACCGAGCCAAGAGAAGAAGTTTTCCAGGTGAAAGCCCCTCTCCGAGGCCACCCATTTGTTCCGGACTCCAAAGGTTGTGATCGGCCTTGGTGGAAACTACACCTGAGCGATTCACCACATCCCCGGAGCTTCATCCCTAGCCTCCTCGCGGCTCCAACGAACGTGCAAAACATCTCCGATCGAGGCTTCACCTCTCGGAGCAAAGGTATGAACTAATTCTTCATCCCGAGCCTCCGGAGATTCTCCATTTCAAATGCTTTAATTTCGATGCATGATAACCGTATAGATGTGTTCGTCTCTTCAAGACGAATCCATAGAGCATAAGAACATGAAAATCCATTGAGTATCGAGTGAGATATTAGGGATTTAGTGTGGACGGCTCTCGAGTGAGGACACTTGGGGACGATGAACGGATGCCGTCCATTTAATACACGCGCGCACGGATGGCCAGGATCGCGCCGGATGAGGAGACGGAACGATACAGCGGGCCCCGGGACGGCCGACTCGGATGGCGGCGCCCAATCACGGCGTGACACGTACCCCTTCGGAGCTGCCGATGTTTCGGCGGCGCCGCGTGGATAAGTAGAAAATTAGGGGTATTTTCTATTTATTTAATTCCCTAAACTTCAAAAATTCATAACTTTGTGTAGGAAAATCATAAAAATAAAATAAAAATACCCTCTTGCTCGGTGAACGGAGGAGAATAATGTGGAAAAGAAATCATTTAATTTCATCAAGTATTTTATTTTTTATAATTTATTTACTCTCTCGCATACATTTAATTCTCCATGCATGTATACAATTCACCATGGCATGAGACCATAGGGCTTTTGAAGCCTCCGAATTTGGGAACATTCCCTGAATTTTCCAAAGTCGGAGGCCATCCCTATGAAGAGTTATTGATTTTTCAAATTCATGTCACCTGTTTTGAGTATTTTAATTCCAATAAATAGCATGTTGTGAAATAAATTCTAGGAAAATTTGGTGATGTTTCTTATGACCAGAGAACCCTAGGAAAAATAGGTTTTGAGTTAGTTCATTTTAGACAACCCTAATTGGCTTAAACACTCAAAATAGGTCTCTAATTAATTAGAGTTAACCATAGATCAAATTGACTTGAAATCAATTCTCCACTGACCTTTAGGATCAGAGGAACCCACCATAAAAGTTTGAAGTCAATTGGACTTGGTTAGCTCTATTAATTGGGTTGATTAAGCCATTTAGTCATTTTAAACTTTAAAAATTCATAACTTTCAAAATATCTTTCAAAAATTCACCAAATTGGTTTTGGAACCTCTCTGATATCAGGGGAATTTAAGAAAATTAAAATTTCAATTTTCTAAAAAAGTTGATTTTTAATATTATTTTAATATTTTTAATAATTAAAAAATAATAAAAATCACAAAAATAATAAAATTCACCAAAATGTCACATTTTGAATTTTAATCACTTAGGAACAAACCCCATATTTTTCTTAGGTCTATTTGGTGAGATATTAATTTTAAAGCTCTAGGGTAATTTTAAAATTAAAAAAAAATGTATTTTCTAGCATTTTCACTAAAATAATTATAATAAATCATAGAAAAATCAGAAAATTGCAAAATTTGCTTCTCTGATTTCCTTGATATCAGAGAGATTTTTGAAAAACATAAAATTCATTTTTCAACATTTATTTTATTTTTAAATTAATTAATACTCCAGAACTTAAAGTAATTCTAATAAATAAAATATAATTCAAAAAATTACAAAAATTGGTCCAAGTGGTCCCCTGGTCATTAGGAATGTCCCCTAATTTTCTTAAGGACAGAAACTTTCCCTTGGTCATGTTATTAAATTTTCCTTGGAAATCTCTATTTTCTACCAAAAATAATTATATAAATAAATCAAATACAGAAAAATCACATTTTCTCCTCTCATGTCTTTATTGACATATGAGTGAAGTCACATAAAAAATTTCAAGTTCATTTGAGTTCAATTTAGTGAGTTATGAAATTATTAAGCTTAAAGGGTAAAGTGGTAATTAAATTTTTTTTAATCCTTAATTAAAACTTTAGGTTTAATAAAAAATTAACAAGTAAAATATTTGATCCTAATCTGATTTGGATGATTGAAATTTAATAATTGAAGGGTAGAAACCCATTAAGCAATTTAAAATGATTAAACTTTAATTAAATAATTGATTAAATTTGGAAGAATAATAAAATTGGAATTATTAAAATAGGGATATTATTAGGAAGAGATTTATTCTTTAATTTAAAAAATCCCTAAATTAATCATTTCATTAATGTTTAATTCTTAATTAAAATGATAATTCAAATTTAAAACATTAAAAGACTTAATCATTAAACTAAAATTAAATTATTGAACTCTTTTAAAATTTTAATTAAAATTAAAATGAATAAAATTAAATTAAAAAATTAAATTAAAAATTAAATCAAATTAAAAATTAAATTAAAAAATTAAATTAAATTAAATAAATTAAATTAAATTAAATTAAATTAAAAATTAAATTAAATTAAATAAATTGAATTAAATTAAATTAAATTAAATCAAATTAAATTAAAAATTAAATTAAATCAAATTAATTTAATGTAACATCAAATCAAACTAAATTGAATTAAATTGAATTAAATTAAATTAAATTAAATTAAATTAAATTAAATTAAGTTGAATTAAATAACATCACCTAAGACATAAAGAAATAAGCCTAAAATAACTTGAACACTATTCCAAATTTAAACCCTTCAATTTAAGCTAAATCACAAACCATTTGAACACCAATTTACCCTCAAAAGCTTTAGTTATCATAACTCCTAAATGGAGTATTAAATGAAATGTCATTTCACTCATAAGGACATTCAAATATCCTAGTTCACTGAGCAAGTTAACAAAACTTGAAAACCTCGGACGATCGATTCATTTACATAATTAAATTCATTTGGACTTAAAACAATCCTAAGAATATTGAAAAGATGTTTAAGATTCTTCTTAAGCACTTCCTCAATATGATAGGATATTTATAAGAACAATTGAACTTAATCGTCCTTTGATGAAGAAAATCATCTTCAGACCAAAACACAAAGAACCTAGACGTCATAGGAAATGACTAGCTATAGGATTAGGAATTTGGTAGAAAACCATAACCCTTCCCTTAGCTTTATCTAGGAACTTGCTTAAATATTCTAAGCTGTGTTTTAAGTGCAGCTTGGGATGACGGGAAGACCCTCCGAGTACGCTTTTATTTTATTGCGATTTACTTTACTGGTAATTTATTTAATCGCATCGCACTTATTTTTCTTGCATGATAAAACAACGATTGCATGAAAACCTACACCTTTAGGACGAAACCAAAACCGAAACCCATAACTAAATTAAAAGACACTACAAGATAAAATTCACCTCCACAACATTTCAAAATATAAGACAACTCAAAATTTAATCACAAACGGAACAACAAAACTACAACTACAACTAAATTAAAACGTCTTGTTGGATGATCGGGAATACCTCGGATGATGTAACCTACGTGTTGCTAACGGGATTTCCCACGGTCTAAATGAAAGTGTGGAACTCATTCGGTTGAGTTTAGCAAATTCATCCGGACTAAGTGAATCCGATAAAAATAATGATGCCGGAAGGATGGAACCGTGGGATCTTAACCGGTGTCATTATAATCAACTTTAAGATTTGTTTTAATTAAAACACAAAAAACACTTGGAAATTAAGACTTCTCTAAACCAAACATTTTCTCACCCCCTGATTTATGATTTCTAAAACTAAACCTCTGCAACAACAAGGAGCTCGGAGCATGGTGGGCGGCGACGGCCATCGTCGTCGACAAAACTTGAACCTACTTCGACAAAACTTTCTTAGAATTAAATAACCAAGCCATAGGACTTCGAGGTAGTTTGCCTAGTGCAACATAAATCCTCAACTCTTCGTTAGGCATTTGCATGATCATATCATGTAGATTAAGCCCTAACCAGGTCTTAGGATTCCGAGGTAGTCGTCCGATACGATATAAACCCTCACATCTTCGAGGCTATTTGTATGATTTTATCATATGAATATAAGCCCTAATTAATTAAAATTGGCAAGATTAAAACATTAAATAAACATTAGGACTTTCCTAAATTCAAGCCAAACAATAGGATAGTCGGGAGATTATCGAAGTTCACTTCGAATCCGTAATTTCTCCTACTTTTCTTCCTTTGAATTCCCAAAATAAAATGTTCCAAACTTGATCCATTCCCTATCGAGATTCAAAAATTCAATCCTTTGAAAACTTAAACTTTGAAATTCTTGAGAGCAGAATTATTGATTATTATCGAGAGTTTTCTTAGGTGATTCCCGTCACTTAAGATGTAATTAACTATAGGGGCTTGCCCTTATAGGAAATTTTAAAGAACCCAGGTAATATAAACCCTGTTTAATGTTTTCATATTAAGCAGGGGAATTTGTCGGCTTATAAAGTTGGTTCGCAGACCAAACGGATGTCACAAATCTTCTAGTTTATTTAGCCGAGCCCCACCATCAAGCAGTGTGTCTATCCTTAGGGATAGATACACGGTTTGTGGTGCGATGCTCGTTTATATAAACTATTTGGATGTGAGATTGGTTTGATTTCATATCTTAAAATATTCAAAATTTAAAATTATTTTCAAAATCAAATACTACTTTCTAAATTATGTATATATTTAAATTAAATTTAAAATTCGCCGACAACTTCTGTAGGCGACCCCTTTTTAAAAATACAACACTCAACTTAAAAATATGCCGACAATAGACTCACTAATTTGTAGATAATTTTAAAATAAAAGACTACTATGGGTTGCCTCCCATAAAGCGCTTGGTTTAACGTCGTCAGCCCGACCTAATTTAGTTAGTAATCAGGTTGACTAAGCATTAAAACCTCTTTAAAATTTGGTCTTCTACCTTCGAAATATGGTTTTAACCTATGTCCGTTTACCTTAAATCTATGTCCTGTTTTGGATCTTCAATTTCTATAGTTCTATATGAAAATATTTGAGTTATGGTGAAAGGTCCTAACCATCGAGATTTCAATTTCCCAGGAAATAATTTCAATCTAGTATTATAAAGCAAAACTTCTTGTCCTGGTTCAAAATTTCTCTGATTAATCTTCCGATCCTGCCATAATTTCATTCTTTCTTTATAAATCCTATCATTATCATATGATTCGTTTCTTAATTCTTCCAATTCATTTAATTGCAACAATATCTTCTCACCAGCTTCTTTTATATTATAATTAAATTCTTTAATCGCCCAATATGCTTTATGTTCTAATTCAACTGGTAAGTGGCAAGTTTTTCCATATATAAGCTCGTAAGGAGTCATTCCAATCGGAGTTTTATAAGCGATCCTGTATGCCCATAATGCGGTGTACTAGTCTTATAGACTCGCTCTAATCTATTAGGGTTTACTGATTTTTCTAATATACGCTTAATCTCTTGATTAGAAACTTCAGCTAATCCACTAGTTTGAGGATGACACGCAGTTGATATCTTATGCATAATATTATATTTTTCTACTAGTTTGTGAATATATTTGTTTCTAAAATGAGTTCCTCGGTCAGTGATAATCACTCTCGGCATTCCAAATCTAGTAAAAATATTTTTCATTAAAAATTTTGAAACACTTTTAGCGTCACACCTAGGTAAAGCTTGTGCTTCAATTCATTTGGAAACATAATCAACAGCTACTAATATATATGAGTTTCCAAATGAAGGAATAAAATGTCCCATGAAATCTAATCCCCAAACATAAAAAATTTCAACTTCTAATATAAAATTCAGAGGCATTTCATTTTTCTTGATATGTTTCCTACTCTTCGGCATTTATCGCAGGTTTTTATATATCTATATACATCTCTAAATAGAGTAGGCCAGTAGAATCCAAATTGTAGAATTTTATAAGCAGTTTTATCTGTCCCAAAATGTCCTCCAAAATCAGAGTCATGACATTTTTGAATGATTGGTTCGGTTTCTTCATAAGGTATGCATCTTCTAATGATTAAATCCTTACATTGCTTATATAAGTATGGTTCATCCCAAAAGTATGTTTTAGTATCGTGAATAAATTTTTTCTGTTGTTGCAAAGTTAACATAGGTGGTAAAATGTCACTTACAATATAATTTACTATATTCGCATACCAAGGTATTTTCAACTCATTAATATTACAAAGTTATTCATCAGAAAAACTGTCTAAAATTTCATTATCAGTTTCAGATAATTCATGATTTTCTAATCTTGATAAATGATCTACAATTTGATTATCAGTTCCCTTTTTGTTAATGATCTCAAAATAAAATTCTTGCATTAATAATATACATCTGATTAATCTTGGTTTAGAATCTTTCTTTTGCATTAAATATTTTATAGCAGAATGATCAGTATGTACAATACATTTAGTTCCTATTAGATAATGCCGAAATTTATTAAAAGCATATACAACTCGCTAATAATTCTCTTTCGCAGTGTCGTATAATTTATTTCGACGTCATTTAGAATTTTACTAGCATAGTATATAACTTTGAAAATCTTATCATATCTTTGCCCAAGAACTGCTCCTATAGTATAATCACTAGCATCACACATAAGCTCAAATGGTTTTTCCCAGTTAGGTGAAACTATTATAGGTGTTGTAATTAATTTATCTTTTGATAATTCAAAAGCATTCAGACATTCAATTGTAAATTCAAATTTCTTGTCCTTTTCAAGAAGTTGGCATAGAGGTTTAGTAATTTTTGAAAAATCTTTAATATAACGTCCGTAGAATCCAAGCATGTCCAAGAAAACTTCTTACCCCTTTCACCGTAGTTGGAGGTGGTAATTTAGCTATAACTTGAATTTTTGCGAGGTCTACTTCCATGCCTTTTTCTGAAATTTTATGCCCTAATACAATGCCGCTTTGTAACCATAAATTGACATTTCTCCCAATTAAGAACTAAATTAGTTTTCTCACATACTTCAAATACTTTTTCAAGATGATTTAAGCATGTGTCAAATGTTTTTCCAAATACGGAGAAATCATCCATAAATACTTCTATTCCATTATCAATTAATTTACTAAATATAGACATCATACATCTTTGGAATGTTGCAGGTGCATTACATAATCCAAAAGGCATTCTTCGAAAAGCGAAAGTTCCATAAGGACTAGTAAATGTAGTTTTATCTTGATCTTCAGGAGCAATTTGTATTTGATGATAACCGGTATATCCATCTAAGAAACAAAAATATTATGTCCGGCTAATCTATCTAACATGTGGTCTAGAAATGGTAAAGGGAAGTGATCTTTCCTGGTAGCTGTGTTTAATTTTCTATAATCAATACATATTCGTCATCCAGTGACTTGTCTTATAGGGATAAGATCATTATTTTCATTAGCTTTGACGGTCACTCCTCCTTTCTTAGGTACACAGTGAATTGGGCTTACCCAAGCACTGTCAGAAATAAGATATATAATACCATTATCTAACCATTTTAAAATTTCCTTTTTAACTACTTCTTTCATTATTGGATTTAATCTCCTTTGTGGATCTGCTTTAGGTTTATGTTCATTATCTAAAATAATTACGTGCATACAAATTGAAGGACTAATTCCTTTAATATCTGCCAAAGTCCAACCAAAAATTTTCTTATATTTTTTTAATGTATCTAAAAGTTTTTGTTCTTGAGATTCATTTAATTTAGATGAAATAATAACTGGTAGAGTTGAAGAATTACCTAAGTAAGCATACTTTAAATGATTAGGTAACATTTTTAACTCAAGTTCAGGAGGTTTAATAATCGATGGAACTATATTTTTTTCAGTGTTTTCTGTGTTATCCAAAAATTCAAATTTCTCTTGAATATAATCTAGTTCTTCATTTATCTCGGATTTTTTAATTAATTCAGTATTTTCTTTTTCTAATTTTTCTTCATAATATTCCTTAAAATGTTCTTTTTGTAAATGATCGAGTACTTCCATTCGAAAACACTCATCATCTTTTTCTAACGAGGATATTTCATTGATTTAGCAATATTAAAAGTAACTTTTTGGTCATTTACTCTCATAGTTAATTCTCCTTTCTGAACATCAATCATAGCTTTTCCAGTGGCTAAAAATGGTCTTCCTAAAATGATAGGAATTTCTTTATCTTCTTCCATATCTAAGACAATAAAATCTACATAGAAGATAAATTTGTCCACTTTTACTAATACATCTTCAATAACTCCCTTAGGATATGTAACAGAACGATCGACTAACCGAAGAGTTATCGAAGTAGGTGAAATTTTTCCCAATCCTAATCTTTTAAAAATTGATAGAGGCATTAGATTGATGCTTGCTCCTAAGTCACACAAAGCTTTTCCATAGAATTTTCTCCAATAGCGCAGAGTATAGTGAAACTACCAGGATCTTTTAATTTTGCAGGAAGTTTCTTCTGAATAATAACACTACACTCTTCACTAAGTGCGACCATTTCATTATCAGTAAATTTTCTTTTTTTATTTAGAATATCTTTCATGAATTTTACATAGTTTGGCATCTGTTCTAAAGCTTCTACGAAAGGAATATTTATCGTTAATTTTTTTAAAATTTCAAGGAATTTAGCAAATTGTTTATCTTTTTTATGTTGAATTAGTCGTTGAGGAAATGGTTGTGGAGGTTTTTCAACAGAAATTTTCATAAATACTAAAGGATTTTCTAAGTTTGGATCTTGTTGATTCTTTTCCTTTTCAATTTCCACTTCCTCTTCTTGACTTTCAAGTTCTTTTTGAATTCGAGGTTCTAATTCTTTTCCACTTCGTAATTGTATCGCTTTAATTTGTTCATTTCCCTTGTCTTTGGGATTTATTTCCACATTACTAGGAAATGTTCCAGGTATTCTATTATTAAGTGCAGTAGCGATATGCCCAAGTTGAGTTTCAATATTTTTTATAAATGTTCCTTGATTTTGTAATTGGTTTCCTTGTATTTGTAATTGATTTCCTTGATTTTGTAAATGTTGACCCATATTTAATATTAATTCTTCTATCGATAATTTCTTGTCTTTAAATTGTGGGTTATTAAATCCGAGTGGATAATTAGGTTTATAATTAGGATTTCCTTGATTAGATGGATTTCCTAATGGTTGTGTCATATTATTCATCCATGGTTGATTAGTTATATTATTATTCCAATTACAATTAGGATGACTTTTCCATCCATGATTATAATAATTTGCATAAGGATTATTGGGTCTGTTGTTAATTGCATTAATAGTTTCATATTGAGATTGGGATTCTATAAGTTGTCCAGATGAATTTTCTTCTGATATATTTGGAGAGTAATTCATTCCAAAATGATCTAATTTTTTAGATATAGCAGCGATTTGTGAAGCTAACATAGATATTGCATCATTTTCATGAATACTAGCTATCTTTTTCGGATTCATTCTATCAGCAGGCCATTGAAAATTATTGGTTGTCATTTCTTCGATTAGTGCATAGGCGTCATCAAATGGTTTTGACATTAATGATCCTCCAACAACAGCATCGATGATTGATCTTAAAGATCCTACTAATCCATTATAGAAAGTTTGGATAATTAGTCAATCTGGTAACACATGATGTGGGCATTTCCTAAGAAGTTCTTTAAATCTCTCCCAAGCTTCATATATCGACTCTCCATCAAATCGACTAAAAGAAGTTATATCATTTCTAAGCTTAGCGAGTTTTAGATGGTGGAAAATATTTGGATAGAAATTTTTGTGATAATTCTCCCCAAGTTTTAATAGATCCAGAGTCTAACGAATTTAACCACATTTTAGCCTTATCCCTTAAAGAAAAAGGAAAAAGTCTAAGTCTTATATCATCGTTAGATACTCCTTCATATTTGAAAGTAGCACATAGTTCTAAAAAACTAGCAAGATGTAAATTAGGATCTTCAGTAGGTGAACCACTAAATTGATTATTTTGTACCATTTGGATAATTGCGAGTTTAAGTTCGAATGAATTAGCGACTACATCGGGGTTTTGAATAGTTAAATGAATTTCATCTAATGTAGGGTTGGCATAATCTCTTAATGGTCTCTGTTGATTGATATTTTCATTTTCAGGAATATTTGCCATTTCTGTTAAATTTATAATTTCTCTTTTTTGTTTTCTAATTCTTTTAATTGTACGCTCTAATTCTGAATCGTAAGGTATTAAGTTTTCTTTTCCAAATTTTCGCATACAATTTAATAAAACAAATTTTAAAATAGTCCGTTACTCTAGTAAATAATTTCTTTACTTCCCCGGCAACGACGCCAAAAACTTGACCCACTTTTTAATATGTTTGCAATTTATGTTTATAGCAACGGCACCAAAAACTTGATTTCGCTTTAATATATATATATATATATATTTATTTATTTAATTATATGATTGAATGTTTAATGTGGATTCTACGCAAGTATACGTATCGTATCAAGTAATACAGGGCTCTAGTGGAGTCCTGGTTATCGATCCCACAGGGAAGTTTTTAACAGATTTGTTATCAGCTAAATTTAAAGGAATTACTTACTAATATAGTAAACGGAAATTTAAAGTAACTAAAGCAAACTAAAGTAAACTAATGCTTGAAATAAAGTTGATTTAAATAATTCAAAAAAAGTATCCTTCTCCTTGTTTTTAGAAAATTAAGTGAATGATGATTTTAAATAGAATTCTTAAATTGTATTATGACAAATAGGAGCATTCCTATTCTTTACCCTTTGGTCCAGGTGCAAAGAACATTGACTAATCCTATGTTTGATTACTGAATCTGCGGCTGAGTCGGGAGGATACCGGCTGCCACTTCAGAGCTCCCACGTTCCCCTCACCTGAGGGCTAACATCTACACTTCAACTCTCAAACAATAGGACCAAATTGAATATTTTAGTCTGTCACACTAAAATGTCCAATTCTATGTCCGATAATTAATATTTCCCTATTTATTTGCACCCTCCTTCCAAGGCTTTTGACTTCCCTGAATATTGGATGTAATTTTTACTATAGTTGATAATTCAACATATTTTAACAACTCAATTGGCCAGATTGAAAGTAAATTAAGTTTTAAGTAAAAATTATCACAATTTATTTTAATATATTAGGTACTTCTATTTAATTTCATCAATTCGCATAATTTTCATAAACAAGGAGAAAGACTAAGAAAACTAATCGAATGCATGGGAATAAAACAAAGCATGGATTTCATTTAAAGTTAACAACAACAATAAACAAAGATACTTATCTTAATTTCCTCCCCAAGCAGACTCCTTGAAGTTCCTTTGACTTTTCCTTCTAGTACAGCAAACTTCTAAATAGCACTCAAATAATGATAAACAACACACACTGAAGACTCTAGAGACACACTAAAACACTAGAATTCGGCCTCTATTTATAGAGGTAAGCAAAGGTCCAAGGGGTGCTTAAACACCTCTTCAAAAAGTGTCCAGGTTCAAAGTATTTGCATTTTGAACTATCTCGCCGTCAGCGGGGCTTCTAGAAGGTCTTCAAACCGCGTGATCTCGCTGTCGGCGGGCTCGGGCTCGCTGTCGGCGAGGTAGTTATAAATCCTTCAAAAATTCTCCTTATGATCTCGCCGTCTGCGGCCTCGATCTCGCCGTCGGCGACTTAGTTTAATTTGCATTAATTTCTTCCTTTTTGATCCAAATTCGCTCCATTTCATGTTTTTTGCTTCCATCACTTATAAATCTTCATTCCTGCAGTAAAATAAAGAAAATACCTTTCTTTAAAGTGCAATTTCATCAAAAATAGATATGAATTTCTTAATGAATTTTTCTGTCATCAGAAGCCAAACCATAGGATAGTCGGGAAGTCACCGAAGTTCACTTCGGGTCTGTGACATCCCCTACTTCTCTTCATTTGGACTTTTAAAAATAAATTGTTCCAAGTTTGAGCTATTCCCTATTGAAATCTCCAAATTCCAATTGTTTGAAAACCTTAAACTTTGAAATTCTTGAGAGCAAAACCACTGATCATTATCAAGAGTTTTCTTTAAGTGCCTTCGGGCATTTAAGATGTAATTAACTATAGGGGCTTGCCCTTATAAGGAACTTTAAGAACCCAGGTAATATAAACCCTGCTTAATTCATTTATATTAAGCAGGGGAAATTGTCGGCTTATAAAATTGGTTAGCGGACCAAACGGATGTCACAAATCTTCTAGTTTATTTAATCGAGCCCCATCATCGAGCAAATGGTGTCTATTCTTTGGGATAGATACACGGTTTGTGGTGTGGTGCTCGTTTATATAAACTATTTGGGATGTGAGATCAGTTTGATTTCATATCTCAAAATTTTTAAACTTAAAATTATTTTCAAAATCAAATGCTACTTTCCAAATTATATATATTTAAACTAAATTTAAAATCTAAAAATTCACCGACAACTTCTGTAGGCGACCCCCTTTTTAAAATACAACACAACCTAAAAATATGTCGACAATTTAGTTAGTTTGAAAATAAACTTATTGCAATGAAGGACCTGATCAATTTTGAATTTCAATATGAAATGTCTTGGCTTAAAAAATAAATCTAGATTCGTGGTAGATGATAAAAATTTGTTGAACTAGCATCAATAGTAGTTACAAAACTCCTCTTGAATAGAAGAAGATGTTACGTGAGTTGGTAATCATTAGTTACTTTTGTAGATGTGAATGACATGGGTGAGGCAGTGACGATCTGCTAGTGGATTAATGATGATGGTCGAGGACAACACTTTGATGTTGCTAATTAGGTTGTGGTGAACCGATGATAACAATACGGCTATGGCAGTCCAAAGCTGGCAATGACTGTGGCAATATAATGCTAGTGGTGAGGCAATGATGCGGATTTTTAATATTGCAAGAAGTAATGAACTCAAATTTATATATATTTATAATGATTTTGTATAGTCCAAACATTCAACGCAAGTATATATATCGTATCAAGTAATACAGGGCTCTAATGGAGTCCTGGTTATCGATCCCACAGGGAGGGCACGATTCTTACTATAGATAACGTAATACTGAAATCCAATACTCAAATTACAACTAAAGTTTAATGTTTACTTCTACTAACAAGATGCAGAAAATAGTAACAATTAAGCAAACTACAATTACTTCTAATATCTTTAAAACAGAATTAACTAACAGACACACACTAAGCTATGTATTTGAAAAGTTTTGATATATAAGAAAACTGTCTTTCCTCTTGCAACGAGTATATAATGTGAGAATGATATGGAATGATTATTTATGGTATTGTGACAAATAGGAGCATAAATGTTTCTTTACCCTCAAAAGAGTACCCCCTCTTCCAAGCATGAAAAAAATATTGACATATTCTAAGTTCAGTCACTAAATCTAAGGCTAGGCTGGGAGGATACCGGATGTCACTACGGAGCTCCCACTCACCCATCACCTGATGGCTAACGTTCGAGTTTAGTTACTAATCTTAGGACCAAATTGAAGATCTCAGCCTGTCATCATGAAACCTCCAATTTGAAGTCCATCAAAACACATTTCCCTATTTATTTGCACTCAATTCGCATGAACTACGCAATTCATCCATGGACATTGATTGGATTCTTCATTGTTGTTGTAGGACACTAAATCCTTTAAGAGTTAATGTGCAACAATTGATTTTAACAATTCAATTAGCCAGATAGAAAAGTAAATTAAGTTCGAAATGAAAAAAACCATCACAGTTTCTTCAATACTTTAAAAGCACTTCAAATCCACATCATCACATCATCACATCTCTATACAAGAAGAAAGACAAAAGAGACTACGCAGAATTCATAAAGAAGACACAATAAAACATGAATTTTATATATAAAAGAAAAGTCATAAAAATCACAAAAGCAAATACAACTTATCTCTTTCTCTTCCCCAATGCAAATCCTTTGAAGTTCCTTTGAATCCTTTTCTATCTTCTTTGCAACACTCAATTCCCTCTTTAGAATGGAAAGGAAGAAGCAATCTCTCACTTTACTCCTTCTCCTTCACTTTTTAGAGAAGAATCCCTCTCAAATCCTCACTTCTACTCTCTTCTCTTCTAAGCCCTAACACTCAACACATACTCTCCCTCTCTAGAACCACACTACAAACACCCTAGAACCACACTAGACCCACACCATTTTTGTCCAAAAACAGTTACTTATAAGTTAAAAACGAAATCCCAAGAGTTTCCTTAAGCATCCCTTTTAAAAGTCGTCAAAAATATTCAAATTTGAAATCCACCGACATTAGGCGTCGGCGGCGCTCTATCGTCTGAATATTTTTTGAGTTCTTGGGAAAATAGCGCCGGCGGCGCCAGAAGCTGTTTTCCTCCTTTTTGCTCCGAATTTGTTCCTTTTCGTTTCTTTTCACTCCAATCACCTAAAATCATCATACCTACAACAAATCATGAAAAATACCTTTGTTTAAAATGCAATATCACAAAAAATGGGTAAAATTATATAGCAAAAATAATATATATTTTTAGTGCATCAAAATCCAAGTAATCTTTTTACTACATAAATATATAACTCATAGCAATGTACTTTTCACCTGTAAGATACTAAAATTTTTCATTCCAAAGAATATTTTGGTTAGACTTTTAGAAGGAAATTCAGTAACTCAGGTCAACACTACATGTATAATAATATTCAACAATCAAGTCTAAGGGTTCTAGTCTTCTATTTATTTCAAGATAAACCATAATTTGTCACATTAAGAGTGCCTTGAAAGACTATGTGAAAAAGGAGTTCATGCAAACTTCATCAGAATGTAGGCTAACACTTTAAATAAAAATTCAAAAATGAAATCAAGTTCTTCCTTTAGGGTGACTCAAGTGAAGCCAATTTTTGATTAGGCATCTCCTCAAGCTTCTCCTCATAAATATTTTTCTTTCTTTTTCTTTTTCTTTTCTTTTTGGTATTGTTTTTCAATCCTTCTTTTCTTTTCTTTCCTTTTTCTCTTCTCTTCTTTTTTTAAATGAGGATTACTATATCTGGATAGCCTGTAATGATTTTGAACTTTATTCCTCTTTCTAAAGTTCAAACTTGAAACACTTCCTTACTTTATAATTAAGTATGAGCTTTATTATTCATCATAAAGTCACAATCTCTTCTTAACACACAATACTTTAAGTCTCTTAACATTTCAAAAATACAGTTTTCTTTACTTTAAATAGTTAACTATAATCAAATCCTTTCACACCAAATATCTTACCTCTATAAAATTAACCTTTATTACTAAAAACTTTCATCCAATCCTTCCATAATATTCAACTGAAATAAAAAGTTTTAGTTATCTAAAATGAGGTTCAACTGCCAGAAGTTATGTTAATAATTTTTGAAAATATAATAATTGAGAACAAATAAGAGTTAATATTTTCTACCCTCCCCCAAACTTAAATTTTTCAATAAATTTAAAATAGTAGAGAGTAAAAGAAACTAACCTTTTTGTGCTGGGATCTTGAAATCTTCAACAGCTATCTGGTATTAGTCAAAATTTACAACTAGCAGGCATGAAACAGTTAGTAACAGTGATATATAAAAATTTTAAACATTTGCAGGGTAAAGAGATATTAACTTTAAACATCTAAACATCCAATAAAACACCACAATTACTAAACAAACTATCACATCACTACACAGTTCATTTAACAATTTCAATTTTTCATTATAACATAACAGTACATCAACAGGTTCACACATTACATGAAAAGTAAATAACTACTACATCACAAAAATACAACATAACACACAAGAAGAAAAAAAGAAACAGAAACAAACAAACTACCAATCTTCATCACCAGGTTCATCAGCAAGGTCAGCATGATCAAGTCTATACGGTGTATAGCTGGGGCAGGTAGGGAATATCACATCAGCCTTTCCCCTCATGAATATGACCTGAGCATCATGATAGGCAATATCAAACTCAACTCTTCTTCTCATATAATCTTCATTCACACCACTTCTGGCCTCAAACACATCCATCCTACCATGGAGTCTATCCACACTAGCACTTTGTAATCTTAGCTGCTCCATAATATCAGATAATGAAGGGGGCTTAGATGTAGATGGAATTTCATAACTCGTAGTAGGAATATCAATACTCCTACTCTCATCTCGTGCTCCCACATAAGACTCATAAGTATGAATAATAGTCTTTGTAATCGGTCTTAGTGGTATAACTATCTATTCAAAATTGCTGAACTCTACTCCAGACTGAACACACAGAGCATGAGTGGTCTCGCCTCTAGCAATAAACTGAATGTTCTTGAAGACAATAGTTCCAATATCAATTTTCTTTATCTTCTGAATACAATAGTTCAGAATTGCTCTATCCCTTGTAACTTTACTATGGTGATAAGAAGGTAACAGTCTTGCAGAGATGAAATAGTGCCAAACTTTAGATGCAACATTTAACTTGGAAGCAGGGAAGTTAATCATCAATTTTTGACTTACTTTCCATTCCCCTCTTCTGTTTGTCAGAAAAGCAATTACTTCCTTCATATTTGCCTCTCGGGTATCAAAATTTTCATATTCACAAACAAATGGTTCCCAAGTCTGATAAAATGCATTAATACGCTGAGGAATAAATTCAACCATTTTTCCTCTAACTAGCACATACTCAGTCTCAGTCCAGGGCACATTTGCATAGAACTCTCTAACAACACCCAAAACAGCATTAGCAGTAAAATAACAAAATCTCTCCCAGTTTCGCTCGGCAATTAACTGTTCTACAAATCCACCAAGATTATCAAAAGCTCGATCCTAAATACACTTCTTATTGTAAAGGTAAGAATTAAAGCGAAATTGCGCTTTAAAATTGACAAAATTTTCTTCATCAAAATCCAATTTTCTCTTCCCTTTACTCATCCTTGGAGCCAAGTGAATTTCTAAAAATTTGGAAGAAAATTCCAATAAATTCCAAATCCACAATGTAACAAACTCCAAATACTATTCTAAACAAGTAAGAGCAAATTTCATCATAGAAAATCTCAAAATTTCTTCAAAAATTCCAAAATTCCAATCTAAGCAATGTGAGAAATTCCTATGGTGAAAATCAAAAACTTTAACTCAAAGTGAAGCTCTTACCAAGAGAAGTGTAGATCCTGTCTCGAAAAGCCTTGAAATCGCTTCAAATCCAAGATCTAGCAAGCCCTAGGTCTTAAAAATCATGAAAATGGAGGAGGAAGACAAAAGCAATGAAAAAAATCGCAGGTCCCAGGGTCAAAATCGCAAAATAAAGAGAGTTTTGACTCTCTAGATTTGGGCGCCGGCGGCGCCAGTCCAAATTTTTTTTTCGTAATTTCAATTGGATCGTCCTCCACAATGAAATTTAACACTTCATTAAGCATCTATTTCATCACACAAGCAATAACTAACACAATTCTTACACAAACAATACAAAACATACTTCTATATATAAAATCCACATTACATCATAAACACTAATTTGTTTATCAAATTAAACCAACAACTCTTAGATTTTTAGTGTTGCAAGTACCCTACGATAAGAAAACACTAAAATATAAGCACACACAATGAAATTAAACATAGAAAATCCAAATTCAAACTACAAAGCAAAGCAAAGTAAATACTAAACACACCAAACAGAATTAAGCAAAGTAAAGCAAACACACATCAAACATAAACAGAATCCAGTAATCACTCCACATCGGTCGCAGAACTATCTTCCTCTCTGATACTTCCAATAGATTGTTGCTGCATGAACAAATTGTAGAAGGGACGAATTGGGAATTCATCAGATGAATCCTCAGCAATCACAGCGTTCTTATTCATCAGATTAATCAGGCCCATCTCAATCCGACTAGTGTGATTAAATTGTTCCTTAATCATCCAGTCTATATGATCAAATAAATCATAAATATTATTGATGGCATTCATAACATTCTGTACCTCTTTTTCCAAATGCTTTATTCTCTTTAGTATCATTCTGAAACTTTTAGGAAAAAAAAGGCCGAATAGGTTGTGAAGTCTGAGTTGGTTGATCGGCAAGCAGATCTATATCACCTTCATCTCCTACTATTTGGTAGTCATAAGGATTAGTTGGATCAATAGGCCTCCAAGGAAGAAGAACATTTTCCCAACTCTTATATGAAACTTTTGATTGACTACACAACAGAAATATGGTGGACGGGTGTCCAAGCTCATATTTAGATCGATGAACTATCAATCCTAAAATTGATTTCACAATTATATTTCCAATATCAATCGGCCTTCCAGTTTGAATACAGAAATTCAAGATAGCACTTTCCTTGGTTACTTTACTAATCTTCAAAGTTGGACATAAATTTGTCGAAATAAAGTAATGCCACTGCTTTGACATCGGATTTAAAAATGTAGAAGGGAAACTAATATATCCATTTTCTCTAACTTCCCAATCTTCATTTTCATCCGTCAAATAACGATACACATCATTCATATTATCACTTGTGACATTAAAATTTGGAATAGTCGCAAATAGGTACATTCTCAATCATAAAGAGATCACTAATTTCGCAGGGGTGAATTGCACAAACCTACCTCTCACAAAGACAAATCCTTGGTTGATCCCGTGAAGATTTGCATAGAATTCCTTCACAACCGGAACGATTATAGCAACGGTAGTGTAACATAGTACTTCCCAACGTCTTTCCTTTATTATCTCTTCAACTCTTGTAGTAGGATTATCCATACCTCGATTAATAAAGCCTCTTTCCTTGATAATTCTCCTCTTCGTCATCAATTTGTTGAGCAATCGCTGCACCTCGAAACTGATAAACTTCCATCAGTTGAAAATACGAGATCGAGGGGTTTCTATGGAGTAAAAATCCATGGTATACGAATTGGGAAAGGTAGTTTTCATTTTTCTGGGGTTTGGAAGTTTAAAATGGAGTTTAGGGAGTTATAAGGAAGAAGATCCTGCTCAAAATCACCAAAAATTGCATTTTGGAACTCCAAAAACCGTAAACAGGTTTTGAGCGCCGACGACACTCAATAGGGCGCCGGCGACGCTCAAACCCGAAATTCAGCAAAACTTCTCTGTAATTGGGCGCCGGTGGCGCCTGTGGTCAATAATCTAACCGAACTTCGTTTGGCCCAAAATATTCCAATATCTCAATTTGATCCAATATTTATCAATTTTTAGAAGTATTTAGGAGCGATTAGGATTCAAAATAACTATCTAAAAGAACAACTACAATAACAAGCAAACACACCACAAAGATACATATGGGTTGCCTCCCACAAAGCGCTTGGTTTAACGTCGTCAGCCTGACAAACCATTCAGTTAATCGAGATGACTCAGCATTAAAACCTCTTTGAAGTCAGGTTGAAACCCGTCAATGTAAGGCTTTAATCAATGCCCATTAACCTTGATCTTTCCAGTATCAGGATCCTCAATATCAACAGCTCCAAAAGAATGATCTTTTACAACTGTAAAAGGTCCCAACCATCTAGACTTGTGCTTTCCAGAAAATAACTTTAATCTTGTGTTGTATAACAAAACTTTCTGTCCAAATTCCAATTTCTTTTTCAATATCTTCCGATCATGCCACAATTTCATTCTCTCTTTATAGATCCTGTCATTATGATAAGATGCATTTCTAATTTCCTCCAATTCATTCATTTACATAAATCTCTTCTCTCCTGCATTTTTCAAATTAAAATTCAACTTCTTTATCGCCTAATATGCTTTATGCTCCAATTCAACCGGTAAATGACAAGTCTTACCAAACACTAGTCTATAAGAAGACATTCTAATAAAAGTCTTAAAAGCAGTCCTATAAGCCAATAATGCAGTATCTAATCGAGCAGACCAATCTAATTTGTGATTATCCATAGTTTTCTCCAAAATTTTTTTAATTTCACGATTAGACACTTCTGCTAAACCACTAGTTTGGGGATGATAAGCAGTAGAGATTCTATGAATAATATTATATTTCTCAATCAATCTCTTAATTTAATTATTCCTGAAATGGGATCCATCATCAGTTATAATCACTCTCGGCATTCCATATCTCGCAAATGTATTTTTCTTTAAAAATTTTGAAACACTCTGAGTATCACATCTAGGTAAAGCAATAGCTTTAATCCATTTCAAGACATAATCAACTGCAACCAGTATATATAAATTTCCAACTGAAGGAGTAAATGGTCCCATAAAATTTAATCCCCATACATCAAAAATTTCAACTTTCAAATTATAATTTAGAGGCATTTAATTTCTTCTAGAGATATTACCATCTCTCTGACATCGATCTCATGATTTAATATATTTGTATACATCCTTAAAAAGAGTAGGCCAATAAAATCCAGATTGCAAAATCTTAAAAGCATTTTTGTGAACACCGAAATGACCTCCAAATTCAGAATCATGAGATCGTTGAATAATTAAATTAGTTTCTTCCTGTGGCACACATCTCCTAATATCAGATCCTTACACTGTTTATATAGATAGGGCTCATCCCAAAAATAAAATTTTGCATCATATTTAAACTTCTTTTGTTGTTGCCTTGTTAAATCAGGTGGTACAATATCACTCACAATATAATTCACAATATCAACATACCAAGGTAAATTTCTTCCCATAATAGTATAAAGTTGTTCATCAGGGAAAGTTTCTGTAACTTCCTTCTCAAATTCAGATAATTTATCATAATCTAATCTCGACAAATGATCAGCTCTTTGGTTATCAGATCTTTCCTATCAACTATCATAAAATCAAATTCTTGCAGAAGAAGTATAAATCTAATCAGTTTAAGTTTCGCATTCTTCTTTTACATTAAATATTTGATAGCTGAATGGTCTGTATGCACAATACTTTTAGCTTCAATTAAATAAGGTCTAAACTTTTCAAAAGCAAATACTATAGCTAATAACTATCTTTCAGTAGTATAATTAATCTGAGCTTCATTAAGAGTTTTACTAGCATAGTAAATGACTTTGAAAACTTTATCATGTCTTTGCCCCAACGCTACTCCAATCGCATAATCACTAGCATCACACATAAGTTCAAATAGTTTCTCCCAATCTAGTGAAACAATTATAGGTGCAATGATTAATTTCTCTTTCAACAATTCAAAAACACACAAACATTCATCATTAAAGTCAAACTTTCTATCAATTTCTAGAAGTCGGCACAAATGTTTAGTAATTTTAGAAAAATCTTTAATATATCACCTGTAAAATACAGCGTGTCCTAAGAAACTCCTCACCTCTCTCATGGTAGTGGGTGGTGGCAATCTCTCAATCACTCTAATTTTAGCAGGGTCGACCTCTATACCAAATTCAGAAATTTTATGCCCAAGCACAATGCCTCCTGCAACCATAAATTGACATTTTTCCCAATTCATAACTAAATTTGTTTTCTCGCAAAGCTCCAAAACTTTTGCTAAGTTTTCTAAACAAATTTCAAATGAAGTCCCGAATACAAAGAAATCATCCATAAAAACTTCTATTCCATTATCTATCATACTGTTGAAGATAGACATCATACATCTCGGAAATGTTGCAGGTGCATTATACAGTCCAAAAGGCATTCTTCGAAAAGCAAAGGTTCCATAAGGGCTAGTAAATGTTGTCTTTTCTTGATCCTCAGAAGCAATATATATTTGATGGTAACCAGTATATCCATCCAAAAAGCAGTAGTACTTGTGTCCAAAGAAGTCTATCCAACATTTGATCGAGAAAAGGAAGAGGAAAGTGATGTTTTTGGGTGGCGGCATTTAATTTCCTATAGTCAATACAAATTCGCTATCCATTAATTTTTCTTGTGGGTATAATTTCATTACATTCATTCACTTCAACAGCCACTCCTCCCTTTTTCGGTACACAATGTATTGGACTCACCTAAGCACTATCTGAAATAGGATAAATAATTCCAACATCCAGCTATTTTAAAATCTCATTCTTAACTACTTCTTTCATTATTGGATTCAATCTCCTTTGCGGATCAACTCTCGGTTTATGTTCTTCATCTAATAAAATTTTGTGCATACAAATCGAAGGATCGATTCCTTTAATATCTGCTAAAGTCCATCCAAAAGCTTTCTTGTATCTTTTTAAAATTTTCAACAATTTTTGTTCTTGATAATCGTTTAACTTCTAAGATACAATAATTGGTATGGTAGATGATTCTCCTAAAAACATATGCTTCAAATGATTAGGGAGAATTTTCATCTTAAGTTCAGAAGGTTTTATTATAGATGGAATTAAGCTTTTATTTCTACCTTCCATAGTGTCTAATACTTCAAATTTCTCCTGAACATACTCCAAATCTTCATTCTTCTTACTTTCTGAATTTTATTCATTTTCAATTCCTTCTTCAAACATATTTTCATACTCTACTTCTTTTTTAAATATATTTTTAAAATGATCGTTTCTCAAATATTCACAGACCTCCATCCTAAAACATTCATTATCTTTTTCCATTAAGGGATACTTCATAGATTTCAAAATATTAAAGGTCACCTCTTGATCATTAACTCTCATATTTACTTCTCCTTTCTGAACATCAATCACTGCTCTCCCAGTAGCAAGGAATGGTCTTCCCAAAATGATTGGAATTTCTTTATCTTCCTCCATAACAAGTACAATAAAATTCACAGGAAAGATAAATTTATCCACTTTCATTAACACATCTTCCACCACTCCTTTAGGGTAAGTAATGGAACGATCGGCCAACTGAAGAGTCACAGATGTAGGAGAAATTTCTCCTATTCCCAACCTTTTGAATGTTGATAAAGGCATAAGATTACTACCAGCTCTCGGATCACATAAAGCTCTTCCGAAAAATTTTTCCCTATAGCACACGGGATAGTGAAACTACCAGGATCTTTAAGTTTTTCCGGAAGCTTCTTCTGAAAAATTGCACTACACTCTCCGCTAAGTGCAACAGTTTCATGATCTGTGAACTTTCTTTTCTTTTTGAGAATATCCTTCATAAACTTAGCATAGTCAAGCATTTGTTCTAATGCTTCAACAAAAGGAATATTTATCGTTAATTTCTTAAGGATCTCCAAAAATTTTCCAAATCTGTTATCCCTATTTTGTTGCTTCAATCTTTGAGGAAATGGAGGTGGTGGTTTTTCAACAGTAATCTTCATTGGTTCAAGAGGATATTCCAAGTCTGGATAAATCTTGTTTGAACCTTTTTCAATATTCACCTTCTCCTTTTCTATTTCAACTTCTTTTTATACTCTTGTCTCCAATTCCTTTCCACTCCTTAATTGAATAAACTTAAGTTGTTCCTTGTTTTGATCTTTTGGATTGATCTCAACATTACTTGGAAGCATTCCAGAAGATCTATTATTAAGTGCAGTGAAAATATGCCCTAATTGATTTTCAATATTTTTCATCGCTACACCTTGAGCTTGTAGTTGATTTCCCATATTTAGAATCATTTCTTAAGTAGACAACTTCTTATCCTTAAATTGCATGTTACTATTGAATCCAGGAGGATAAGAGGGTCTAAAATTGGTATTTCCTTAATTGTTTGAATGTCCAACTGGATTTATAGAATTGTTCCCCCAATGTGAGTTAACATTGGCATTGCTATTATTCCAGCAGAAGTTTGGGTGATTCTTCCAACCAGGATTATAATAATTTGAATAAGGATTATTAGGTCTATTAATAGCATTCAAAGTCTTGTAAGATGTTTGAGATTTTGTTATCTGGCCAAATGAATTTTCCTCTAACACTTGGGGTGGTTGAGAATAATTCATTCCATACTGATCTATTTTCTTAGAAAGGGCTGCAATTTGAGAAACTATCATAGTCATCATATCTGAATCATGAACACTAGCTACTCTTTTAGGATTTACCCGTTCAGAGGGTCATTGAAAATTATTAGTAGTCATTTCTTCAATTAATGTGTATGCTTCATCAAAGGGTTTTGACATTAACGATCCACCAGCAGCAGCATCTATAATCGATCTCAATGATCCCACTAATCCATTGTAAAATGTTTGAATTATTAACCAATCTGGTAAAGCATGATATGAGCACTTCCTAAGAAGATCTTTAAATCTTTCCCAAGCTTCATATATTGATTCCCCTTCAAACTGACCAAAAGATGTGATATCATTTCTTAGCTTAGCATTCTTTGATGGAGGGAAATATTTTGATATAAACTTTTGAGACAGTTCTCCCCAAGTTCTAATAGATCCAGGTGCTAATGAATTTAACCACACCTTAGCTTTATCTCTCAATGAAAAAGGAAAAAGTTTAAGTCTGACAACATCACTCGACACTCCGTCATATTTAAAAGTAGCACACAGTATTAGAAAACTAGCGAGATGTAAATTTAGATCCTCATTAGGTGTTCCTCCAAATTGATTATTTTATATCATTTGGATAATAGCAGGTTTAAGTTCGAATGAATTAGCAGCAACATCAGGATTTTGAATAGTTACATGAATTTCATCTGCTGTTGGGTTAGCATAATCTCTTAAAGGTCTTGGCAAATTTCCAATATCATTTCTCTGATTATCTTGATTATTTGCCATTTCGCAAAGATTTTTAGTTTGTTTTTGTTGTTTTCTAATTTTTCTAACAGTATGCTCTAACTTCAAATCGTAAGGTACTAAACCTATAGATCCACTACGACACATATAAAATCACACAAATATTCTAAAAAGTAAACAAACACACAATTACACACTACAAAGTAAAGGTTTTCAGTTACTATATTGTCAATAGATACCGTTTATACCTCCCTGACAACGGTGCCAAAAACTTGATGCGGACTTTTAATATTGTAAGAACTAATGAACTTAAATTTATGTATATTTATAATGATTTTGTAAAGTCCAAACATTCAACACAAGTATATGTATCGTATCAAGTAATATATGGCTCTAATGGAGTCCTGGTTATCGATCCCACAGGGAGGGCACGATTCTTACAATAGATAACGTAATACTGAAATCCAATACTCAAATTGCAATTAAAGTTCAATGTTTACTTCTACTAACAAGATGCAGAAAACAATAACAATTAAGCAAACTATAATTACTTTTAATATCTTTAAAACAGAATTAACTAACAGACACACACTAAGCTATGTATGTGAAAGGTTTTGATATATAAGAAAAGTATCTTTCCTCTTGCAACGAGTATATGATGTGTGAATGATATGGAATGATTATTTATGGTATTGTGCCAAATAGGAGCATAAATGTTTCTTTACACTCAAAAGAGTACCCCCTCTTCCAAGCATGAGAAGAACATTGACATATCCTAAGTTCAGTCACTAAATCTAAGGCTAGGCTGCGAGGATACCAGCTGTCACTACGAAGCTCCCACTCATCCTTCACCTGAAGGCTAACCTTCGAGTTTAGTTACTAATCTTAGGACCAAATTGGGGATCTCAGCCTGTCACCCTGAAACCTCTAATTTGAAGTCCATCAAAACACATTTCCCAATTTATTTGCACTCAATTCCGATGAACTACACAATTAATCCATGGACATTGAATGGATTCTTCATTGTTGTTGTAGGACACTAAATCCTTTAAGAGTTTATGTACAATAACAGATTTTAACAATTCAATTGGCCAGATCGAAAAGTAAATTAAGTTTGAAATGAAAAACCATCACAATTTCTTCAATACTTTAAAATCACTTCAAATCCACATCATCACATCTCTACGCAAGAAGAAAGACAAAGGAAACTACTCAGAATTCATAGAGAATACACAATAAAACATGGATTTTATATATAAAAGAAAAGTCATACAAACCACAAAAGCAAATACAACTTATCTCTTTCTCTTCCCCAATGCAAATCCTTTGAAGTTCCTTTGAATCATTTTCTCTCTTCTTTGCAACACTCAATTCCCTCTTTAGAATGGGAAGGAAAAAGAAATCTCTCACTTTACTCCTTCTCCTTCACTCTTTAGAGAAGAATCCCTCTCAAATCCTCACTTCTACTCTCTTCTCTTCCAAGCCCTAACACTCAACACACACTCTCCCTCTCTAGAACCACACTACAAACACTCTAGAACCACACTAGACCCACACCATTTTCGTCCAAAAACAGTTACTTATAAGTTAGAAACGAAATCCCAAGAGTTTCCTTAAGCATCCCTTCAAAAAGTCGCCAAAACTCTTCAAATTTGAAATCCACCGACATTGTGCGCCGACGGCGCTCTATTGTCTGAATATTTTCTGAGCTCTCGGGAAAAAAGCGCTGGCGGCGTCAGAAGCTGTTTTCCTCCTTTTTGCTCCTTTTTGCTCTGAATTTGTTCCTTTTCATTTATTTTCGCTCCAAACACCTAAAATCATTATACCTGCAACAAATCATGAAAAATATATTTCTTTAAAGTGCAATATCACCAAAAATTGGTAAAATTATATAGCAAAAACATTATGTATTTTTGGTGCATCAGGCAATGAGAACGACAATTCAGCAACCTAACAACAATGGTTGGATGGAGGTTATTCAATCTGATAACTTTGGTTGGGCTATGACATTGGTTCAATTGTTGGTGATAGCTTGATGGGAGTGTTGTAACAGTGATAATTAGATGGAACTCCAAGTTGCGTTAATGATTTGATTTTGAGCTGGTGTCAGCTCGAAATCAGCTCGCATGGATTATGTGCAGCTCAAAATCAGCTCGTGGCTCATTATATTCAATTTCAAGCAAGCACAACTCTAAATTAAATTGACCTCAATCCGGCTTGAAATCAAACCAAGTTGACTCAAATTGTGTTATTTGGATCCATTCCAACTCGAAATCAATTCAATCTGTCTAAAAATCAAATACCGAGCTAGCTCAAATTTAGTTATTTGGATATGTTCCGGATCAAAATCAGTTTGTGACGTGTCATAAAAAAATACTTCAGACCGATCTCGAGCCAGTTTGAGCTTATCCGTGTATGGCTCGAAATCGGCTTGAAAAAAAATTGATCCAAAATTAATGCTCATAGCTTAGCTCATTTATTTAGATTCGAGCCAAAACTCGAGTCGATTTTAAGTGATTAATGATATTCGATCTAAATTCACAATGCTAGCTATTCTTAAGGCCTCAAAGAGTCTTCTTAAATCTTATATACAAGTTAAAATCTGGCTTTTGAGGTCTCTCTTCATATTATATGAAAAGAGAAACTCTATTTATAAATTTTGAGAATTATCCTCTGTTAGTGCATTAGAGTCTGTAACACTCATTGGATGGCCTAACATAAATTTTTTAATTGCAAGGAGTTCTTCTGAGAGTTGGGTGGTTTGATAATGTTTAAATTAAGTGATACGAAGTAATTGTGCTTATATGCTTACAAGATTCAAAGATCATTTAGTGGCCCATTCAATTATTTAATTTTTATTAATACTTTAAATTTTTTTTGTGTGCACTTTTGTTCTCAGATCAGGTCACCTTTCATGTGATTTAGACAGTCTAATTCTGGCATAAATTTTGTTGAAATTTATGTTGATAATCCATGTCATACACTCAAAATGAGGGTATTGGGAGGTTATTCCGCACCCAGCGATGGGTACATGCTCCGTATATTGCATACGGAGCACGTACACAGTTCGCACGCAGCTCCTCCGATACCCATCCAGTACTCTTTTAATAACTTATCAATACCCAATAACCAATACCCTACAAATACCTTAATAACCAATACCCCCTCCATACCCTCCCAATACTCTCAAAATGAACGTATTGGGAGGTTATTTCGCACCCAACGATGGATACGTGCTCCGTATGCAATAATAGCAAGCACAACTTCCTGACAGCTAAAATTTTAAAGCCAATCTGCCTGCCCTAGGACCATTGGTTTTTCGTAGATAAACATCGTTTCTATTAATATTTAATGAAATTAAAATTAGAGTACTTACATGCTTACCACTCAATTCTTTTCATGTACATATCTTACACCTAAATATTACATTTTACATTTATACTGCTTAAACCTTTCATATCACATAAAAGAATCACTATTTTAACTTTAAAAAAATAAAATACATATTTTTCAGGTATAAATAAGGTTGCATATATATATATATATATATATATATATATATATATATATATATATATATATATATATATATATATATATATATATATATATATATATATATATATATATATATATATATATATATATATATATATATATATATATATATATATATATATATATCCAGGGCGGAAGAAGAAAGTTTAGAATGCTATATCTTCTTGGGAATCTTATGGATGACACGCTAGTCTCTCCCAGTAATGGAGAATCAGCTCAGGAGATCGATTATTGAATGCACTACTGATAACCTATGGAAGATGAAGGCCTTAGCGACCTCGTTCATCTGAAAAAATTTTAATTGCAAGTTTAACTTTTCTCCTGTGTTTTGTACTTTTTGTTTGATCTTTTTGTTTTTTGTTTCTTAGTAGTTGGGCTACATCATTGGGCCTCTCATACTACTTTTTTTGTAACCCTTTTTATCTTAATGAAAATGACACTAGAGCTTCTTTTTAATATATATATATATATATATATATATATATATATATATATATATATATATATTTAAATTTTTAAGTGTTAGCTATGTAAATACAAGAAGGATTGGGTCCTATGTAAGTAAATCATAAAATTATTACATTTTAAAAAATTTAAAATTTTATAATTTAGATTTATATTATTTTTACCTTCATTAAATCAACTTAGGTCTAATGTTAACATTGAATGCAAGTGATGTTTTTTTAAAATGTTTATCATAATTACAACTTAATACGGGAGAACTCAAGTTTTTGTTGATTTGAGGTTTGAAATGGTAGGCTTAAAAATTATTGCATCAGGCCTCCAATCAGGGCATGTCACATGTACACGCAGACCAACCTATGTATTAAATTGAGGGTCTACCTGTACACATGACAGACCCTGATTGAAATCCTGATAAAAAATATCAGGACTCCTCATGCAATAATTTCTCCACGCACTATAGTCAAGTTCTGTTAAAAGATTTTTCTGATTAAATAATCCATCAAAAAGATAAACACAAGGACATTGATGTTTTGTCCGATAAAAGAACGATCGGAGTCTAATCTATTGGAAAATTATAGATTTATTACAAGTAAAAACATAAACAAACATAAATTTATTATAAGTACAAATAAAATAGCAACATTGGAGAATCATCATCCTTAAATTTGCAGATAAAATGCATTTCATCCAAATTGTAACAATGCACTCATAAATAACGCGCTTGTTTCTGAAGCCAAACATTGTAAGCAGCAGCACCATCAAAAGCTTTATGACAAAATGCGAAATGCTAAATGTTGTAAATTAGTTCTTTACATTATATCTATAAATATCATATTATTTTGTTCTCTCCAACAACAGCAAACTTACAAGATTATTGGCTGCAAGTTCAACTTACAGAATTCCAAAGAAGGGATTTGTAATGGCAGAGTTCAGCTCGGATCCAGCGGAGTTCAGAACAGCTATGTCCACCTTGTCTCGAGGTAGGAACAAGAACTCTCCACCTTCCTGTTTTTCAAACCCACAAATCTGGAGAAACTCCACGCCTCCATGGAGACTACCAACTCTATCCTGTTAGAAACCAGTTGGAAGGATAGTTTGAAGAGGAGTCGGAATCTAAAAAGTTAAATCTTGTTATTCCGAATGTTCAATTACTTTTTTTTTACCTGAAAAGTTGCGTTATTTAGTCGGATCTTCCTAAATTTTTCCTCATTAGGATTCCTCGCAACATTGCCTACATAAGTAAGGAGTGTTTGGAATGCTCTCTTCACCTTAGCATCATCCTCCTGTCAAGCATTTAAAAGGTATAAAATGATGAAAAGGCAGTATTTAGAATTAAAAATAGGCATTTACATACATAACACAAAATTCATATGTATTTACATATCTAACACGTAAACTTTAATTTTATACATTTATGCCACCCAAATTTTTCATATCACATCAAAAATACCATCATTTTAACTTGAAGAAGTGAAAAACACGTTTATGATGCATAGAGAAGGTGGCTTGAAAGTAAGAAATTGAAGTTTAGGTGTTAGATATGTACATGCATAGGAATTGAGGTGTTATAACCTACAAATATATGAAAACAGAACCGTGGAACTTATTATTAGGGGGTTATTGTGAGGTTATTGGGAAATAACCTCTCAATGACATGAACATAACTTCCCAATAAGCTTTGAATAACCTCCTTACGCACGCAATTCTGCGTGCGTATTACGTATGCTAATATTTCTCCTAACATAAGGGGATGTTTCGATTAGAATATGGAGAGGGGCTTTGAATCCAAGAACCCTGCTTGACATTCTATTAATGAGGTAGGTAGCTGTGAGCACATCTCCCCAAAAAATTTTTGAGATGTTGTGAGAAAGTATTATAGAACAAGAACATCGATGAGATGTTTACTTTTCCTCTCCACTATCCAATTTTGTTGCGGAGTTCCAACACAAGAACTCACATGGACAATATCATTCTTTGCAAGGTAAAGTTGAAGGATTGAGTTGAAGTATTTATTTGTAATATCAGTTTTGATTATCTGATTTCTGCATTTAAATTGAGCGTAAACCATGTCATGAAACGACTGAAAGATTTGTTTAGTTTCAAATTTCTCCTTCATGTAATCATCACCGAAGGAGAAACTATTTGGCTCTATTGATAGTTTTCAATTTTGGTTGCTCCCAAATGTCATTAGATGATAAAGAAAAGATATATAGGTTTGTACTAAGGCAAAATATATACATAATGAGTATTTTAGCCAATTGACACATTTCACATTGACAAAACTCTCGACTTCTCATTAAAAAGAGATGGGGTTACAACATTACAACATAACAAAAATTGTGATGACCCAAACGATAATGCCAGAATAAAGCTTGACTTTCAACAGACTCGGGAATATGAGAAGAAAAAGGTGGAGAAGACACTTGTGTATTAAGAGAATAGCTTTCCTTAAGTAGGTATAAACTTTGATGCAATTCAACTCTGTCAATCAAATTCCCCAAATCCACCAACTAAAATTCACAAAAGTTAAAATGCAATTTAGTAATACAATTCAATCCATGAATAAGTTTATTAATTGAAAGTAAGTTGCAATCTAGTTGGAGAACATATAGCATAGAAGAAAGTTGAATATCTTTGGACATTTTTACTTCTCTTTTCCCAACAATCCATGAGTGAGATTCATTGAAAATTTTAACAAATTTGGAGGTGGTGATCTTTTGATAGTTGATGAGAGCATAAATGTCTCTAGTCATGTGATCAGAAGGATTTGAATCTATTATCCTAGGTCGAAATCTTCCATTGTTAACAAGGTAGGAGGATATGTTGAATCGGTGTAAAATCAAGCTAGTAGGTTGCTTAGTCATGCTAGTAAGAAGCTTCTTCAACACATCCAATTGTTCCTTGGTGAAAGAACTACTAGGGTGAACGAACCAAGAGTTCATAACTCCATTGTTCAGGTTTCCAATCTACATGTTTTTCATATAGTTTTCAACACTTGTCTTTTCTGTGATAGTTTCTTACAGTATTCATAAAAAGGGGAAATTCTTATAGTGTTCACACAAGACAGAATTCTTCTTTGACTTTGAATAATGGGAGTTGTGCATGTACAAAACCGAGCATTCAATGCTAGATGAACCCGCACTTTGAACCATCATTAGCTTTTTCTGCTTTATTCACTATTAACTTCAGCAAAGGCTTCCCTAGTGATAGGGAGAGGCTTCATCCCCATGATTCTCCCTCTGACCTCATATAAGTTCTTATTTAGATCCAACAAGAACTTGATCATCCTCTTCTTGTATATATTATAGCGTATACATATGTATCATATATATCAAAATGTAAAGTGCCTTGATAGAATGTTGAAGTATCGAGTAACACTCAACTCTTCTTATCGGAGTCGTACATGCAGTTGTCTCGATCTCAAACAATGCTACAATGTTTTTGGTACTAGAATAAGATTTTGTTTGGGGCAGTCGCAGCTTATCCAGTTTATCCTGATAAGTTGCTAATCTGCAGCTATCCTGATAAGTTGTCTGGCTGTTTCGGGGCAGCTATTTGAAAAACAACTGATTTGCAGTTGTTTGTGAATAAATGACTATTTTGCCCATCATGAAAACTACATTCAGGTTCTAAAATCTAAAACGATCCCAAATAAAATTTTAACAAGTTTAATCAAAATAGATAAATAATTAAATATAAAATTGAAAGTATAAACAAAATAGATTTGAAATGTAATTAATTCACATACTAAACTAACTTGGAATTTGATAGAACATTTGGTTAAATTAATTCACATAAATTTAAAACAAAATTAAATTAAATGATAAATAATATTAAAATAATGTTATGATAAGCTTAATTAATACAATCCTTCTATATAATTACATAAATAAATAAATAAATTATTATTTTTTTCCTTCTCTTCGGCTATAATTAGCCTTGCTTAACGGGGACTCGAGAAAAAAAATTGATCCAACCCGAGCGCGGAAGAATGGATTCAAGATAGTTGAATCCTAGCTCATGTTAGAGTTCGCGGCTCCGGGTAAGGCGGTGGAGCAATTCTTCTCTCTGATATGCACACTCTCGCTACGACCTCCGTCCTCGCCAAGGTAACCATCTCGAAGCGATTGTAGTCATGTTAGGTTTGTTGGAGAGACAAGGGAGAGAGGCTAAGGAGAGGCGAGGGAGAGATGTGCAGGATCGTCAACGAGGGAGGAGACGACAGTGGAAGGGCATGGGAGGAAATAACCACTCCAACACTCATCAAAGACGCGGGCCGCCGGGTCGATCCCGCGGCCCCACCTATTAAGAAATTAATAACCGCGTTTCACCGTAATTTCCCCGAACACACAAACCAAAAGGTGAGACAACATTTTTAAAATGCCGCCCACTTATAAGTTCTCCCAAAAGACCCCTAAATCTCAAGAGCTAATTCCCAAATCTCTCGTGCTATCCTGCAAAACAAGAAATTCTCTCCAATTTCTATGATCATAGAATTGATCAACTAACATATGACCATATGATCTTCGATATTCTCTGAGCGATCGTTAGGATCAGTGAACTCAGGAATTGTGGCCTATCCGGTGAGATGTTCCACTTTTCATTTTCCACAAATGTATATAAACACAGATTGAGACCACTAAAGGAAGTTATGACCACTTAATTTATGATTTGTGATAAAAGAAAGGGTGTCTAGGGGCTATTTGAACAGAATTTATGATATCTGATTCAGAACTAGCGTACTTATTCATAATCCTTATGTACGTTTAGGGTTGGATAAGGCAGTTAGCTTTTGCTTGTAGCATTAATAGAAGACTGCAGCTGCAAGAGTCCAACAACTACGATATGGAGTAGAGAAGGGCTTGCAGGCTGGCTGGAGAGATCCGACGGCTGTAAGAAGGATTTCGGTTATTGGAGAGGCTTCAGAGGTTGTAGGATCGAGTAGAGGAGAGTCTGCATGAAACAAGGCCGACAGAAAGATGTAGTCGAAGGCACCCAAGTCAACGACAACCAATGAGACCAGCGAGATTTTTTTGTGCAGAAGGAGCTAAAGAAATCGTCAGCTTCATCCTAAGCCGACGAGAACCGCGAACTATGTAGATTTGAAGCCCAACGACGCAGTCGAGACTGATGAGTGATCTAGTAGAAGTGTTCGGCAGAGCTGATCGACATAAACAGATGAGAGGAGCGATCAAGTCAAAGCCTTCGGCAACGCCGATCGGCGCAAAAAACGAAGGATGCCCTAATTTTGTCTAAACTGAGCCTCAAGCTCTTGATACCATGAAGAAAGGTGGAGAAGCTATATTTTCTCATTCAATCAATTTCAAATTACAACATTTCTCCTTATTATATGAAAATGTCTAGGACAAATATAATTAAGCTTATTACAACTTACCAAATAAAAAACAAACAATGAACGAAAAATGTGCAACATAATAATAAAGAATAAAAAGAAAAAAACTGAAATAGCAAACTCCCTCCAATAGCGTCCACAAATCGAACCGGTGGAGTCCATATGGCAGGCAGTTTGGGCCACCAAACATGGACAATTCCAAAAGAGTGATTTACAATAAGATAATAATTATTAAAAAAAGGGAAAAGCATCAAAACAATCCCCTGACTTTCTTTTAATATGGGTGGAAATAATCCCCATGAAGGACTATTTCAAAAGCAATTTAAAGCGTTTAGGGCTTAATATAGCTCACTTATAGACTATGGCACTAAAATGACCCCGTGTAAACAGTTAGGGCACTATTTTGGCACTTTAAAGTATAAATAGACGTCTTTTCCTATAACACCCATCATCTCTCAAGTTCTGTTGGGTATTTTATCCAAACCTTCGGAGATAATTATCACCTAGCTTAGCACGAATGGAAAGGCTGCCACAGGAAATGGCCTGGAGTAAATGTAGCTTTCGTACAGATTTTTGTGAAAAAAAAAATGATGACTTTGGTTCTAATTCATCACGTCAAATATATGTTATTTTATCCTTTTTCTCTACATATCGTACGCTCATAGATAGGAAGCAAGGGTTGAGACCAGAGCACTCAGGAAGGAAGCCTTAAAACACGAATGGCTATGGCCAAGAATCTGAAAAGCAAATTAAATTTATACTATGTTAACTTCTTTAAACAATAAAAAATAAATAGATTTACTTTGTGATTCTGCTTGAGAGAGCGTAGACAGTCTCTCATTTGCTCCAACTTTATTACAGGCTTGATCGGTAATGCACTCTGAAAGCCAGTTTAGATAAACATAATTAATCCTTGTTTTATGGTTTGGAAATCTTAAAGAGGATTTAAAAAAAGAAAGATCTTGGAAACACCTTCTCTTCCACAGGAGATGTGGTAGTTGGTTTTGTGGCGACAGGATCTTCAGGTGGTAATCCAAGCTTCCTTCTCCTTTCAGCCTGCAGGGAATATCAATTTCAAAACAGCTACTTATACGGTCCAAACTAAGATAATTTAAAAAATATAAGGTCATGGGTGAGAAATTTATTTCCATTAGTATTTCTTACACAATACTCCACAGGTCGTGCGTGGATTATTACTGCCATGGTTGTTCATGAAAACCTAAATATCAAACTTAAACTAAGAAAATGTAGTGGGGCGGAGGAAGAAACACATCATACAAAATTTGAAACGATTTGTAGACGCAGCTTGAATCTAGAGAGCACTCCATTGGGATTACAAGAAGTTTGCATTCATTGGATTATTAATGTTCGATGAATAATCACACTCCAATTACAAACCATTAATTCCTCGATATGATTACAAAGAAAAGGCTGAATTTTAAATTCACATCTAATTTAATCAAAACTTGAAATCAAAGACAAATCAAATTTAGCTAAAAGAATATAACTGATACAAATAAAATAAACCATATAGAAATAACAGAAAATTGGAACATCATCAATATGGCCTTAGAAAAACTTAAAAAATGTTAAAACTGTTTCAATCAGCAACCTTGTAGCCTATGACAACAACTTTGGATTGACTACAAAAAAACAAAAAAAGGAACTATTCTTTAAGGACTAAACTAACTAATTTGTATTTGCATCAATTCACAATGCCAAAAATAAAACTATTTCTTGAAAGTATACGTTTGCATTAATATATCAAAAAGAAAAGCACAAAACTATGTAACTATGCATCTATGATGTAGAAGAGAGACCTATCATCTACTAATAGAAAATTCCCAATCATTATATATATGCATCAAAACAAAAGACCCGCTAAGGACACGCTTTGCACAAAATTGGGTTGCCCTATTACATTCACGTGGTGTATGGAAAAACAAAACTTTCCTAAAAGACAAGAAAAGCAAAATCTGGTGCAGCATGTGGTTTTTCATACCAATTTGCACGCTTCTTAGTGGATTGCACAAATTATATAATATTAGTGTTATCTCCTTCGATAATGATGCCTCGGCGCTCCAGCATCCATGGTTGGCAAATAGTTCGAACTAATTTAATAGCTTGTAGCTCAACTTGAATGTTGTTCCAATACTCAAAAAGATGACCCGCTGCAATGATTCCATTTCCTCAATCATCCTGAATAATGAATCTAGTATCGGCCGCTCCATAAGAGAGAAGAGCACTGGCAATGTACACGTTAATCCATCCGGGAGGGATGGAAGCCAGAAAAAAGGTGGAACCAACCCAAGGGGTCGTCTAGCATCCCATTGCCCCTAAAATGGAAAAAGTGCAGTCATTGTACGTGCCTCGAGGAGGACAGTTGCTGCGATGGTGGTCAGTGTATCGTGCGCTCGATTGTGGACTTTGGCATTGCGAGCTTTCCATTAGAAGTGAATAATGTAGCAATAACATCTAGCCTTAAAAATCCCAGACATTGGTGCGGTGAAAAGCTTGTCGGTGGCCTCAGCGAAGCTACTGAAATTTGGGATAATAATGCCCCACTTTGCGTTTAATATCTTTAATCCTGCAAAAAAGGAAACAATTAGTAGAAATATGATCTCTAATTTCAGGTTCGCCGCAGCCTCAGGGGCACTCCAGATGCTCCGTAAGACCACTCCAAGCAAGCCATTCACGGGTAAGACTGGCATCCCTGATGAGGCTCCACCACAAGAATTTCCCCTAGGATGGAAACGGAATTTTTTATCCAGTCTTGCTTGACAGCAGTCTCCGGGTAAGGAGCTTCATAGGAAAGAGCAGTGATAGTATTTCCATGCTTAATTCCAAGCAATCTTCAATAATGTCATTAAAGATGGCGATTTTCAGAATTAATGCAACGAGGTCCTCTCCAAATAAAGGGTTTTGGCAAAAAGCATGAAGGAGAAAATGACATCACTGAATCATCTGATGAAAACAGAGTCCAGCAAAAGAAGGAAGTCCAACAAAAAGGCTCAAGTGTTGGAGAAACCTAATAAACAGTAGATTAGACGACAAAGGTGGTAGTGACATCTCTAATATGTATAAATGAAGCAATTTGTAAACATTTAAAGTAGCACGCCTCTTTACATAATGGTAAGTGAATTGGAGCATGACCTACTGATTTTTAGTAATACCTTTGATATTGGAGTTAACTCAAATCACAGTTGAAATGCAAATATTATTGCTGAAATTCAATAGAGTTACCAACAGAGACTGATGATAATAGAAAAATAGCAAAGCAAATATGAAATACACCCTCGGGTAAGGGCAAAGTCGGTGAACACTGGTGGGACAGTAAGCAGGTAGCGGGCTGGAAGGTTGCAGCAGCAGGGCTGTGGTGGTGTTATGGCAGCAGGGCAAGATGCTGGAGGGGGCTGCGGTAACAGGGTGGAGAAGTTTGGAGGCAGCAAGGAAGAAGCCTGGAGGGATGCGTGATAGCAGGTAGGGTGGTTGGGTTCTCAACAACAAGCAGGGAGAGGGAGGGGAAGAGCTGGGCGGTGGCTTGATGGCAACAAGCTGCCGGTAGAGCAATTCTGCCAGTGACAACAGCAAATCCGTCGGCTGGGATATGGTTGGGGAAGCAAGGAAGTGTAGATAAACACCACCTTATGACAAGTTACAGCCGGAACATCTTTTCTCCTTCGAATACACTTCTTAAAAGGGAAATCTTGGATGCCGACAGCTGTGCTGCAGAAAACCCAACAAGAAACTAGGCCTAAATAAAACAAAAAATATATTTATTTTAGTAGAAAGTAAGGAAGACTTGGCCGGCAACCCTAACCTGAATAATTAGGCCAGCCGACACCTCTTGCCTCCCTACCTAAATAGGTCCAGCCTTTCTAGTTGGGTTGGCCCCGAATCAATAGCTCTGCGACAGTCTCCCGAGACTGGGGAACTTAGATCTCATGCGTCGAAACTTCTGAATGCCCGTAAATGGAGACAGAGTCGTTGTAAGCTGTCGGGGCTGCCGGATCATCTACTGCGGTCCGAGAAGTACCTGAATCCCATTGTAGATAGCATCATGCTGGAGACTCCTTCCTCTCAAAATTTCAGTTATTGGTACAGAAAATGTCTTTCCCGACGGTCTGCTAGCTGTGAAGCTGCCCCACTTGTGAGCCCACATCCATATGGATCCATCCTTCTGGGGTCCCCTCCTGAGCTGAGTTGGTCTGCATGCCATGTGTATACTGATGAATCCTCTAAACGTAATCCAAGATCAACTCAACTTGATCTGAAGTGAGGGCAACCCTGAACCTCCCCAAGGCCAGATATCGATCGTGATGTTCTGAAAATGCTCTCTGTCGTGACTATCCCATGCCTGGATTCGGTGTCTATCATCCTCTTTCATCACCAAAACTGGTCTCACTAACGCCGCACTACTGGCAAGCACACCTGTAATCTCGGGCTTCGCCGAAGGAAGAAGAAAGATGTGCTTCCCCTCCTTGGTGAAGAAGTAAGTGTTTCTGAATCCATCTTACTAAGTCTTACGGTTAAATTGCCACGTTCTCCCCAACAAAACGTGACAAATATCCATGGCTATCAAGTCATACCACACTTGACCCTGCAACAGACTTCCAATCAAAAACTCCACTAGGCATCTCTAGTCAATACTGACTCTTTTATCATTCTTCAGTCATGTTAGAGAACACGACTAAGAATGCCTCTAAGTCATGAGACCCATTTCTCTACTATTTGTGTAGACGTCATGTTCTAGTTGCTCCCTCCATCAATGAAGAGACTGCACACCTTCCCGTTCACAGTGCAATGGGTGTAGAATTTATTGTGGTGAAGCCACTGTGGATCCCTCATATCGTCATTCTGTAGACCGGTGGAACCACGAGTATCTCACCCCATCCGGTGGTAGATGATACACCTCGCTCTGTTCAGCTGCCTCCTCGCCGCTAACCTCCTCCAGAGCACCATGCTCAATAAAAGAAATGATTTTACTAATCAAAAAACTGGAGGCGATATGCCCAAATCCATGGCATCTAAAGTATTTTCGGGCAGGAGCTATAGTAGGTGTGCTTCTCGGGCTTCTTCTCACTCATGGGTAACTCTGTCCTTATCCGAACAAGTTTTCTCAACTCCTTGAAGCGTGCTTCCGCTGGTGTCGCCAACTGTAGGTGGCTGCCATACTGGTAGTTGTTGATTGCTTTATTTCTGCTATCTCTCCATCTTTAGAGCTAATTCTAGACATCTCCCAATGACCAATAAGACTGCAATTGCATCATGTTGCTGATAGCGGGCTTCAAGCCCACCAGATAACGAGCTATGGTTTGTTCCCCTGACTCAACCAACTCAACTGCAACTGGTCAAACTGCGCAGTAAACTACTCCACTGATAGGTCTCTCTGTTGCAAGTGGCAGTCTTAAAAAAATATTCTGGCAGTAGAGAGATGGTAGGATTTTCTATGCATCCCCCACCTCATCTTCTCCTACCTCGTAATCTTGTCATTGTTTTCTCTCTTCCTCTGCCTCTATAAGTTTTTCCATCACAAGGAGATGCTCTTTCTCAATTTGATACTTGCAAGTTTAACCCTTTTATCTTTTGGCATCTCTTTATACTCAAAGATCATCTCAACTAATTGTAGCCAATCAATAAAGTTGTCTGGATACATACCTCCATTGAACTTTAGTAGATCCACCTTTATTTTGAAGTCCATAAGTCGTCCATATATGGTCTCCTCTCTCGGCCTTCTCTGATACTGGATTTTAAAGCATCATGGCTTTCTTCTTCATCACTGAAATCCTCCCGATGGAAGGGGTTAAAATTCTTGTCTCTTTCTCCCCTTCGACTTTCCCCATCATGACCGAGGGTAACTCCCTCGGGGTTTCATCCTCCTTGTCTGAAGCCTCCACTGAAGTCGAAAGATCTCTCGTTGTATTTCTTCTCGAGTATGTTCCCTTATATTGAACAATAATATCTGGCTCAAACACATAATTAACTATAATCTCTGGCTTAATCAATGTTGATATCTCAATCGTTAGAAAGAAGAGTATCATTATAAACATTTTTATAAGACCATTATTATAAAAAGAATGAACATTAAACGCACATGCTAAATTAGAAAATGCTCAAAGATTTGTAGGGTTATAGGTATTTGCATGAAATTTAGAAAACATACATATTTGAGTTAGATTGTTGCATGACTTATTTATACTCCATTAATACACATCAAGGAATTTGCATAGGATGCACCATCATAACTATGTGTACAATATGAATCATAGTCATTCTTATATGAAATAAAAAGATTTGAAAGGATAAAACACCTATCAACAAGAATAATATTTTATAAGATGCAAAATAATCGTGATTTTCATAATATGCTAGTACTCTCTGTCTATAATAATATGATGCCATTATAATTAGATAAGTGGAGCTTGATGAGTACGTAGGTGTACAAAAATTTGAAGAATGAAAGGATTAGGCTTGCGGGTCTAAAGTCAAGCACCAGAGTGATTATAAGTGGCTTGATTTCATTGATAATAGAACAATCATATTGCGAAGACGTGAGATGGTGGCTAAGTGAACAAAATTCAATTAAAAAGAAAAAGAATTTGATCGAATCTTGCTCCCACACTAATTGATGGACTTGAGGAGAGGAAGAAACTCTAGAAAAACAACTTGACTCTAGCAACACCTAATTGGCCAAATAACTAACTTACATGTATTCAATTATCAATTTTCAACCAATAAAAACAAGCCACTAATCCCCACTAAGTAAAGGCTAAATTTTAATTTTGCTAATAATCTAATCCTATCTAGGAATCAAATCAAAATATAATTGATGGAAAATTGATGAAGAAAGCAAATGAAATAGGAAAGGATTATACCTTCATTGCTTGATTGCCTTGCCTTGGATAAAGAAAGTTTAACCTCATGTAGGGAAGCACTAAATCCCTAGAAACATAAAAGTCGTGATTTGAGGGTCGAGAAGATGGAATTCGATCAATTTTCAAGTACACATCTGCGCGTCGCCCCTATAATGACAATAAATGACAATACCTGGCTCTTTAAGTCTGGTAATTGAAATTAGTAAAATCTAAACCCCTTAAAGTGGATCCGATGGAGGGCAAGTTTAGCTCATTACGACACCCTTGTAGTATTGGAGTTTGAGAGTAAGTTGAAAAGCGGCAAGTACTTGATCTACACTGGTGGTGGAGAGAGGCGCGAGAGCATGAACCATTACCTTTGGAGCTTCCACTGCACACTCGGAGAAGCTCAATACTTAAACTGAACTTTGGTAATGGATCTCACCATTTGCCTCAATTCCATGTATAGTTTGAGCAATCAGGATGAGGAGGGGAAGGTTGCATCCCAGACATCAGGACCGAACCGCTCCAGACCTAGGAGAGCCTTGGTGATCTGAGTGTGGTGCAACGTGGTGCCCATAGATGCACATGTTTGTGAATATGCCTTGGCGATCTGAGAAAATGTCTATTAATAGTCAATTCCATAAATTTGTAAACATGCTTTGGCAATCAACCTCGCCTTGTTGCATTCAAAAAATTAGACGGTTAAATTTGGTGTTGAAAATACACCTACAACCTATCGCTTTCTTTCCCTAGGGAATATCCCCATAAGTTGAGAGAGCATCATTTCAGGGACGTTGAACCGATAGGACTCCAGGACCTGCGGCGGGGTAGCGGACTCGACGGTAGGGGCATTGGGAGGAGCCTCAACAGAGGGTTTCGTGCGATGAGCTAAACATAGAGAGAGGATGGAGGTGATGTTGGTTTGGCTGGTGACGAATCTAGTGGGGCTTGAGGGTTCCTTGAACACAATGGTCGTAGGAGTAGATAGAAATTCCAACGGAGTCGAAAAAGGAACAGTGTCCAGAAATTCAAGCTTCCCCTCACTTGAGACAGTGTTTAGAGAAGAAAGGGACATTTTCAAAAAAGGAGATGTCGACACTAACATAGATTTTATTGGCGGTAGGATCAAGACATCGATAGCCTTTTTAATTGGCAGAAAATCCGAAAAAGAGACATTTAATTGAGAGTGGATCAAGTTTAATATATTTGGGGTTAGTGTTCCAAACAATGGCTATGCACCCAAATATTTTGGGGTCTAATGGGGACAAGAACCAATTAGTAGGAAATCACGACAACAAGACGAATAATGGGGTCAGAAAGTTATGGATTCTTGTGAAAACTCTATTGATAAGGTCGGCGCCATTCTCAAACTGTTTAGGGACATTAGTTTGAAACATAATGAAACGAGCAACTTCGAGAAGGTGTTTATTTTTCCGCCCGGCTACCCCATTTTGTTAAAGGATATCCGTACAAAAGTTATGATGGACGATTCACTTACTAATCAAGAATTCTCCAAATATAGAGTTAATTGCTCATGACCATTGTTGATCTGAAGGAAATGAATAGTAGTTTTGAATTGAGTCAAAATAAAAGACTGAAAATTTTTAAAAGTAACCGCAACTTAAGGTTTTTTAATATATAGATCCAAGTCATCCTAGTGTAGTTAGCAATTAGAGTAAGAAAACACTCTTGTGCATTGGTGAAGTGGATATGGTACCCATTGATATTTAACTAATTGGCAAATTTCACATTTAAATGAAGATGAATTTTTATCAATAAATATTAAAATGTACGATTGTTTTAAAAAATAAAAACTGAGATGACTCAAACGACAATGTAAAAGCATAATTGGACATCAATGGAAAGGAAAAAACTACAACTACGGGATTGAGTGTCCGCGTCTTTAGTGTCAATTTCTTTAAAAAATAGAGCCTGATTACGCACTTATCAATTCCAATCATTATTCCCGAACGATGATCCTGAAAGACAAACATTAGGAGAAAAATGAACAATGTAATCAAGGTCATATGTTAACTTACTAGCCGACAAAAGATTACACTTAAGCAAAGGAACTTGTAATAGGGATCTCAGCGTCAACATGTTTGTTAGTACAATAGACTCTTTACCCACAATGGAATTACAGGAGTTGTCAGCAAAATATTAATAGTATCTCGCTTAGAGCACGAGGAATATGTCGAGAAAAGCGAGAACACCCGATCATGTGGTATGTGGCATCTGAATCAATAATCCATGGACTAGAAGAAGCAAAACCAGCAAGTGTCATAAAAATGTTACATCAACGGACATGAGAGGTCGGCAGGCAGAAGGAGAATTAACTATAGATCCAAGTAGCTTAATCAATTGTTTCATCTGATTCTTAATGGTGTCCGGTGAGTCTAGAATGGTCCAAATAGAGGTCGGCTGAGTTGTTGTGGATTCTGAGGTCGTAGCGAGACCTTTAGTAACGGAAGATCTGGTTGAAGACTTATTTGATGGTTTCTAATGGAGCTTCTAACAATTGTCACAAGTATGGTACTATTTGTGGCATAAATCACATGTGAAGTAATTGGTCCGTGATGGGGTGGTAGAGTGAGGGGTATTATTAGAGACAAAAGTTGACGGCTCGGTGGAAGTAATTAAGTTGTCGAGCATGACAAGTCTCTGGCTTTCTTCGCGAATCATCTTGATGAATATTGCCCAAATTGAAGGAACAGGATCACGACCTAGTATACGATCGCGGACTTCATCAAGATTCTTCTTCAGGCACCACAGAAATTGGAATACCCGGTCCTTTTCAAAAATTTTCTGGAAGAGGGAAAGATTTGTGTGAGTCTCATGTGTAGTCATAGTAGATATCGCATTACATCCATACAACAACAACAACAACAACAACAAAGCCTTAATCCCACTAAGTGGGGTCGGCTACATGAATCCTTTTTCTCCATTGCGTCCTATTTAGTGTCAAATTTTCGTTTAATTCTAATAAATTAAGATCATTTTTTATGCAATAAGCCCAAGTTTTCCTAGGTCTCGCCTCGCCTTTCTTAACATAAGTTGTATTTAAAACATCTACTCTCCTAATCGGATCATCAGGTGGTCGACGTCTAATGTGACCAAACCATCTAAGGCGACTCTCTCTAATTTTATTCGTCACTGGTGCAACTCCAACCCTTTTACGGATATATTCATTTCGCATTTTGTCTCTAAATGTAAAGCCACTCATCCACCTAATCATTCTCATCTCGACAACACTTAACTTAACATTATGCTTCTCTTTTAAAGGCCAACATTCGACACCATAGAGCATCGAAGGTCTCACCACCATCTTATAAAATTTTCCTTTCGATCCTAAGCGGTACTTTTCTATCACACAATAGAGCCGGACGCATTCCTCCACTTCAACCAACCAACTCGAATTCAACTATTAACATCCCCATCTATATCACCATCGCTTTGAACAATGGACCCGAGATATCTAAATCGTTTACACCTTTTAATAATTTGATCACCCAAAGTTACACTGTCGTCACTAGACCTACTATTACTAAAATTACATTCCATGTATTCGGCTTTAGTTCTACTCAAACGAAGACCTTTAGACTCCAATGTAGACCTCTATAATTCAAGTTTTTCCCGGACTTTTTCTCTTGTCTTATCCACAAGAAGGATATCATCAGCAAAAAGCATACACCAAGGTACATCCTCTTGTAAATGCCCAAGTAAGACCATCCATAAATAAAGCAAAAAGATATGGGCTTAAAGCCGATCCTCGATGTAAACCAACGAAATAGTAAAATACTTGGTCAATCCTCCTTCGGTTCGAACACATGTAACGACTCTAAGCATACATATCTTTAATGACTCGAATATAAGTCATATCAACACCTTTCTTCTCGAGGACTCTCCAAAGAACATCTCTGGAACCTTATCGTAAGCCTTTTTCTAAATCGATAAAAATCAAATGTAGATCCTCCTTATTATCTCTCGTACTTCTCCATCAAACCTCTCAATAAATATATAGCTTCCATGGTAGACACTGCCGGCATAAATCCAAATTGATTATGAGAAATCTTCGTAATACGTCTTAACCTATGTTCAATTACCCTCTCCCATAATTTTAAAGTATGACACATCAATTTAATTCCTCTATAATTTGCACACTCTTGTGCATCTCCTCTATTCTTAAAAATGGGGACCAAAATGCTCTTTCTCCACTCCTCGGGCATCCTTTTAGTTTTTAAAATAATATTAAAAAGTTTAGTAAGCCGAGAAACCCCCAAATCACCTAAACATTTCCACACTTCAATCGAGATATCATTAAGTCCTACGGACTTTCCCCTTAGTTTTCTTTAAAGCCTCTTCAACTTCTTTTTTACTAATGCGACGGTAAAAATGAAAAGTTTTATTATTATTAACGATATTAAGATCACTAAGGTCGATCGTACTTTCAGCATCTTCATTAAAAAGTTTATCAAAATAGCTCACCCACCTATGTTGAATATCTTTTTCTAAGAAAAGACTTTTTGATTTTCATCTTTAATATATTTTACTTGAGTTAAATCTTTACATTTCTTTTCTCTTTGTTTTGGCAGTTTATACATATATTTTTCACCTTCCTTAGTATCTAACGTATGTTATAAAGATCACTAAAAGCATAATTTTTAGCGTCACGGATTATTTTTTTCCACTCACTGCGGCCGTTTTATATTTTTCTCGCTTTCTACGCTTTTACATTTAAACCAATTTTTATAAGCATAATTTCTTATATTTTATCTTTTCTTGTACATTATTATTACACCACCAACTATTTTTATTTATGAAACTTTTCTTTCGATTCTCCAAGATCATCTTTAGCCACTCGTTTAATAAGTATTAGTTAATTTTTCCCACATAACATTATGCGTCTTCATGAACAACCCAAATTTCAAAATCTTGAATTTTACTCATAAAAATAATTTTATTTGTCTTTTGGGCGCCCCAATCTAATTCTACGATGATGAATTCTAGTATTCTTCATTTTACAACTCTTCATCTTAAAATCTAGAAATAATAATCGATGTTTCAGTACTTAATCGTTCACTTGGAATAACCTTACAATCCTTACAATCTCGACGATCTCTTCTTCTCATAAGAAAATAATCAATTCGTGTTTTATTAGCATCCATTCTTATAAGTAATAAGACGCTCATCTTTTTCTTGAATAAAGTATTAGTAATAATCATATCATACGATAAAGCAAAATCTAAATTGCTCTACCTTCTTCATTAATCGCTCCATAATCAGTAAGCCACTGCGAATATTTCGAAATCTTCTACCACTCTACCGACACGTCCATTTAAATCTCCTCCGATAAAAATTTTTTCTTCAGGGTATCGAGTGTATTAGATGTCTTCAGTATCATTCCAGTAATTTATCTTTGTAGCCTATATCTAAACCAACTCGATGAAAGATAAAGACTTATATTATTAAAAATCTTAAGTATCAATAATAATCTTAAGTCGTTATAATTATATCTCCAACTCTATTAATTTTGATAACATTATCTTTCAAACTCTTATCTATAATTACACCTACACCATTTCTAAGTACGACTCTTACCGAATACCATAGCTTAAAACCTAAGCTTATCAATCTCCTTAGCTTTTTCTCCAACCCATTTAGTTTCTTGAATACATAGGATATTTATCTTTCTATGGATCATAATATCAACCAATTCCATTAGTTTACCATTGAGAGTACCTATATTCCAGGATCCTATCCTAATACTAAGTATCATGGACTAACTTCTTTACCCTCATCCGTCCGTAATGCGGAACTCTTGCTACTTCGACACTACACTCGGCGCCGTGTAGCGGCCTCGCACACTTTCCACCGTATTCGAGCCATACAGTCGCGTCGCCTCAGTGGACGCCCTAAGACTTACACAATGATCAAAAGCGATTCATGTCATGATTTTTTTTCGACAAGTTTTACGCTCGGTCGTCGACTACCTAGCCGCAACCCTCCACTTTTCACATCCGGCTCGGACCGCAACAGCAGTGTTATCGCATTACATCCATAAAGAAACTAAATAGTTGTAGTACTAAGTCACTGTCTTTGATCCCTGTTTAGCATGGTGATCTTATTAGACACTTTATAGAGTTTTCCCAAATTTTGTACATCCAAGTAGGTATCGCAAACGGCAGTTCAGATGGCACTTGCAGACGGAATGTAAAAACGGAGCCATAACATAACCATGGAGTTTTCTACTTCGCACGCAGCATATGTCCGACCAGTGTTAGGAGGTTCACAAATCCTACCCGCTAGGCGACTGCATTTATCTTGACCTTTGACAAACAACGAAAAGACTTGAGATTATTGGAGGAAATTGGAGTCGCTGAGTTTATGAGTGGTAATCCGGAAATTTATGTGCTTTTCAGGTCATCTGGTCTGCGGAAGGATTGAGGTAGGTGTCGATCCTCTGAGATTCAAGGATAACATCAGACGAGAGGTCGGTGGTGGAGGAATTAGTCATGGCTCCGATGAAGCCAAAGAGAGGTTTGGATGCATAGACATTGACGGGGTTGATTCCTTACTTGGTTACCAACAAACAAGGTATGTAGGGAGGAATTCCAGCCAATAGGAGAAAGATCCATCAGGAAAGGAGTTTCGCGGTTCTTTGGGGGTGGTCTGACTGCTTGAGGTAGGTACCCTGACTCGGAAAGACCTGTAGGGAGAAAAACCTGCTACAGGAAGGGGGTGAGGGGGGCCTGCACAGAGAAAATCTCACAGGATGGAAGCCTGCATGTGAGATTTCACAAGAGAAGGGAGTGCCAATAGGTAGATATCACGGGACAAGGATCTGCAGGGAAAACTCAGGGGAAGGGTCCTACAGGGAGGAGTTTTCCGGCAGAGGTACCTGCAAGAAAGGGTTTTCAGGCCGACAAGGGTAGTATCACTTTCTCTGATATAATGTAGGTTTGGAGAATTTACCAAAATTCCTTTATTCATATCAAAAGGGGTATAAATACATTCCCGACAGAAGAAAGAGTTATAAAATAGGGAAGACATGACACCCAAATCTTTAGGATTAAATCAATTTCAAATAAATACCTAGAGATAAAAGGAAAGTCATAAACTAAGAAATACGAAAACAAGGAAATACATAAACTAGCAAATATCAGGAAAGGAAAGAAATAAACACTAATAACTTCTAACACAATTCGTAAGTTTTAATGGTTATGTTCTTCTTTTTGGATAAGTCCTCAGCCACTATTTCTATTTGCGCCCATCCAATATTGTTTCGACTCATTTGATTAACTCTGTAAAATCAACCTTATGTCTCTCTCATCAACAAAATAGAAAAAATAAATAATTAAAAAGGGTAACAATAAAATCTTGCTATAATCAGATAATAACTTAAAGCAATTTCTCTCATAAAGTAACATATATCTGCAGCATTCAAGGTGCTTAGGTACTAAAACGTTGAGTTCAGATTCCCTATAAATTGAGATAACTCCGTAAAATCATGGAGGTGGGGATTATATATAAAACCTTATCCTCCTCCAAACGCTGGCGTATCTTCTCCCTTGCTCTTTTTTCCTCTTCCTTCTCAGCCTTCCGCAATTCTATTATTCTGTCAAATAAAAGGAAGAGCATTTGAATAAAAAAATCAGAAATGTTACTAATTCAATGTCAGTCGGCAAAAAGATTATGGGAAATTTACATACATAGCACACAATTCTTATGCATTTACATATCTCACACATAAACTTTGATATTTACATCAATAGAACTTCTGGCATTTTAAACCTTTGCATGAAAAGATTTCACTTTTAAAAACTAACAATAAGGTCATTTTCATGTGATATTAAAGATTTGTATGTGTAAAATATGAAAGTTTAGGTGTGAGATATGTAATTACATAAGGATTGTGTGCTATATATGCAAATGCCACAAAAATTATATAAGTGGCAAGGTGATGAAAAACCTTTTTCTTTCATTATCTTCCTCTATTCGCTTAGCAGCTAGAAGCTCTTTGCCTACACGTATTCTCTCCTGCAGCACACACGTACTACTAGGTCAAAAAATAAAAGAAACTGGTCTCTTCAGGCGTGCTTATTGTCTAAAGTCGCCAATTTGAAGTAATGCTCTTAAAGAACCAAACTGAGCATAGATTATTTTTTTAAAGCATATGTCACAGCTAACCTAATGCACCACAATAGAGATTCAACTATAACATTTAACACAAGAAAACTGAATTCTAGATGAAGCTAAATTAAGTAACAATGACAGAACTGAATAATTTTTAAACTTTAATGGAACTCCGATACATTAAATAGATCAGTGTGGATTTAGCTATGCAGGCGATGAGTAACTTTTCTATACCAATCAATCTCAACGATCTCTTTTAATGGGAAGGATTAGTTAGAAATTTGGTTCAATTGTGATAAATAGCCGGTAGCATCAGTTAAGAGAAAATTAGCATTTCCACCAGGATCGCTTGAAAGAATTTTGATGCTGAAAAAAATAACAAATAAGGAGAAGACAAACCAAATAAAATGAAAAGAGATATAATTTATTAATATCAGTGAACCATAAAGAAAATGTCGTGGGCTAACCTAAGCAGTTAAATCTGAATAAACTAACACCAAATCTGTCAACATAAACAGAAACAATGATATTAGACAAAAAAAGCCATTGGAAATTAGCATAAATGGTTTCAAAATTCTTTGACCAATATATTATTGGCAGCCAAAGGGGCTTGCTACTAAATAAGATTTTAACCTCAAACATCAAGAATCAATGATAAGTTCACTTAAAATAACATAAGACTATGGCTAGGGATTTTATTTTAGTAAACCCTTGCAACTGGATGAAACGACCCTCTGAAACGTTAGTAGCTAGACCTCTAGTTGACATAGATCTTACCGTTCTGCTAGATTAGTAGGTGTGTATTTGTTTATTTTCTTATGTCTATTGGCAGGATATTAAATTTGAAGGCATACATTCCTATTACAAGATTCAAAAGTTTCAAGGCTCGCCCAAAAGTGAATAAATCAACTGTTATTTATACTTAAAATCAGGTACAAATAAAACATACAAATGAGCAAAATCTACCTTTAAACACGATGATTGTGATTCCTCCTACTTCAGATCAAGCTTGCACATAAAATTAGAAACTAACTCTAGTTCTTATCATGGAATCAAAGCCAATTCCCTTGTTAACATAAGACCCGAGTTTGTGTTCACCTCCTACTCAAAATGCAAGATCATTAATTTATATCCTTCACATGTGTTGGCTTCTTATTTTCATCTCATTGTTGAGGACACCAATGATCATGATTCTGAAGAACTCTATGATTTTAATGATATTAGTATTCTGAGTATTGAAGCTTAGATTGGTAGATAGCTTTAAATTTTGTTTACCTTGCAAGAAACCCAAAGAGATAAAATACAGTCCCTCTCCAAAGTTCACCAGACAATAAGAAAGATGCTATAAATGACTATTTTTTTAATCTCCTCTTTAAGTAGAAATATAATTTCTCCTACGCCATCATGTTATTTTTAATATTTTAATTTTCATCTACTAATTCCTGATCATTTCTTCTTTTTGTACTCGTTTTATTGCCTGGCTATAAAAGTTGCATTAGCATGTAATGGAAGTAGCATCATTAATATGGAACCTCTCAAACATCATAGTCAGGTGGCAATTATTGGAGCCCACAAATACATATTTGGCATATAAGTTAGAATCACATTAGTGAGAGTGAGGAGAATGCATGACGTTGAAACTTTATTAGAATATATAAGAACATGTTTTAACATTTCATAATAGCATGGCAGGATATCAGGAAAAAGTGCAAGTTACAATTAAATTAAAAAGTATCAAGTTTACAACAAAAAATAATATTTTTCATCTAGTTACCAATGAGAAATACTTAATGGTTCAGTTCCTAAAGATTAACCTTGGTGGCTGAAGTAGACATAATTTTGATGTTTTGAAATTGAATATCTAGTTTCTTCAAATTTCATGATGCTATAAAATAGACAATACAACAAAAAACATAATAATGATCAAACTAAGAACATCAATAAGACACCTTCTCTCTTTCCCTTTCCGTCCTCTTCTCTTCTTCATCCTTCTTCTTACGAGCCCGTTCCCTGAAACAAAAATCACAAAAGATGAATAAGAGAAACTTATTGCAATAAAAATCACAAATATGCAAATACCACATCAAAAAGACAATAACTCAATTATAAAGACGTATCTGCTCAACATATCAAAAAAAAATATAAAAAATTAAAAAAGGAAACTAACTTGATTTTATTTTGACATAATTAATTGTTCCAACTATCTTAAGGAAGGTAACAGAAAAAGGTCCACTAAATCCGGATATGCAAGTACAAGCAAGAACCTTTGGTGACATACAGGAAAATTGACAAGAACAAGGTGATAAAGTATGGTGTCCTAAAAAAACCCTGAAAAAATGGACAAGATATTTATAGAGAAGTCAAACTAATTTACCTACGTTTCATCATATATAGATAAGTGTAAACAAAGTCTTCTTATTGGACAAAAAACATAAAGAGAATGATTCAGTTATTGATTAGTTTTAATACTAAGACATACATCAAACATTAAATGCAAACATATAAAAAAAAGCAAAATAAATCAAATTTACTCTAAATGGAAAACAGTCAAATGTTCCTAGCCAGCTTTGACAAGGGCTTGGGTGTTCTATTATATATGTTTTCTATTTCAACAAATCAATAAGATATATTATTGTATCATTTTTCTAAATAAAAAATCAAACATCCCCAACAGGATTGTCCACGAAAGGAATGAAAGCTTCAGCAGATGATCTCCTACCTCTAACCAGTTGAAGTTTCTCTGCCTATCCTTGGCCTTGCATATTCTTCTGTTCAATGTTACCCCACACAAGTCTAGGGCATGCCAAACCAGCCCTTAGGTACCCACTTTCAACATAGGTCTAGGGTCTATTAGTTAAAGCATTTTATAGTGCCCAATCCCAACATAGTGAGTAAGATCATTGTTGTAAAACTAACTGCTTAAAAAAATTAACTATGTAATTAGTTTTTTGGAAATATTAAAGCTAAAACAAATAGAGAACCTTCAATCATACTTTAATCTTAATGTGATCCAATTCAATAAACAAATAATCTGTGTCAAAAGCTGAAATTGTGAGAATCTAGGAACTTGTTTTCAGAGAAATGGAAACCAAAATGCAAACATAGACTCGCAGGCAAGAGACGGACAAACATAGCAGCTTTGAATGGGTAGTTGGTTAGTTTGGTACATTAGAAGTAGTCAGCAGTAGTAATCCTGCCAACAAGTTAACATTCCTCAAGCTGAATTCATTCCAACTCCTCTTAAGTGTGCATAATATATTGGAGCTTCTCTTCTAAACAATGATCAATATTTCTAATAAATGTATTCCATACGAATCCTCGCACTTTAAAAATCTTAATTTAAATGTGAGAGATCCACCCAAGAAGATCCCAAACCTCATCAATAACTTTTAATAATTATTTGACTTCTGCCAAAGTGGCCACTCACATCACGACTCGGCATGAATTGTTTGAATTATCAAGGTGGGAATAGACGATCAGTCGATGAGATTCGATTTAAGTTATTATAACAAACAAATAAAAATAATTAACAACTGAATTGAAAGAACCACTAACGACTAAAATTTAAATCATTTTAAAAGTAAATAGTTATGAGTGTAATTATCTTCTAATAGTTTGTTCACTTCTTCTATAAACATTATCACTCTTTCACTAATTCTCTAGTCCAATACTTAGAAATAAAAAATATTAGCTTAAATTATCGTAAGCTAACTCAAAGAATACTCATATCTTTAAAATTACAATAGCATAAATATAACAGAAAATAAAATGCATGCTTATCAAATACAAAGAATCAATATAATGTCAATTGACAGTTTGTTGTTCAATTATAACCATAACAATCTATCAAATTGTATGATATTTTAACTTATCTATATCAATTTATATATTTTGTCTCAGGAGTTTAACAAACATCAATATAATCTTTTTCCCCGCTATTTGGGTACCTTAGTATTCTCAATTAGTATTGTAAGAGAGTGAAATCCAGTAGTCAACATACATATTCAAGTATTTTATATAGTTCATTTTATTCATATTTTTATATCATACAATATATGCTTATAATAATTAGTATGTGCAAATAAATTTAAGCATGTTAGAACGAATGTAAAATAAATTTCAAAATGATCAATACAACCTATAGGGCTAGTATATCATGATTAAACTTGCAATGTTAATTTATCTGAATAAATAATAACATTGTCTAATGCTTTTAATTAGAAGAACACCATGTTATTACTATAATATAGAAATAAGAGTATTTCCTTCAATTTTTAAAAACTATTAGTTGACTTTTCTTTACACCTTCCAACAAAGCATCTATATACATATAAAATAATTATATTAATTAATATTTATTCAAATTTATCATTTAATAACACTTTTCTTTCAATTAAGTGTATAAATTTAGCAATTTTTTCAATTATGGATTACATATATAAACTAGAGTTATTATTTGTTAGTTAATCTAACTGCTCGAAATTTAATAAGATTATGCTTAATTTTTTTCTTTATTTTATAATTATTATTTAAATTATATTAAATCATGACTACTTTCGTCCATTACAAATTGATTTCATTAACTATCAATGTCTTACTATATATCAATTTAAATAATTTATTTTTTATTGAATGAATTAACTATGTATTAGTTATAACCTTAACATAAAACATTTCACAAATTTAAGATATTCTTATTAATTTTGAATGTGTTACTACATCCTATTTTTCCTTGACAAGTCTAAGTTAATTTTCTAGATCCTTATCGTTTTGAATATTTACTATATTCTTATTTTATAATCTTAACAATTCTCTTTCTAAACATTAAAAAATTTCCTATATGTTAACAACATAAATTTATATCATTAATTTCTCAAAACCCTAAAATACATTTGTTTATTTATTTATTTATTTAAAATCAAATGTTTGCTAATTCACAATCTCATTTTAGATAGAATAAAATCTTGTCTATAAGTTCTCCTAAATTTTGCCATTGATTATAATTTAATTTTAGGGTTTCAAATGTAATTTCAAAAAAAAGAAACAAAAGTAAAATTAGGGAAGCTTGGGTTAACCTTGATCCCTAGAGAAGAAGGTCCAAATAATAATTACTTATCTCTCTCAATTCATCTCCTTTCAATTTTTCATTTGCATAGCTCCAATTATGTTCGTTGGTCTGCTGTAGCCCTCTCGACTTCATTGCCTTCACATGAGACTGCTCGAGGTCACATTCGGTTCAACACTCAAGCCCACACATTGCACAACTCATGAAAGCTGCTGGCACACGGCTGTCTGTTGGTCTCATATGGGTTCACTTTTGTTAGTTCAAGCCATAAGTCAACACCAGGACTCACTCACTCCCTTCCAATCTCCCTGTTTCTCTCTCTCCCTTCTCGTCCCCTCGATTTAGCATAGGAGATTCATCCCCTTGGCTACGTCTCCCCTCTTAATGACATGGGCATAATTTTCCTTTTTTTTTCACATACGTTACAAAAAGAACCACCAAATCATTTCCAAATGACAAGGCTTAGGTTGAAAAAGTCATTTCAGCCTTATCTTATGTTGATATCTGGCAAAAATTGCAACATCTTTATGTTATGATGACAACTTAACATATGGTCATTTTTTTGTCAAATGCCTGGAGTTGAAATCCCTAGAAAAACAAAAACTATCCATAAGCGCCTTTGATGGGGATCTGTTTACACTACAAAACAATTGATAAAAAATTTGAAGTGAGCACATTTATTTTAGTAGGATTTTTTTATTTTAAATTTTTAATATTAGATATTTTGGATACGTCTATTTATGAAATGCCCATGAAAAGGGATGCTCCAACAGATATTTTTATTAATGAATTAGCTTAGTTTGACTCATAGTTGGATAGCTCGGTGAGGTGATAAAGCTCGAAATACTTGATAAAGTTCAACATCATATTATCTATTTAGGGTTGTTTTTGGAATTATATGCCAACAGTTGCTTGGAATTATTTTTATTTTATTAAGTAAATTTATCTGCAGTTGTTACCACTCCTGAAGCCTTCAGTTTTTTCCCGTACATGATTTCAGATACATGCATTTAGTAGCGGGTTTTGGAATTCCCTACTGAATTAAGCATATTCTATTTTATGAATGTAGCTTAAGCTTGTAAAACCTGCTATTCATTTAATCCTTTGAGATAAATTCAACCATTCATCCAGCCTATTCACTCCCAGTAACTGTGTATTCGTTTGCATTTTTCTTAGTTGCATGCTTATAGCTCCCATTTGCAACTTCTTCTGCAAGACTTTTGTTATCTATTTCCCATACCCAAGGAAACTGACGAGCCCTACCCAAGAGGAGAGTTAATAAATAATTATTTCGAGGTATGTAATAAAATAAATTCAATTAGATTTTTTCTTTCAATCTTGACTGTGCAGGTTTGATGCTGGAGTTTGTCAAATGCAATGCAAGCGTGATAAGAAAAAAAAAATTATCTGCCGAGGGAGCTACCCGAAGAACCCTTGTTTCTGTTCCCTGCCACAGCCTTTGTTTCCGCGATCTGCTACAGTCCCGTGACTATGTCGGACGCTGTTTTCACGCCCAAACAGAACCGGTACAAGTTTTTTCACTGTTGTGGAGTAGGCCAGCCATCCTAGGCGATTCCTCGCTCTTATTATATTTTTGCTTTTCTAATGTTCTAGGTTTAGTTTTTTGTGTGGGTTTGTTATGGATAGCCGCCGATGTCTGTTTTCCCTTTTGAGAGTTGTATCTGAGGGATTGGGTTGTGTTCCGGTTGCATCTCTATCCCGATGTGGTGTTTACCTTCCATACCCTTTTGTGTCCTCCCCACACTGCTCCTACCTGTTGTTCCCTGTTGCAGTGGCCCGGAACAGCCACCAGCGTTGTACTTCATGCAGTTTCTGCATTCCAAACCCAGTTCCCTGTGATTCCAGCGCTCCTGCATGCTGCCACCTCTGTTCCAGCCATCTCCCTTCCACAATCCCTGCTGTCCTCCTTCTGAATAAGCCGCCAGCCCTTCCTCTTACTTTTTCGGACAGCTAACAGTCTTCCTGCCGCCACATACCCGCTGCCATCATCACTCCAGCCCTCCCTCCGCGTTGCCCTCGCTGTCCCAGTCCTCCACGTCACTGCCGAAGCTGCAACACCTTCCCTTTGCTGTTTTTCTGCTGTCCAGCAGCCCCAAACAGCAAACTTCCGCCTTTTGGATTGTGGTCCCTAGCTTCCCAGCTGTTCTAGCTGCCCATAATTGTTGTCACCCCTCATCCACAATTCAGAAACCTCTTCCTACCTTGCTGCCACCTCTCCAAGCCCACTAACCATAACCACCATCACTCGCGATCTGCCCTTACGTGAGTGCGCGTCGTGTCTGTTGCATTTTCCTTTTCAAGTGTGTTTGATTGTAACCGCCTATTTGCTTTTAGCAATAATAATTACTTTCCTATTGTGATTTGAGTTAACTCCGGTCTTACTATCAGTCTGCAATGGCGAGAGGCCCGAAACTTTTTTGTTTTTATGATCTCTTTCATTTATCATTTTTCCTTAGATATTTAATAAACAGTGTTGCAAGATTTTGGATGTTAGTAAATTTATTACAATTGAAAGTCTAATTATCATGAAAAATTCAATTGCTCAATATTATGACATGAATTTCTCTGAATTGATCGATCGTTATCATTTAGTTTTGGTTTTATGCATTTTTGAGTTTACACATAAAGAAAGCTATTTTCTGAGTAATTAGTGGTCCGTGTTTTGTGAATTATAATATCTTTGTATAATATACATTCATTTCATCATTTTAGTATTTACTCTATAAGCCCTTAAGCATCCTACATCAATCTTAACTACGTTGACCTCATTTTAATATTGCTTCAAAACAAATGCTAGAAAATCAAAGAAGGTTTATACTAAAATATTTATAATGCTAAACCAGGAAACTTCAAATAACAAGTTGGAAAAAAGTGGCCAGTAGAGTTTTAAATTACATATACTAACTTTAAATATTCTTATGATACCATCATTCAATACAGAAAAAAATGATCCAATATCATAAAAGAGCCACTACCACAAATTTTATTCTAAAATAAAAAAAGGGGTCTCCAGCATATGTTTCTGCCTTAAAAATTTCAAGCTCTTAAGTTGCGTCAAGACAAAAAATATAAGAGACAAGTTGTATTAAGTAATACTGATTGTAATGGAAGAGTCAATAGGATGATTAATGTGAAATTTTCAAAAAAGAAAAAATTAGGATACATGGTTAGACTCAAATGAAGTAATGTTATCCTATATATCTCAAGCATATGAATACTCCATAGTTGATGAGAGATGAAAATTTGGTGGGACATGAAATATTGCCCATGTTATTGTGCCTATGTTATTATGAATACCAATACACTTACTCGAATATTAACAAAAGTGACAAAAATGATCAAAGATTTGAGATCTCAATCTAGAGGAAGTAACAATAGTTTAGGATTTGCAACCACACGTATTTACAGAAATTGAAGTACCAATTAAAAAGAAAAACTAGCTACATGTTGAAAAGATGCTTGTATCCTATCTCAATGAAAAAAGGGTGCTTCCTGCTACATTCATGTTAGATGTAGAAGCGAAGGGGTGGAGAGGGCAACATTAGAACAAATTGAGGGGCACACCCAACATATTGCTTAATTCAGAACACTCTGTAGAACTTTTCAAAGAATGGTTATACTACTTTCTGCACAAAGTTAAATGTAAATTAATTTACAAGATTGATACAATGAGAGAAATGTATACGAAAATATAAGGTAGAATTTACAATAATATCAAGACATGCATCACAATTAATTTGAAATGGAAAGGAAAAATGCCATAAATAATTATGAGTTAAAAGATATAATCAAACAACTTTTAATATCATTAATGATTAACAATTATCCAATACTATCGGAGACGGGAGACGGCCAGAAGAAAACACTAAGTTTCAAATCAATCAAAAGCATGGAAATCTAAATAAAAAGAAGAGCACTAATGAAGGAGAACATAATCTTTGATCAGAAGATTTAGGGTGCGTTTGGAACAGTTGTACTTATGCAGATAAGCCGTTTATCTGGAAACACGGACCGCGTTCCACGTCTAGCGTAAAAAACCAGTTGCGTTGTCGGATAAGCTGCGCAAACGCAGTTTCCAAACGGTGAAGCGGCGTTGAAAACGCCGCCGCAGCGGATAAGCTGCCCCAAATGCACCCTTAAATTAGAAGCAGCCTAAGGCAAATACTACTTCGGTAGTGATATGGCCACTTATAACTAGCGTTAGGTATATAACACTTATTACTGCTGTTATCAATCTGGGCATCTAACACTTATTAGTAGTGTATAATAGGATATTGCCTTTTACTTGATTAGAAGGCTTCAAATGGATTGAAATCAAGTAGAATCTGTTTACAAAAAATGTGAATGAAATGAACTATATGAAAATACGTGCATGCAAATGTTAACTGGTGAAATTCGCCCTTTTATATTACCGCACAGATATGCTAAAATAACAATGCATAAAATTAAAAACGAATATTAATATTAAAGTATGATAAATAGTAATATTTAAATGATATTGTTGTAATAATAAAATAGTTATAAAAAAAAGAATAAAATAAATAAGAAACTAATTTGCTGTGTCGATTCAATATAACCGACATCAATTAGGGGATGGATGAAAGTTTTAAATGTAATTGTTCTAGTGAGAACAGAGACGGAGACGGAAGAGAGGAGAGACTCATATCACATGTAGTAGGGAAGGAATCATGTGCGGAAGATAAGGATTTCCATACCAAGGGCAACACACATGAGAGGTGAAGCGCCTTTGGCCGAATGACTAGCATGAGAGAGCTAGAATGGTGCGATTAACAAAAAAGATGAGCGGAGACTCTACTTTCAAAGAGGCAAGAGCACGATGCCTTGTAAGTGAAGTAGACAGATGCCACATACATCAGTATTGGTGAGGAACCAGCGGTGATGAAAGGCAACAAATGTACCGGAGACACGAGGAAAACTCGAGTAGGGACGAACTAAACCAAATATGATTTCGATGATTTGCTAACTAAATGAATCAAAAGTTGAAAGAAATTGTTGAGTTCACAACAAAGAAAGAGAGTGAGTAGATAGAAGTGATTGAAGAATTGATCAATTGAAGGTGTTGACGAGATTTCAAAAAGAATAAGATAGTACGCTAAGAAAATGGAGATTGAAAGCTAAGCAACAAGATAAATCAATTAAAGATCTGAGAGGAATAATTATATTTTTAGTTATACTATATGCAGTTCTCTTAAGTATAAAATCATTTTTAAAACTAATTGAAATTATATCTGAATTGTACAAATCACTGCAGGCATTAAAAAAATTATTGAACATTCAGGTTTAGAATAATCATATAAACAATGTAAAATATTTTTAATAATATCCATGCATTGCATTCACAGTGAAAAGATTAACGCATGTTTCAATTAACTAAAAAAAAGTAGATGAAAGGCAAATGAAATAGAAGTTTTAGTCAATCAGCCATCCATTTATGGTGTTAATTGGGGACATTATTGTAACTTATACCCATGCAAGAAAATGGAAATGAAAAAAGTTTGTAAAAAAATGATTATACATTAATTGGTGCAATATTTTAGATAGAGCTCCTGCGAATGCTTCTTAATTTAAATGTGTTCAAAAATGTTGTGAAGTTTCCAATTAAAGAAACAAATTAAAAACAGTCTTAATAAGAAAATAAAATTTTGAGGTTTTATCATTTTTGAACCACCTACATATTAAAACAAAAGGCATAAAAGCTTATAACACAGTGAAACGATAATTATTCACTCAATTGTATAATAACCTATTGAATAAATATTTAATTCAAGAAAAACTACTTTGAAGTAAAATGACAAACAAGAGAGACTATCTTCATAGAAGAATGTGGGCAAATAAAAATAGGTATCAGACAGTATTATCTTTGTGTTTAGTTCCTTTTTTTTCCTAGTATTGCTATAAGTTGGATCTCCTTGTATCTGATTACTGTATTATAAACTCCCGTGGTTTAGAGATTTTTTTACTATTCGGATGTTCATGTAAATTTCTATATATTGTTAAAGTAATATATCTTAATTGTTCGACTGTCCTTTCACTTCTAAACTTTCGAGCAGGGTTGTGATGATTATCTTGACCGATATAATATATAAAAATGAATCAAATAAAAATAAGATATGACATAATTTTTTATTCGTGTTATTAAATATACAAAACCTTTTAACATTGACATCCTTGAATAAAATGATATGCCAAATGATTTTACAAAAAATTAGAGAGAGTCGTCTTTAAATGGTTTGGTCACGTTAAACGTCGACCACATGATGATCCGATTAGGAGAGTAGATGTTTTAAATACAACTTATGTTAAGAAAGGCAGAGGTAGACCTAGGAAAACTTAAGCTTATTGCATAAAAAATGATCTTAATTTATTAGAATTAAACGAAAATTTGACACTAAATAGGACGCAATGGAGAAAAAGGATTCATGTAGCAACGTCGACCACTTAGTGGGATTAAGGCTTTGTTGTTGTTGTTGTTGTTGTTGTTGTTGTTGTTGTTGTTGTTATTTAATTTAACATATACACTGTTGCCTTCTAATTCAATTCTATTACTATAACTTAGAAATCTAATGTATGCACCAAGTTATTTTGATATCCCATCAATTATACTGAATCCCTAGAGCTTCTTTAAAAAAATAACAATAATAATAATAATCAAAACAACATGCATATATTGGAAACACTATTGCAACTAATCTCATCAAATTTTGCTGCTATAATGGGTATGTTGTTCAAAGGAAAAACAGGTAGTTGGTTGAATGACCACAATTAAAAATTAAACTCAGCAGATTCATTATATGGCGAATTTCGACCAACCAATCATAAAGATTAAAAAATGCAAATCAAGCTTCTAAAAAATAAACAAATAAAAAACTAACGCTGCCGTAACCAGCCTCACAAAAACAAAAAAACATAATATAAAAGAAGCAAACCTGAGCTCTTCAGCTTTAATCTTAATTTCCTCTGCAGTCAAAGTTTTCTTGCTGGTTTCTGCAGAGCTATTAATGGAGACCTGAAAGTTTCCGACAAAAAGAGGCGTTAGAAACTTAAATTTAAGGAAATCTACCAAGAACTACTAGGAGTATACTTAGGCAAGTACAACACAAAGATATGTTAATCCTAATACCAAAACAAGTACCAAATTAATAAAGGTTGATGCCAGCCAATCACAAACATGAGGTGTAAAAACAATGATAAGAAAAAAAGTACCTGCATGGTATCTCAGTATATTTACAGACCTCGATAGATACTCTTAGTGATAATGAAAATCTGAAAGCCTATTATGCTGCGTGATCTAAGGAGTTTTACCATAAAATACGCGAAAAGCATTCAAGGAAACATAAAAAATTCAACATTTACTAAGCAACAAAAGCAGTGGTGGAACTAGGTTAAGCCAAGGGTGAGCAATTGCCTACCCTAGAGTTTGAGATTTCTTTATAAATAATAGAAAATTTAATATTTTTCTATATAATTTGGGAAATTAAACAACATTTTCATCTCAATAATTTTTTTGCCCAAAACAAAGAAAATTTTAAATATTTGATCATTTTGCTCACCATTAAGCTTGAAGCTGATTCCGACCTAAGTAAGATTGAAAATTAAACAAAAAAAGCCTCGCAAGTGAGGCAAACCAAACGGAAAAGAATAACCCAGCGCAGAGTTTGATCCCAAAATAGTGGAAACCATGCATGATATCACAAACAAAAATGGATAGCAATGATGTGAGCTTGCTTTGAGTTAGGATAATTTTAGGAAGAGAATGATTCATTTAGTGCATTTTATTTTGGCTAAATTCAACGCAGATCATGAAAGATTGAGAAAGCAAAATGAGAAAGAAATGAAACTTGAGCAAACATAAAGATGTATCATCAATTTATCACAGCTCAATTCCAGTTGTCCTACCATAAAAAAAATGCTCTTTTTGTTTAAAGTCATAGGAACAAGCAAAAAGAGAAAAAGAAGCAAGTATTAACTTTAAAAATAGCCATAGCAATTGAAAGTGACCTGAAACTTCTCATTTCTATTAAAGTAGAAAGCTTCAGAAGTCCTGCTATCAGAACATGCTACCATTCAAGAATAGTAGTAGATTCAACAGAACTGGATGTAGATTTTGTATATGATTCACTTTTCAAGCTACATAGAAATTTTAAACCACCCCCAGCATCAAAGTTATGGAAGCAAGCCATGCAAAGCTTAGTGCAGATCCATCGAAAAAACCATTAATAGCTGCTTCTTTTATCTCAAAGGATTGAATCATTAAAAACAAAGCAAAAAATGAACAATTATATTTTGCACCTCACAGTATATCAAGAAATCTTCAAGGCGTTGGCGGTACAAAAAACTAGCCATTCTCGCAAAACTAATAATAGCCTTCCTCATGCCTCCAACAAAATTATTTAGGAAAGAGAATAAAATGCTGCGTAAGTTATAAAAGCACAGAGATAACATCACTGCATTAGTATAATTCTCTACTGCACAAAATCCTAAATAAGTGAAAATGAGGACTACATGAATATTATTGAAGTGCCATCAAAAAAATCAAATAAAAACATGGCAACACCTACATTCTAAAAGGAAAAGAAGAAATATACCAAAGGCATCTGATCAACATCCGGGTCATCTTCATGGTCAGCAACCCAATTAATTGCAGCCTCAATGCTATTATTACCTGCAAGCATAGATCTCAAATATTATGAATGGGGGTATATGAATAAAACATTGCTGTTATAAGAAAACCATTCAGTTTGATCTCAAGCATAAAAAATTATACAAATGAAATTGCATACTGTGATTTTATAAGCATAAGTACATGCATGAATACACATCAACCCCAACCAATTACCATAAGGATTTAAGGCACATCATGTATAGGTAGTACTGATTTTGCAATGCAACTCCAAAATTAATTTGTTGGGTTAATGACATTTTGCTCAATTTCCACAGATGAATAAGGTCTTAATATAGTGGGGAACACCGAATCGATTATGTTCTTACTTGCCAAGATTTGGATCTACTTCTTCTCTTAAAATCTAGATGCATATCTATTTATGAAACTGCTAAACCAAAATAATGCGTTAATGTCATTTTGCAATGTCACTCTAGATTAATTTATTTTTTTAATCTCATTTTGTTTAAAGTCCACAGATGAGTATGCTTCTCGCGGAGCGGGGAACACCACATCAAATATGCTCTGACTTGCCAAGATTTGGATCAACTTTTTCAACGAAAATCTGGATGCATGTCTATTTATGAAATAGTCAAACCAAAATAAGCTAAATAGGTTCAAAATCTAGGTCTAAGACCCAACTAACTTCAAAGGATCAATTAGAAGGGGCGAATCTATTGTGGGCTTTTGTCCTTGACATGACCTCCTCTGCAATTCACAACCCAAAAGCTGAAAAAGGTGCAAGTTTGGCCAAAGAATCGAACACTGACCTCAAGTAAAGATAGCTTGTTGGATGGGTAGGTTCAAGGTGTTAGACGATATGCAAAATACTAGAATAAAATTTATGGCATAATAACATTGTAGAAAATGTACTTGAATCTAGTTTTCCTGCCAGCATTTTAGCTGATTTCAAAACAAGGTTGGGTTAACTACATATCTTACTTTGTGGTATACAACATGTTCAACCAGCTATACCACACGCTTAGCATAACCTGCAACATGAAACATTTAATTAATATAAACAAGAAAATTTGATGAGGAATATGAGAACCCTTATTGATTCAATTTAAGTTACTTTTCATGTGTATGGTGTCATGCGATGCTGATACTGTAGCATGGTATTTTAAGAACAAGTAAACTAGACTTAGTTTTCAGTACTCCAGAATAGTTTCAACTGAGATTCTATTTTATCAGAATACAAAATGATTTTTTTTATTCACAATTCACTTTTCTGATCAACATTTGTCTGTGTATTGTCTCCACAAAAATTGCGCTCAACTGTCCTAAGACAGTTTGTTTCTGATTCAAATTTTAAGATGTCAATTAGACACCAGTCAAATATTTGCCCCCATTTTTCAAGAATTTTATGATCTGATTCCTGATTTTCCATAAACACAAGCCCAATTAATTAACTACCCCTAACTGTGATGAGGGAGAAATTTCAATTAAGTCTAGTTATTAGATACTAAATGTTTAGCATATAATAGAAATAATTATGATATTATCATCATTAGTTTAAAATGAACGGTAGGGGAAAAGATTTTAAACTTGATTAATATCTCATGATTCAGTCGTCCTAAATTATCATCAACCCGAATCAAAGAAATTAGTCAAATTCAATATGATCGAAGAATTCTTATCAACAATCACGAGTCGCATAATCCAAGAAAACCTTATGAAACTGAGACGAATGTTTGCTAAGTTGGCTTTAGCTAACAGATGATTTCATGTCATATCAAGTGCACTTCATAATTCACTACTCATAGGTTTGGTCCGTTGATAAATTTGATAGCTCTGAACATGACAATAATTTAATAATATCATTCTGCGGCAATCTATCCAATTACAGGTCCGCGATCATAATCCTACTGTTTCTTGTGTCAATTGGCAGCAAAATAACTCAATGAGAGGACAATGCCACATCCATACTGATATAAGATGTTTAAGATTGATATTAGCATTACAATTGACATGGCATTTACTCATTATTAGTATACAACAACAACAACAACAACAACATCAAAGCCTTGATCCCATCAAGTGGGGTCGGCTTCATGAATCCTTTTTTCTCCATTGTGTCCTATTTAGTGTCATATTTTCATTTAATTCAAATAAATTAAGATCATTTTTAATACAATAAGCCCAAGTCTTCCTAGGTCTACCTCTGTCTTTCTTAACATAAATCGAATCTAAAACATCTAGTCTCCTAATTGGATCATCAGACGGTCGACGTTTAATGTGACCAAACCATCTAAGGCGACTCTCTAATTTTGTCCTTCATTGGAGCTACACCAACTCTATCACGGATATATTCATTTCGCATTTTGTCTCTAAGTGTAAAGTCACTCTTCCACCTAATCATTCCATCTCGGCAACACTTAACTTAGTATCATGCTTCTCTTTTAAAGGCCAACATTCAGCACTATAGAGCATTGCAGGTCTCACCACCGTCTTCTAAAATTTTCCTTTCAGTCTAAGCGGTACTTTTCTATCACACAGTAGGCCCGAAGCATTCCTCCGCTCCAACCAACCAACTTGAATTCTACCATTAACATCTCCATCTATATCAGCATCGCTTTGAAATCGTTCACACATTTTAATAATTTGATCACCTCACTAGAACTACTATTACTAAAATTACATTTCATGTATTCAGCTTTAGTTCTACTCAAACGAAGCTCTTTAGACTCCAATGTAGACCTCCATATTTCAAGTTTTTCCTGGGTTTTTTCTCTCATCTTATCCAAGAGAAGGATATCATCAGCAAAAAGCATACACTAAGATACATCCTCTTGTAAATGTCCAGTAAAACCATCCATAACTAACGCAAAAAGATATGTTCATAAAGCCGATCCTTGATGTAAACCAACAGAAATAGGAAAATATTTGGTCAATCCTCCTTCAGTTTGAAAACAAGTAACAACTCTAGTATACATATCATTAATGATTTGAATATAAGTCATATCAACATATTTCTTCTCAAGGACTCTCCAAAGGACATCTCTTGGAACCTTATCGTATGTTTTTTCTAAATCAATAAAATCAGATGTAGGTCCTCCTTATTATCTCTGTACTTCTCCATCAAACATCCCAATAAATGTATAGCTTCCATAGTAGACCTGCCTGGCATAAATCCAAATTGATTATGAGAAATCATGGTAACATGTCTTAACCTATGTTCAATTACCCTCTCCCATAATTTTAAAGTATGACACATCAGTTTAATTCATCTATAATTTGCACACTCTTGTGCATCCCCTTTATTCTTAAAAATGGAGACCACAATACTCGTCCTCCACTCCGTAGGCATCTTTTTAGTTTTTAAAACAATATTAAAGAGTTTAGTAAGCCAAGAAACTCCCAAATCACCTAAATATTTCCATACTTCAATTGGGATATCATCATGTCCTACAGGCTTTCCACACTTTGTTTTCTTTAAAACCTCCTCAACTTCTTTTTTTATTAATGCGACGGTAAAAATGAAATGTTTTATTATTATTAACGACATTAAGATCAATAAGATCAGTCGAATTTTCAGAAACTTCATTAAAATGTTTATCAAAATAACTCACCCACCTATATTGTTTGTCAATAAGTTTATTATTAATAACTCATTATTAGTATATGTAAAAAATTAAATTTATAACCTTTAGCAACCTATTTTTTATTTATTGTTTGTCAATTTAACTATGTTTAAGCGCAAAATAATTTGCGTTTTGGAATATTTTAAAAATTGGATCCACTCCAATCAATGCAATCATCATCAAGGTACTCAATTGAATTTTGTCGTTCTAAACCTTGTGAACTCTGCCGCTTACTTGCACATAATAGGATTCATAAATTTGCGATACTTAAATCATTTAAATGTTAATCCTCAACTCTACACCCATAAGTCTAGAATTGGATTTGTGGGAGTTGAAAATGTGATGGGACCTTATAAGTATGATACCAAGAGTTGTAAATTAGAAAATGATATTTCTTGGTAAAAATTTTCAAAGATCACATCTAAACAAATAATGAAATAAATTTTCTCAAATTCTGAAAAAATAATTGATTCCAATTCAAGATAATACAAACATGCTAATTAAATTGAGAGCATGAATTTAAATTATTTCTCTGGTCACATTGGTCTTAAATTTGCATCGTGGATATTTGTCACAAGGATCGAGCATTATCTACTCCAACATTACATGTGACTTACGACATTGTCCACAAGGTAAGATGGCCCACTGAAGTGTGTATGTTCAATGTATTAAGTTTGCATATTAGATTTTTTTTTAGAAAGAGTTTTTAAAATTCATAATTAATGCACACTTATCAAGACAAGTCGTATTCGGATTTGATTTTTTTTTATTTTGAGCCCACACAACCTTCTCTGGTATTAAATTGAGCATTTAATATGTTCTTAGGAGCACATGCAAAAAATTTCATTTCTTTTAGCGCGCACATCATTTTGACCTTAAGTTCATGCATCAGTGCATTTACCAGAATATATACACAAAGGCTTACTTGTAAGGATTTGATCTCTTATCCATCTTTTGGTGCACTTATGAGTTAAAATTTATCTAGATCTAATTAATTGCACGTGTGCATCAGCGTCGAAATTGCGTTGCTTTTCTTTTGAAGCTCAGCATTTGCCTCCTGTTTGCTTGCAAACACCTGTTACAGATCAGGTGGCAATTTTTACAAGTCAAAACAAATCATGCATTCAAACGGTACTTAAAAGAGGCTCTCTCATGGTTATAATTAGATGTAATTGCAATTTATAGATCTAACAAGATTCTTGAAATATTTAAATCATGTTCATATTTGTAGGGAAAGCTGCCAAATCTTATTATTCCTCTTATAATTTGTCTAATCATTTATTAAGTGTTAGTTGGACTCAATTCAAGTCATGTAAGACTGCAAACATTGTGTTGTAAAATGCCAATTTTCTTCTCAAACATTGCTTTCATTCATTTTTTCTATCTTTTTAATCATCATTATTTTTTCTATTGCTGTCTGTAAAATAATTTTGAGTATGACTCTTACATCTCGAACTCTCTCCCATATTGGAGACATCTACGAGAACGCTAAACTATCCTATCACGATTAAAAAAATAGCTCTTATTGCTGTTAAGAATACCATGGATGATGATAATGAAATTCACAAATGTCATCAGTAGTAGAAGAGCAGCAAGTGGAGATTGGTGGTGAGTAGGATATGGCGGCATGGAAAGGAAGAGTGAGTTCAATGGTGAACCATAGCTAGAGTTGACAATGTCAAGAAGAACTTAATGTTGGTTGAGAAGCTGTGAACAATCATCCTCCTCCAAGCACTTTAATCTCAATGTATTTTTCATATTAGTCATCTTTGCCATCATCACTTGCTACCATTTTTAACTTCCCAAACTTCCACAATCCAGGGGCAAGCACATTATCCCATTTGCTTTAATCCCACTCCTGAATCTCATCAAGCACAGAAACCTTTTGGACATCATCTCAGCCTTGAGATTTCTTAAATTATCCCCTTAACCCATGAATACTTTGTCATTTAGATCTAATACTTCAACTGTTGCAAATCGAGCCAAGTCAATTCAGAAGCGCCATATGATGGCTTCTTGTATGACAACCACCATGTTAAGGATGCTAATCCACACCGCAATGATTATTTGTCATGATGCTATGCCTCTTAAAAAGGTGCTCTTCAACAACTTCGCCGCCCATGTCTCTCCACGTCACATTCTTAGGTCTTCGAGTGTTAGTTTCTATTTGGTCATCAATATGCCACAATAGGCATTTGATCTCCTCCCCGCTTCACACGTCCCATGATCTCTTCCATTCATAAACCTAGGACGACAAACATTAAAGGTACACTTAATAAGAATGCTATTCCAATCCCTCCAAGTCACCAAGACAAGCAAGCCACAACACTCCATGTTGCCACCACATCCGTGACACCTCAACTGACAAATTACCTATAAACACCACTCCTCTTCCTTTAGAAGTGATCTTCTTTATCCAACACATAATAATACAGTCACCTTATTCCAAGTCCATTTAATTATAGTTCAAGCTAAATTAATAACTTAGTGGAAATTAATAAGTGGGCTCATTATAAGATGACATAAGATTTATGACTGCCGTGTCATAGTTTGCGTTGGGCTCATGGGAGTATAATCATAAATCATCTTGAGTTGAGTTCAAATAATAATTTCTGAATGTAGTACCTAGCCTAATACAAAATGCTAGCAGGCATTCTACTGAAGAAGGCATTTTTAAGTCATAAAGGCTCTATGGCAGGTATCCTTAAAATGCGGGTTGATGAGCTTTCCGTGGACATTTGTTTTTCTACATTAACTTATATTGATTTGTATAATATTAGTTTCATTCATATAATCTTTTCCCTTGGTGATAAGTTAATAAATTGAAAAAGTTTGCACAAACCCAAATCAGCACTAACAAATCTGTTAAACAAAAATATATATTCTAAGCTCCAACCACACACAAATAGTATAGGAACTATATATATATATATATATATATATATATATATATATATATATATATATATATATATATATTATTTTATTTATTTTTTTTTTTGAGGATAGGGCCCGAAGATGAAGCCTTACCACTACAATACAAAATAAACAAAGGATACAAAAGACAAAAAAAAATGCAAATAACAATGTCTAAGAACGGTACGCCAAGGCAGTACTCACGTTCTGGTGCTTGGCGATCCAAAAAGTGATTTCTTAGGTGCTAATCCATTGCCAAGAGTAACCGAGGTATCATCAATTAAGTCTCCAAGTATACACTTAGGCTTCTTCTTCTGTCGAGAAGTGTAAACTTGCAATTTTCTTCTTTTTCTTCTTCTGATTCTTCTTCTTCTGAGGACTGATCCTTCTGATTCATGGAAGGAAAAGTAGGTGCAGCAATGGGTATAACTTGGGGGTTTCTTCTATTTCTACTGAATTTTTAATATACCGGTCGGACTCCACAGCTTTAGTAGCCACAGGAACATCACGAGGAGAAAAGGGAGGAGCCTCCATTTCCACCTCCGAGGTTCTAGCCACAAGGGTAGTCTCAATTCGATCCACCACTCCAGTAGGTGAATCAGAAGATAGTGAAGGAGTAACAATAGGAACCAGTTCATTAACCTGGCTAATATCAACTTCAGAAAGTTCCTGCTCTACAAGGGGTACAGATGGGGGGCAGTGTCAGCCAAACCTTTGGCTTTCTGACTCACAGATGTCCCAACATTTCCTTTAGATCTCTTAGTTGGGTGATAAATCCTATAAGACCTATCCCTGGTGTGCCCAAACATTCTGCAGTGAGAACAATAATAAAGCTTTTGCTCCATAACCACCTCTTGCCAAACAACGTCCTGATCAGAGCCCACCCAAATTTTATGGACATCTGAAAGAATAATATCCCTCTCAATGAGAAGCCTAGCAGCATCAGGTATAGTCCTGTTATAAGTTGTAGCATCCGTTTGCAGAAGGTTGCCAAGGGCTCTGCCACTTTGAAACAATACATTCTGATTGAAATATCTGTATGAGAGGCTTGGAAACCTGAACCAAATAGGAACCACAGGAGGTTCCTTAGAGGAGTCAAAATCTGGACTCCACTTTACAATCTTCATTTCAGTCCCTGCAATGAAAACAGACTGTTTGGCAAACAACCTAGCATAGTCCTCCTCCACTGTTAAATGAATCAATAGATATCTTGCATCCAACAGTCCCATCTTCCAAGCTCCAATGAAGTGGAGTGAGTCAAAGAAATTCCTCACCAACTCCATTTTAGGATGTCTCAAGACAAACTTACCGATAAGGGTAAACTTCACCTCCTCACTCAATGCATTTAATTCTGTCTCTAAAAAAACAATGGCAGGAGAGTCATCTTTCTCCTCTAGAGGGTGAATAAAATGACAGGAACCTCTTCCTGCCGCAACATCATGGAAAGCCTATGGAAACACTAAATACTCAGGGCTTTTGCGAGTAGCTATACCTTTTTCCCACCACCCTAGCAAAGGTAGTAGGGCACGCCATGGAAAATAAGACGTCCCGAATCAAACCTGAGTCGATCAAATCGGCAAGCAAGTTCAAGACGAGCGAACAACAGCAGCAGTCAAGAAACGAACGGCACAGCAACGACGCTCAAGTTCAAGACTAGCGAACAACAGTAGCGGTCAAGAAACGAACGAGACGCTAAAAACCATTGTAGCAAGCGGCAAAGCATCGCACACTTCATTCGAGCGACACAACCTCTGTCGAGCTTTGAACGAGCTTGCGTACTGCAGACGGCACCACACGGCAGTCGATGAGGCTGATCGTCGTCGTTGTGCACGAAGAGGAGAGGGGAAATGTAAAAGAGCTCCCAGAAGATGCGAGACTCGAGCAGGGAAAGGCCGACCTTCGTTGTCGTGCAGAAAGATCTCGTCGTGTTCGACGAAGTCGAGGAGAGGAGATCACCGGGAATCGCCATGGCAAAACCGTAGCAGAGCTCCCGCCTTCATACGCGGCGAAAATATTACATTATATATATATATATATATATATATATATATATATATATATATAAAGGAAAGGCCTAAGGTCAATTTCATCGAAATAGGGGAGATACAACATAAAGTTTTTAGGAGAGGACCCAACAGGTGAAGTCCTACCCCTAAGTTACAAAATATAAGGATGGCTTAAAGTGAGTAGGATACATAAGACATCAAAGAAATAAAACATGCAAATATGCAAATAATAAAGACTAAGGAGGAGATCGCCTAGTCTTTCCCCTTCCTTGGGATTTTGAGTGGAAGTGAGAAAGCAAGTTTTGAAGTATTGTTCCATTGCCATTAGAGACCTGAGTATCATCTGCTGTCTCCTAGCTGAATATAATTGTCACCCTGTTTCTTTTTCTGAGAAGTATAAACTTGTCATTCTTCGTCTGAAGGCTGGCCTGTCTCATCAATGAGAAGAAATGGAGAGGTCACTGTGGGTTCCACTGCTTGCGTAAGACATTTGTTCAATACTTGGGGGATTTCTTTCTTCCTGCTGAATTTGTGCGCAAACTGTTCAAACTCCAAAGCTTTAGTGGCAACAGTAACTGGTTCAACTGCACAAGATGAAATAAGGGGAGCTATTTCTCCCCCTGAAGATGTGGGTCTTCCGTAAGTGGGTGGAGAACTGAAGAAGAAACCACATTTCCCCCCCCCCCCTCTCATGGAGAGGCGTATGATATGTAGTCTTAGGAACAGAAGGAGCAAAAGGCGAAACATAAGTCGATTCTTTGGATTGAATATTAATATCCGCATCAGTTGCCTTACTAGTGTCAGGAATGAGATTAACATCCTGTGGATCAACTATTATCACTGGAGGGACCTTCTGATTTTCTGGCTGGTATTCGGTGATCTGTGGGACATCAGCAAAAGAGTTAGGTGGCATTGCGGTAGCACTTAAACAAAAACCTCAAGAGGTAGGGGGTGGGAGGCCAAACCGATAGTGTTTCCCACCGAGGGAGCTTGCGGCTTTAAATTTGGGTGTAGTCTATAACAAGCAGTAAGACTATGGCCAAACATTGAACAATGCGAATAAAAAGGAGGGTGAGAACCCATCTCCACTGGTTGCCAATACCCTGTATGCCTAGATCCAATCCAAACCTCATCAGGATACGGCTGTGTAACATCACGTTCAACCAGGAAGCAAGCATCCGATGGACGAGTGTTTTCTAAGGTCGGTTTATCCACCTGTAACGGTTTTCCAAACCCTTTGGCAAGTGAGAAGAAAATCTCGTAGTTGAAGTGGTGATATTTAAGCCCAAGGAACATGACCCATACTGGTAAAATAGGAGATTCAGCCTTTTGGATCAAAATCAACTGTCCATTTGAGAACCTTCATGATTCTGTTGTCAATTTTTATCATTTTGTAGGAGAAAACAGAAGTATAGTCTGTTTAGTTGTGAGACGAATCAAAACATGTCTACCATCAAGGGAGCCAACTTTCCAGGGTCCCGCTAGCTTCAAAGTGTCGAAAAAATGGCGTATAGTGTCCATTTTTGGACGTCCGTACAAGAATTTTCCCACCAGAACCAGACGGCACGAAGTGGCGAGAATATTTGTGTCTTCCTCCATGAGAAAAACTGCAGGCTTGCAATTCTTACGGCCCAACTTGCGAATGAATTTATAATTTCCATTCCCAAGTTCGAGGGCATCATGGAACTCCTGCGGAAAGACACAGGAATGCCGCGTTGGCTAGTGCTGCCAGCCGTAACGGCGGCAACGTAGCTGCGTGCCATGGACGCGAGCGAGAGAGAGAGAGAGAGAGACCTCTTACCCGTCAGCGAGCAGAGAAGTCGTCCCGAAGACGCTCTGGAGGCGGATGATCGAGCGCAACAGGGAGGACGCGGCTCGACAGGCGCGGCGTCTGCAACCGAGGAAAGGCTCGGCCAACCGACGCACTCGACCCAGCAGCGTAGCAGGACGGCGCGCAAGCAGCTGCGAGGAGACAACGTTGGTGTGCGACCTGCTGCGAGGAGACGACGACGACGTGCTAAAAGCTTTCTTCTCCGTGCTCAACGAGCCCGACGCAATGGATAAAATGAAGATCACCAAGGGGTTTCTCCATAAGGCGAAAACCTACCGGAGCTACCCGCCGACGACGCCATATTTTTTTTTTTTCCAAAAAGCCCTAGGGCCATTTTCATTAAGATAAAAGAGGGGAGTTACAAAACAAGTAGAAAGAGAGGCCCCATGGTGGAGTCCAACACAAAGAAACAAAAAGCAACTTTAAATAAAAGTACGAAAGATAGGACTAATATAAAGTAACAGACTAAAACTTTTCAGATGGATGAGGTCGCCAAGGCCTTCCTCTTCCATGGGTTCTGAAGCGCATTCAATAATCGAGCTCCTGAGGTGATTCCCCATCGCTCTGGAGAGACAGCGTGTCATCCATAAGATTCCCAAGTAGCAAAGTACCTCCGTCTTCTTCTTCCTCCCGGAGGTGTACACTCGCCACCGATCCTCCGAAGTGCGAGCCGTCCGATCCGCGATGGGAGAATCCGATGTAGTGATCGGTTCTCTAACCGCCCGGCGGCTTGCACCACGGGAGGAAGGGTCACCCTTCCAACTCGTTCGAGTAACCATGGTAGCCACGGGGTGGCAACCGGGTGCAACCTCGCCGAGGAGTCTCCTCGACGACCCTTCACAACGAGTCCCCGAAAGCCGAGTCAACCGAATTATCGACATCGGATGCTACCCTGCGTCTCCGAGCCGGGGTAGTGTCAACTCCATGTTGGGAATTTACACAATGACAAAGTGCCTAATGACCCTTTTCCTCGAGGGAGGATGTAGTCTATAAGACGAGTGTCTCTAATGTGCCCAAACATTTTGCAATACCGGCAAAAGAGCGCCTACTCTCCACCACGACCTCCTCGCCAAAACCCATCCGCACCATCCGCGATCCAAAAACGATCCACATCGGGGAGAGTGAAATCTCTCTCCACTCGAACCCCGGCACCACCTTTGGAGACCATATCAAAAGTAGGAGCATCCACTCGAGAGAGAGTACCGAGAGCTCGGCTAATGTCAGTACAAAACACGTGGATTGTACAAATGAAAAGGAGAGCCCGAAGTTTGAACCACATAGGAACAATGGGAGGCTTCTTAGTCGGTCAAAATCGAGTCTATTTGATAATCAGCATTTGAGTGCCAAGTAATCAAAACCGATCGTTGCACGAAAGAGTCTCAGCGTAATCTTCTTCTTGTATCCGAATAAGTAAATGTTCGTCATCTAACACTCACAATTTCCATCCCCCAACGAGCCTTCAAATTCTCGAAATATTTTCTGACTTTATCCATCTTGGGGTGCCCAAGTTGGAATTTTCCAACTAAATTAAATTTAACATTGTCAGAGAGAACCTTCATTTCCAGGTGTCGTGAAGATAACGACGGAGTTTACCATCTTTAGTGCCAATTGGCTCGATAAAATGACCTCGTATTTTGCACAACTGCAGTGTCATGAAATTCTTGAGGAAAAAAGATGTGATCATTGTGGGACTTGCTGCCCACAACTCCAGCATAGGACGTCCTAGTTGCCATCTTACGGAAGACCCACATCTTCAGGGGGAGGAAATAGCTCCAACCACAAGCATGCTAAGGCTTCTGTGGTGTTTTCTGCAATATATAACCTTTTGTTTGATTTATTTTCCCCACAACTCCGTGGACATTTGTTTTTCCACATTAACTTATATTGGTTTGTATAATATTAGGTTCATTCATGTAATCTATTCCCTTGGCGATAAGTTAATAAATTGAAAATGTTTGCACAAACCCAAATCAACACTGACAAATTTGTTAACAAAAAATGTATATTCTAAGCTCCAATCACACACAAATAATTGAGGGACTTCAATATAATATAATGGAGGATACATTGGTTACTTTAGGCAATGGAAGCAAACTTAATAATATATTAGCTGACTCCCTTCCTAAAACTAGAGGTAGAGGCAGGACAAAATTGGGTCGTTCTCTAACTACCTGATTTTGCGTGTTTGCAGACTTGATTTTTTGGGTATAAATGTATCTTTCCTTTTGAAATCTTGTGAGGTTGTATACCGTGTGGGTAGGGTACCTGTTTTGGGCACTCTCATACAATCTATCTGTATCCTTCTTTCTTGTTAATATATTAGCCGTTAGGCTTTTTAAATATATATATATATATATATATATATATATATATATATATATATACAAATATATATACAAATATATATATATATATATATTTTTTTTTTCAAAAAGTTCTCAGTGCCATTTTCATTAAGATCAAAGAGTGAGTTACAAAACAAGTAGAAAGAGAGGCCCCGTGGTGGAGCCCAACTCAGAGAAACAAAAGAACTTAAATAAAAGTACAAAAGATGGGACTAAGATAAACCAAGAACTAAAACTTTTTCGATGGATGGGGTCGCCAGCGCCTTCCTCTTCCATGGCTTCGAGCGCATTCAATAATCAAGTCTCGGAGCGATTCCACATCGCTGGGAGAAACCGAGCGTGTCATCCATAAGATTCCCAAGAAGCAAGCGCACCCCCGTCTTCTTCTTCCTCCTGAGGTATACACTCGCCATCGATCCTCCGAAGTGCGAGCCGTCGGATCCGCAGTGGGAGAAGCCGATGTAGTGATCGGTTCTCTAATCGCCTCGGGCGGTTGCACCACGCGGAGGAAGGGTCACCCTTCCAAATCGTTCGAGAACCACCGGTAGCCACGGGGAGTGGCAACCGGTGCAACCCGCCGAGGAGTCTCCCCGACGGCCTTCACAACGGAGTCCCCGAAAGGCGAGTCGACCGAATTATCAGCATCGGATGCTACCCTAGTCTCCCGAGCTGCGGTAGCGTCAACTCCATGTCGGGAATTTCCAACAACGACAGAAGCGCCTACATGACCCTTTTCCTCGAGTGAGAATCGTAGTCTATAGCGAGCTTCTCAATGTGCCCAAACATTTTCGCACGTCTGGCAAAAGAAGGCATGCTCTCCACCACGACCTCTTCAAAACCCATCCGCACCATCTCGTGATCCAAAACGATCCACATCGGGAGAGTGAAATCTCTCTCCACTCGAACCCCAGCACCACCTCGGAGACCATATCAAAAGTAGGAGCATCCACTCCGAGAGAAGTACCGAGAGTCCGCTAATGTCAGTACAAAGCACGTGGATTGTACAAATGAAAGCGGAGCCCTGAAGTTTGAACCACATAGGAACAATAGGAGGCTCCTTAGATGGGTCAAAATCGTGAGTCCATTTGATAATGCAGTTTGAGTGCAAGCAATCAAAAGCTGATTGTTACGAAAAGTCTCAAGATAGTCTTCTTCTTTTTGTATCCGAATAAGTAGATGTCCGACATCTAACACTCCCAATTTTCATCCGCCAATGAGTTTCAAATTCTCGAAATATTTTCTCGACTTTATCCATCTTAGGGTGCCCAAGTCGAATTTTCCAACTAAAGTAAATTTAACATTGTCGAGAGAACCTTCATTTCAGGTGTCGTGAAGATAACGACGAGTTTACTCATCTTTAGTGCCAATCGGCCTGATAAAATTGCCCTGTATTTTGCCAGCCGCAGTGTCATGAAATTCTTGCGGAAAAAAGAGGTGATCATTATGGGACTTTCTGCCCAAAACTCCAGCATAGGACGTCCTAGTTGCCATCAGAATCCGAGCGGCCTCAACAGTCAGACAGAAGCCACTATGCGACAAGTCTTCGAGCTCCCACAAGAGGCCGAGCTTGCCGAAAGAAACCGCAGCAGTCAACCTCACGAAGCAGTTGTATCCGCAGAAGCCTTCTTCTTCACTGACAGAAAACCTACAGCACAGTCAAACAGCTACTGTAGCAGGCGGTGACTCGTCCTCCCCGCAGACGAGAATTCTCGAAAGTCAGACTGCGACCCCCGTTCTGTCAGCTGAAGAAGCGACGACGAAGAAGAGGAAGACGCAGGTCTTTCCCGAGCGTCACACTGAAACTGTCGTGCAGATCTGTTGCTACAGGATCGCTGAACAGGATCTGCAGCAAAGCCCGCAAAAACAATGCGAGCGAAGCGGCAGCGGCATACGCGGACGAAGCACACGAAGGCCGAGGCCGCGAGCGGAGCCGAGGGCGCGACTCGAACGACCTCCAAATGACTGCGAGCATCTGATGTGACCCGGGACAAGCGAAGCTCGCGTCGTTCTGTCGGATGAAGAAGACGAAGACGCAAGTAGAGACGGCGAAAGGCCAGAGGTCGATGCTAAAACGGTTGCTAGGGTTCGCCATCAGGCGAAACCCTAGCAGAGCCGAGAGTCGGCGAGGAAGACGCCATATATATATATATATATATATATATATATATATATACATTTTTTTTTCAAAAGAAGTCCTAGGGCCTATATTGATTAAAAAGCGATTACAGAGGCTTGAGGAGAGGGCCCATGGAGCCCTTCCCCAGTGATACAATATTATCAAAAAAGATCCAAAATACTCAAAAAAACTACAAAACAAAGTCAAGAGCGAGAACGTGATACTCTCGCTCTGTTTCTTGGAGATCCATGAAGTAATCTCTTTAATGCTATTCCGTTGCTCTGAGTCACCGAGGTGTCATCAAATAGGAGTGAAACCCCAGGCTTCTTCCCTCGAGAATGATAAACCTGCCAGTCATCTCCATTATCTTCTTCTTCTGCTTCTTCTTCTTCTACTTCTTCTGCTCTTCCGTAGAGTCCCGCCGATATTCGTCGGTGGGTTCGACAACGCGTAGGGAATTCTTCTTTCCTACTGAAAGTTTGGATGTATCTGTTGGAGCGGACGACTAAAGTAGCCCCCTGGACGGCTTGCGGCACAGGAAGAATTGCCTCACTTCCAGATTGTACAGTAACCACTGTAGTCTCCGGAGTGGCAATATGAATCGGCTGAGACTTCTCCCCGAAAGCCGAGTCAGCTGACTTTAGGCTTTTATCAGCATCAGATGCTACCCTATTCTCCTGAGCCAGGGTAGCGTCAACTCTATGTTGGGAATTTCCAACAATAGCAGAAGGCCCAACAGCCCTTTTCCTCGAGGGAGGATGTAATCTATAGCAGGTGTCTCTAATGTGCCCAAACATTTTACAATGTTGGCAAACAGAAGGCCTGCTCTCCACCACAGCCTCCTGCCAAAACTCATCTGCACCATCTGTGATCCAAAAACGATCCACATCAGGGAGAGTGAAATCTCTCTCAACTTGAACCCTGGCACCACCTTGGGAGACCATATCAAAAGTAGGAGCATCAACTCTGAGAGGAGTACCGAGAGCTTGGCTAATGTTGTACAAAATACGTGGATTGTACAAATGAAAGGGGAGCCCCGGAAGTTTGAACCACATAGGAACTATAGGAGGCTCCTTAGATGGGTCAAAATCAGGAGTCCATTTGATAAGCTGCATGTGAGTGCCAGCAATCAAAACTAATTATTGCGCAAAGAGTGTAGCATAGTCTTCTTCTTTTTGTATCTGAATGAGTAGGTGTCTGCCATTTAGAATTCCCAATTTCCATTCACCAATAAGTTTCAAATTCTCGAAATATTTTCTAACTAAATCCATTTTGGGGTGACCAAATTGGAATTTCCCAACTAAAGTAAATTTAACATTATCAGAGAGAACCTTCATTTCCAGTGTCGTGAAGATAACGAGCGAGTTTAGCATCTTTAGTGCCAATCGACCCGATAAAATCGCCTCCGTATTTTGCCAACGCAGTGTCATGAAATTCTCGTGGAAAAAAGAGGTGATCATTGTGGGACTTGTCGCACATAACTCCAAGCATAGAAGCCCTAGTTGCCATCGGAAAGAAGTCTCCGAGCGGCCTCAACGACCGGTGAAGTCGCAAGCTGCAAGACGCACACAAAAGCCACTATGCGACGGAAATGCGAAAGTCTTCGGGCTCCCACAAGAGGGAGTCGTCGAGCTAGCACAGAGCAACTGGAGGGAAACCGAGCTTGTCGAAGAACCGCAGCAGTCAACCTCTGGTCCACAAAGTAGCTGCAGTAAGAGGCAATCGGCTCCCTTCAGTCGCAAGGAGCGAAAAAGCTTCTTGCCGTTGCACTCTTCTCGCACAGAGCCGAGGATACCAGACATACCCGTGAAGCCGACTCGTGCAAACCAGCGCGGAAGAAGTCGTCGTGCAGGACGACGAAGTCGCAGCTTCAGCTATCGGCGTCGAGCGCAGGGGCCAAGCTGAACTGCCACCAGTCCACTTGAATCGCAGCCGGAAGATCAGGGCTTCGAGCTCGCCGTGCAAGAGGTCGTCGACAAAGTCGAAGAAATCAGAGGGCTTCGCCATGGCGAAACCCTAGAGCTCCTATCGCCTTCATCACGGGATTTTTCAAAAATTATATATGTATATATATATACACACACATATATATATATATATATGTATATATATATATATATGTATATATATATATATATATGTATATATGTATATATATATGTATATATGTATATATGTATCAATCAGGAGGGGCATGTGTTGTTTATGCGCGTTTGCAGGGACATGAACACCCACCGATCTCTTGGCTACGCGTATGTCAATTTCGGCAACCCTGTGGATGCGATGAGGGCATTAGAAGTGCTGAATTTTACCCCGCTTAATAATAAACCAATTTGAATTATTTACTCAAATCGGGATCCTAGTGCCGGAAAAGTGGGACGACTAACATATTTATTAAGAACCTGGATAAGGCAATAGACAACAAAGCTCTTCAAGAAACATTTTCCGCATTTGGTACAATTCTTTCCTGTAAAGTTGCAACGGATCCTCCGGGCGATCAAAGGGTATGGATTCGTTCGGTTCGATCGGGAGGAAGCCTGCACAAATCGCAATAGAAAAGTTAAATGGTATGCTTTTGAATGATAAACAAGTTTACGTTGGACCTTTCCTTCGTAAACATGAAAGGGAGAATTCTTTGTTTAAGACAAAGTTCAATAACGTCTTTGTGAAAAATCCCTCCAACAACACAACTGAAGAAGATTTAACGAAAATTTTTGGGGAATATGGAAAAATGATGAGTGTTGTTGTGATGAGAGAGGCTGATGGTAAGTCCAAGTGCTTTGGAATTGTTAATTTTGAGAATCCAGATGATGCTGCACGGCAGTTCAGGACCTTAATGGGAAGAAATTTGATGATAAGTAGTGGTTTATTGGCAGAGCACATTGAGTGAGATTTGAACAAAGTATGAAAGAGTCTGCAGATAAGCATCATGGGGCTAACTTATACTTAAAAAATTTGGACGACAGCATCGGAGATGAGAAGTTGAAGGAACTTTTTTCCGTGTTTGGTACAATTACTTCTTACAAGGTCATGCAGGATCCTAAAGGTATCAGTAGGGGTTCAGGATTCGTTGCCTTCTCAACCCCTGATGATGCTTCTCATCCTCTTGCAGAGATGAATGGAAAAATGGTTGGTAGCAAACCTATTTATGTTGCACATGCCCAGCGCAAAGAAGAGAGGAGAGCTAGATTGCAGGCTCAATTTTCACAATTGTGGCCCGTATCACTGCCTCCTCGTGTTCCAATTTATCCTACTGGAGCTCCTGGAATCGGGCAACAACTCTTTTATGGTCAAGCTCCACCTACTCTTATACCACCACAGCCTGGATTTGGATACCAACAGCAGCTTGTTCCTGAGATGCGGCCTGCTGGAGCTCCAATGCCAAATTTTTTCGTTCCCTTGGTACAGCCCAGTCAACAGACCCAACGACCAGCAGGTAGGCGAGTTGGGGCGGGACCCATGCAGCAGACTTAGCAGCCAATTCCTCTGCTTCAACAACAGATGCTTCCTAGGGAACGAGTCTATGTTATCCTTCAGGCCGCAGTATGCCAGATATTCCAATGCCTGTTTCCTAGAGGAATGCTCTCCGTCCCTTACGACATGGGTGGCATGTCCGTTAGAGACACCACCTTATCGCAGCCTATTCCAATCGGTACATAGGCTTCTGCTCTTGCAAACGCCGCACCTGAGCAGCAGAGAACAATGCTTCGTGAAAGCCTGTACCCACTCGTGGAGCAACTGGAATGTGACTATGCGGCAAAAGTGGCTGGAATGCTGCTGGAAATGGACCAAACCGAGGTGCTGCATTTGTTGAAATCATCTGATGCTCTGAAAGCCAAAGTTGTTGAGGCCATGGATGATTCTGAGAAATGTTGCCAGCAGCAGCAGCAGAGAACGATGCTGGGTGAAAGTCTGTACCCACTCGTGGAGCAACTGGAATGTGACTATGCAGGCAAAAGTGACTGGAATGCTGCTGGAAATGGACCAAACCGAGGTGCTGCATTTGTTGAAATCACCTGATGCTCTAAAAGCCAAAGTTGTTGAGACCATGGATGTTCTGAGAAATGTTGTCCAGCAGCAGCAGCAGCAACAGTCAGGTAATGTGCTTTCTGATCAGTTGGTCGCCTTATCTCTGAATGATGGCTTTGGTGGTAATGTGCCCTCTGATCAGTTGGTCACCTTATCTCTGAATGATGGCTTTGGTCCCTGAGATTATTTCTTATATGGAAGGTTAGAAGGAAACAAAAATTATTGACTATTGTTAGTTCAGGATTTATTTCTGGTTTTGGTTTTTATCAAGGGTGAATTTGTTGACTCTACCTTAATTTTCTCTGCTGGATGTGACTAGTTATTATTTTAGAGAAAATATATATATATATGGCGGCATCGAGAGCTCCGTAGGGATTCGCCATGGCGATTCCCGGTGAACTTTCTTTTAACTCCTCCATGGCTTCCTCGAGCACAACGACAAGGGTCGGCATCGTCTTCATTGTCTGGTTCGCGCACGACGACGAAGGTGACGGGACAGGGCTTCTCGTCTTACTTCCTCCTCGCTCTCGACGCGACGGTTTGTGTCAAGTACCAGCTCTCACGAGAGACAGGAAGGGGAAGGTTCTTCATCCAGCTCAACAGCAACGCTCGTCATCGGCTCTGGTTGGCGGGGGAGTGGCAGTGTCGTCTGTCGAAGAGTCGAAGTAGCTCTACAGCTCCGCCGGAGTCCTGCTCCATCCTGCTCGCGTTCCATCCGTCTGGTGCGACTGCTGCAATGCTCGGTTTCCTTTGTGGCAGAGCGTCAGCTGCCCCTGTTCCTAGAGTGTCTGAAGCACGACTATGACTTCAGGGCGTTCCTACGCTGCCGCCCTCTCCGGTGGAGCGGCCCCTGGCTCTGTCGCTCGCTCTTGTTACTTTTCTCAATCTTTTCATGACGCTTTGGAGTTTGAAGGGGATCATCAGTTTATTAGAAAGCTTGGTCGTAAGAACGATAAACCTGCTCTTTTTCTCACGAACGAAGAAAACGACATACTTGCCTTATCTTATCGCTTTGCTCTTGTGAGTAAGTTCTTATATGGACATCCAAAAATGGAGATCATTATAAAAAAGTTTGAGTTAATGAAACTTACTGGTAGCTGGAAAGTCGGACGGTTGGATGGGCGACATGTCCTCATCCAACTATCCAATGATGCTGATTACACACAGATTTTTGCTAGAAAAGTCATAAAGATTGATAATCGTTTCATGAAGGTACTCAAATGGACTGTCGACTTCAATCTGAAAGCTTAATCTCCCATAATCCCTGTTTGGCATACATTCTCTGGCTTGAAATATCATCATTTCCACGATGAAATTGTCTACAATCTCGCTATGTGCTTTGGCAAACCTCTTAGAGTTGATAATCCCACTTTATACCGCACTAGGCCTTATGATGCCTGTGTTCTTGTGGAACGAGATGTTACAAAGTCCTACCCTGATGAAGCTTAGATAAGCTCTAATCATACGGGGTATTGACAGAAGGTAAATATGGGGCCTCATCCACACTACTGTACTCATTGTTGTATGTTTGAACACAATTCTGCAGTTTGTTATAGATTGCATCTTCATTTAAAGCCTGCAGTACTCGAGGACCTCTTATTTCCCGGCTACCTTTTTTGGGTCCTCTCATAAACCTTTATGTACCTCTTTCAATTTCAATAAAATTGACCCTTTGGCTTTTATATATATATATATATATATATATATATATATATATATATATATATATATATATATATATATATACATATATATGTATGTATGTATGTATGTATAATTTACAAAAAGATACACATAAAACTCACAAAGCAAAAGTCCATAAAAATAGGAAATAATAAGATACATATAGCCCTCATAGAAAAATCCAAATTACAAATAACAAAATAGGAAATAAATCAAAAAGTAAGAAAATAAATAAGAAAATTTAGAAATATGCGCTCCATTCTAATTCATTCAATCGTGGGATCCCGCGATCCAGTCTCTTTGGCTTTTAATATAAATATATATATATATATATATATATATATATATATATATATATATATATATATACACATATATATGTATGTATGTATGTATGTATAATTTAGAAAAATATACACATAAAACTCACAAAGTAAAAGTCCATAAAAATAGGAAATAATAAGATACATATAGCCCTCATAGAAAAATCCAAATTACAAATAACAAAATAGGAAATAAATCAAAAAGTAAGAAAATAAATAAGAAAATTTAGAAATATGCGCTCCATTCTAATTCATTCAATCGTGGGATCCCGCGATCCAGTCTCCATGGTATTATAAAGTTTGCAGGTTAATGGGATTGTGAGATCCCTGGTGTAACCGCTCCTGGCTTCATTCTCCATGGGTAAGAGGAGCTTTGTTTTCATGCCGGAAGCTTCAAAATCTATCTTGGAGAGGAGACATGATTTACACCTCTTCAGAATGAGAATGTTGGTAATGTCAGCCAGAAGCAAGGGGCTCATCCTCCACTACATGCCCAACAATCTGTTGATCGCACTGATCAGATGAGTCAGTCTTCGGAGGAAGAATGGCAGGTACATCTAGGGGGAAGTAGAAGAATGGAGGCACACCCCCGCTTGGGATTTTAATGGATGATACTTTAGTTACTTCGGGAAATGGCACGGCACTCAGCAATTTGTTAGTTGGCTTCGTTACTAAAAACAGAGGCAGAAGCAGGACCAAACTGGCTCGCCCCTAGCAACTTATTTTCTGCGTGTTTTTTAACTTTTAGAGCCTTATTTGTGTCTTATCTTTCTTAGAATGTTTAAGGTGTATGGGTAGGGCACCTTTTTTGGGTCCTCTCATACACCTTTATCTACTTCTTTCAATTTCAATAAAATTGGCCCTTTGGCTTTTAATATGTGTGTGTGTGTGTGTGTGTGTGTGTGTGTGTGTAATTTACAAAAAGATACACATAAAACTCACAAAGCAAAAGTCCATAAAAATAGGAAATAATAAGATACATATAGCACTCAGAAAAATCCAAATTACAAATAACAAAATAGGAAATAAATCAAAAAGTAAGAAAATAAATAAGAAAATTTAGAAATCTGCGCTCCATTCTAATTCATTCAATCGTGGGATCCCGCGATCCCTCCATGGTATTATAAAGTTTGCATGTTAGGGGATTGTGAGATCCCTGGCGTAACCGCTCCTCGCTTCATTCTCCATGGGTAAGAGGAGCTTTGTTTTCATCCCGGAAGCTTCAAAATCTATTTTAATCATAGCAAAGATGTTGTGATGCAGGGCGCTTCTGTCCACGTGGCAATTGCCACGCACGCTAGACCGACTTGGCCTAGGAGGGAAAAGGAACGATTGGTCATTCCATCTGTATCGTTCCCTCCCATTTCGAGCGGGGCCCACTCCGCTCTAAGTCTACATATATTTATTTTTTTATGGTTTAGGTCAGTTTTTACTTGAGTTTTCTTGGCGTCAGTTTCTTTCTCCATTGTTAAGGTTGTAACCGAGGAGAGGTGGTGCTCCATTGTATCCCACTCCATGGTGGTGGTTATCTCCTCATTTTCCTTCCACTCTCCCCTCCCCCGCTGTTGCTACTACCCCAGCCACCAGCCTCACTACTGGTATGTTGTCCCATGTGTCTCCCCTCCCTTCCTCGTTGTCATTACCGCTCCCAACCACCTACTTTGTAGCTGGTTCACCCTTTAAGTCACCGGCCTCATTTCTCTGCTGTTCCGAGCCTATCCGACCCCTTCCAACACCCTGCCACCACCTCCGTACTACCATTATCTTCCCCACACCCTGTCGTCGCCCACCTCCCCACCATCTGATAGCCAACTCCAGTCGATACTTTTCGCCTTTCAGCCATTACACCACTTCCACGCATGCTTGTCCTCCAACTACAACACCTCGACCCTCAACCTCACCCTAGTTGGGTATTTGTGTTTATATCGTTGTTTTTCCTATCTCTAGTGTCTTTGATTATAACCCTATATAGTTCTTTTGCTCTTCAGGGACTCGAGAGGAATAGACATCACAGAGGAGATCGTACTCTCGTGAGCCACTTGTATAGAATCGGTGCGAGAGGCTCCAATGGCATTAAGTTTAGTCATATTAGAGGTAACTAAGAAAATTGGGATATCACACCCTATACAGCCACTGCTAGCTGACTTTCCCGACATGATGACTGACAAACTTCCAGAGGGGTTGCCACCACTGAGGGATTACTATAGATTATCAGTGTTGTCAAACAGGTTTGCCTACAGATTGAGACCTGCAGAGTACAAGAAATTACAGCAGCACGTATAGGATCTCATTGCGAGATGCTTGGTGAGATAGAGTACCAGCTCATGCGGTGTCCCTACCTTGAAGGTGTCTAAGAAGGACGAATCAAACCAAATGTGCATTAATAGTCAAGCTATCAAAAGATCACCAGCAAATACAGGTTCCTTATGCCTCGCCTGAATGACCACTTGGATCAGTTGTATGGAGCCATTGTTTTTTTCCAAAATCGACGTATGCAGCGCATATCATCAGATTGGGATAAGACCAGAGAACAAATGAAAGATTGCTTTAAAGACTTAGGATGGATGATACGAGGGGGCAATCATGCCTTTCGGTCTATCCAATGCACTAAGTTTGTTCATGAGATTGATGAATCAAGTGTTTCAAGCTCACATCTAGAAGTTCGTAGTGGTGTACTTCAATGATATTCTTGTATGCAACAGATTCAATGAAGATCATTTGCAGCGCCTGAGAACGGTCTTCAAGATTGCGATCGAAGAAACAATATGCCCAGCGAAAGAATTGTTTTTTGGGTTATATTGTGTCTATTGCAGACATTTAGATGGATCCTGCAAAGATCAATGTCATCTTGAGTTTGACGCCACCAGTCTTTTATTGGTTTGAGACAGTTTTTGGGGTTGTCGTCATTTTATAGGCGGTTCATCAGGAGCTTCAGCACCATCACGACTCCCCTAACAAAACTCTTGTATAGGGAAAAGTTCCAGTCCAGTGGACGGATGCAGCTCATTCCAATTTTCATACCCAAAAGGAGAAGGTGACTCGGGCACTAGTACTGGCATTAAATTTCAGCCAATTGTTAGAGGTGGATGGTGACGCCTCCAATGTAGGAATCAAAACAGTATTGAGCCAGTGAGGCAACCCCATAGTATTCTTAAGTGAGAAGCTGAATGAATCAGGAAGTCTTCGACGTACGACAAAAGAGTTCTATGCGATCTTGAGAACTCATAGTCAATAAGTCACCACCTGCTGACGAGCAGGTTCTTTTTGTTTACGATTATGAGGCTTTGAGGTTCTTGCATAGTTGAAACAGGCTGAAAGGTCAACATGCTTCTTGGGTGGAGTTCTTGGCATGGTTATCTAGGATGAGGATGGCATTTTCCTTATGGTTGTGGGTAGGTGGTGGAAACATTGGGATAGTACGAGGATGTAACGAGGCTATGTTGACTATCAAAGCTTGGTTCCAGTCTTGGATGTTCAAAGCTCGTAGGATTATAATCGAAGGTGACAATAGTAATGTTATTGGCTTTCTCCAATGTACCATGGATCGCCGGACTTAGACCTCAAATATTGCTTTTCTCTCGGCATTTTGATAGTTATTTGTTCCTCCTTTTTGTAACAAGGCGGCTAATTTTCATGCATCGAAAGTCTTGCAAGATAGTTTTTTTGCTTTTTGATGTGAATAGTTCACGACCTTTTCTCTCTTATAGAAAAGGATAGGATGCATACTTGTAATGCCCTAATTTTTTTGCTTTTTGATGTGAATAGTTCACATGACCTTTTCTCGCTTATAGAAAATGATAGGATGCATACTCGTAATGCCCAAGGGGTATAGTTTTGTACTTTTTATTTCTTTTGATTAAAGCAATACGCACACATTCACGGGTTTGGAGGGGGGCGTAGGAGTTCTTGGCATCGTTCCAATTATTGCTTAAACATAAGGCGGGAAACCCAAGTTAGAGTAGCAGATGCGCTAAGCTGTCGCCATTTGTTGATCACTATTATGCAGACTCGAGTCATAGGATTTGAGGTAGTGAAGCAATTGTATAGGATAGATGATTTTAGAGAGATCTAGAAGCGATGTCAGGAGAAGCCTACTGGGCAGTATCACAAGAGTCCCTTCATGAGCAGTATCACAGGCTTGATGGTTATTCGTTCCAACATAACAGCTTGTGTATTCGTCGATGTTTATTAAGAGAGTCATCATTCAGAAGAGCCACAACAGAGGCCTTCTATGACACTTTGGAAGAGATAAAGCTTTGACAATCATGCGAGTTTTTTTGACCCCGACTGACAAGAGATATGCAATGCAGAATTTGTCATGTGACCAAAACCAAATGGCAGAATGTAGGAATATACATTCCATTACCGCTAACACAGGTCCTGTGTGTGGATATCAGTATGGATTTTCAAGAGGGTCTTCTGAGGACACGGCGGAACAAAGATTCTGTGATGGTTTTGATGAATAGATTCTCGAAAATGTTTAATTTCATACCTTGCCACCGAACGCTGAATGCATCACATGTGGCATACTTGTACTTCAGGGAGGTCATGAGGCTGCAAGGGATACACAGGACCATTACTTTTGATAGAGATGTCAAGTTTTTGAGCCACTTCTTTATGACCCTATAGAAGAGACTTGGCACTAAGCTTCAATTGAACTAAGCAGCTCATCCACAGACAGACGTCGGACGGAGGTGGTGAACAAGAGTCTGGAAAACCATCTGAGTGCTTTGCGGGGAAGAATATTAAGCAGTGGAGCATGATACTAGCCTAGGTCGTACTTTCTTACAACCGGTACATGAGTCAAATCACGGGACACATCCCTATTTGAGATCATGTATGGGCACAACCCACTCACTCCACTTGACTTGTTACAACTCCTTTTAACATTAGGGATTAGTGAGAATGTTGAAAGGGTGCAAAAGATTCAAAAGTTAAATGAAGATGTGGGAAATGAGTTCACGAAGAAGAACCTCAATTACCAGGCAAAGGCATATGAAACTAGAAAAAATGTGACCTTCTAAGAAGGGGATCTAGCGTGGATTAGGTTAAGGGAACAAAAGTTTTCGTGAAAATATGCAATTGCATTACTATATCAAAAAATGTACAAAAATTATGCATGAATGAATCTATATGACGTACAAAAATGGCCATGTCATCTACATGTATAATAGAGTCATGTCGTCATCTACATGCATCAAAACAAAAGAACCACTAAGGGCATGCTTAGCACAAAAAAAAGCGGCTCAGTTACATTCACGTGAAGTATGCACAAAAAGAAATTACTTAAAGAAAACAAGGAAAGCAAAATCAAAAGCCCCACTAGGTAACGATTGTCCATTCTCCTTCATAGTGGCTTGCAAAAAATGGAAAATGTTGATGTTGTCCCCTTCTATGATGATGCATTTGCACTGTAGCATCCATGGCTCACAAATGGGTTGGAAGGAATAGGCTGCTCGAAGCTCTACTTAACCGATGTCCCAATGCTCCAAAAAGTGTTCCATGGCCACAAGTCCTCGACCAAGCTCGTCTCGGATGATCGTTCTCGTGCTGGCAATACCTCAGGAAGCTCAAGCTCAAGGCAAACGAACCTTTCAGGATTCTCAAGAAGTTCAATGACAATGTCTACAAGATCGACCTATCGGGGGACTATAATATTTTTGTTACTTTTCATGTAGCAAATTTGACTCCGATTTACGAGAAACCAAGAGCTTCAACGGATGAGTTCGAAGCTCCCCCAACGCCGGAAGATTGACGTAAGGGGCCTCTGTTCGCACAGCTATTGATGTGTACGCTAGATCGGCTCTATCCAGATGGGAGAAGGGTTGACCGCGACCCACTATTTTGAGCAGGGTCCACTCCTCTTTACCTTAGGACTATATATTTGTTAATTGTTATGCTTTAGTTCAATTTTTGCTTGAGTTTTAATGTTTTCGTCTTCTTTCTCCCTTGTTAGGGTTGTATCTGAGAACAAGTGGTACTCCGGCCGTATCCTACTCTAAGGTGGTTGTTACCTCCTCGTTTCCTTCCCCTATCCCGTTCCCACTGCCATTAATACCCCCAGCCACTGGCCTTGTTGCTGGTTCACTGCACCCAGCAACCCGCCTCATCTTCGTGCTATTGTGAGCCATCCACCACCTCCATGTTGTCGTCCACTTCCCTGCCACTTAACAACCAAGTCCAGTCCTTCCTTGCTGCCTTATGGCTATTCCACCACTTCCATGCGTGCTTGTCATCCTTCAACCGCAGTACCACCACCCTCAATCTCACCATAGTTGGATCTTTGTGTTTGTGTCATTTTTTTCCTATTTCCAGTGTTTTTAATTGTACCCATATTTGTTTTGAGTAATACTATTTGTTTTCCCTATTATGTTTGAATTAAATCTGGTCCCATGTTTTATGGTTGTGTTTGATGCAACTCTACTACAAAATCAGCTTACATCGATTTCATGTAACTCTATACATACGTCGTTCCGAACACTGTTCTGATAAAATAAATAGTCATCATTTTTTGAAATAGCCAGAACTAGAACTGCACACAAACAAGTTATATGGTAGTCCAAGTCCCAAGTTATTAAATCTATGATATGCTTCTCCCACTCCTCATACTTAGAGGAGTGTATCTAAAAAAATAAGCATGTCTGGAGAACTGACTCTCGAATAAAATTTGTGACATACTTGACCATATTTAGTGGGGACCTCCCAAGAGGTACACGGTTGGTCAGGATATTCAGCGACTCTCAAAAGGGGTTCTCTTTTTTGATAACGGCTCCTCGAACTTTCTACCTTCTAGAACCAACGTTAATCTAATTAGAGTACCTCTCATGGCTCAGCTTGAATTACTAGCATCATTTTCTCGTCGATGGAAATTGAAACTCCTCTCTAGCATCTTCATCATCACCTATGTCAATGCCCATTTCTTCAATTGCTTCCTGGTCAATGAAAGAGATCACCATCATATTTGGGCAATCCAGCGTCATGTGGTCAAACCGTAACATTTGAAGCATTTACTAGCAGGGATGGATTTAGGAGTACTAAAGCCTCCACCTTTTCTCCACTCTATATGGGTTCCGCATATGGTTGGGTCGGTTGGGTGTTGCACCAAGTCCCTTATTGCCCGATATGGTGGTCAGATCTTGTTTAAAGAGTGGTGTGGATCTGATGTTGCGGTTTTGTTTCTACACCTTCAAAATGAGGGTTTGGAGATCATGTAATGTCTAACAAGGTTGCAACTAGACCGCGTTGCTAATAGATGCTCTCAATCTCCCAATATAGTGGGCTATGATGTTCTTCTTAAGCTCCACTACCTCACACTTCAACAAAGGTTGGTCAAATTCAGTTGTGTACTCCTCTACTGAAAGATCTTTCTGTTATAAATGATGGAGCCACAAAGGCAAGTCTTGTTTGAAATGTGCAGGTAGCTACTTGCACTGCACTTCTCTTTTCATCTTTTGACCACCACAACAACAACAACAACAAAGTTTTAATCCCACTAAGTGGAGTCGACTACATGAATCATTTTTCTCCATTGCGTCCTATTTAGTGTCAGATTTTCATTTAATTCTAATACATTAAGATCATTTTTTATACAATAAGCCCAAGTCTTCCTAGGTCTACCTCTATCTTTCTTAACATAAGTCGAATCTAAAACATCTACTCTCCTAATACGATCATAAGATGGTCGACGTTTAATGTGACCAAAACATAAGTCAAATCTAAAACATCTACTCTCCTAATGGGATCATAAGATGGTCGATGTTTAATGTGACCAAACCATCTAAGGTGACTCTAATTTTGTCCGTCACTGGAGCTGCACCAACCCTATCACGGATATATTCATTTCGTATTTTGTCTCTAAGTGTAAAGCCACTCATCCAGCTAATCATTCTCATATCGGCAACACTTAACTTAGTATTATGCTTCTCTTTTAAAGGCCAACATTCAGCACCAGAGAGCATTGCAGGTCTCATCACCGTCTTATAAAATTTTCCTTTCAGTCTAAGCGGTACTTTTCTATCACACAATAGGCCTGAAGCATTCCTCAACTTCAACCAACCAACTTGAATTCTACTATTAACATCTCCATCTATATCACCATCGCTTTGAACAGTAGACCCAAGATATCTAAATCGTTCATACCTTTTAAAAATTTGATCCCCCCAAATTTACACTTTTGTCACTAGAGCTACTATTACTAAAATTACATTCCATGTATTTAGTTTTAGTTCTACTCAAACGAAGGCCTTTAGACTCCAATGTAGGCATCCATATTTCAAGTTTTTCCTGGGTTTTTTCTCTCGTCTTATCCAAGAGAAGGATATTATCAGCAAAAAACATATACCAAGGTACATCCTTCTGTAAATGTCCAGTAAGACTATCCATAATTAAAGCAAAAAGATATGGGCTTAAAGCCGATCTCTGATGTAATCGAACAGAAATAGAAATATTTGGTCAATCCTCCTTCAATCTGAACAAGTAACAACCCTAGCATACATATCTTTAATGACCTGAATATAAGTCATATCAATATCTTTCTTCTCAAGAATTCTCCAAAGGATATCTCTTAGAACCTTATCGTAAGCTTTTTCTCAAGAATTTATTTGGTGATAGGCTGGAAGGTTAGTGGGGAGCAGTTTATGGTAGAAGCAATAGCTGGGAGGGGGCTACGGGCTGAAAGGAAGGTTGGACAGCAAATCTGCGCAAGGGGGGCAGAGGCAGCAGTAAGTGGTGCGTAGGAAGGTAAGAGACAGCAACAAGGAGGGTAGCGGCAGGCAATGAAAGGAAGGATACACATCACCTCGAGATGAGTTATAGCCGGATCACCTCCTCACTGTCGGATACAGCCCTCGAAAGAGAAAAGGGACACGGAGGTTGTCCCGACATAATTCTAAAAGCAAAAGTCAAGCCCCAATGAAACTATCATAACATATATATAGTAGATAACTAGGTGGGGGGCTCCTCTTAGGCGGCAACCCTAACCAAAACATATGGGTCGGTCCGCTTTTCCTTCTCTTAGATGGACCGCTTTGGCAGGGTACAGCCAGTTCAACGCCCCTTCCCCTAGGGAGCCCCGCGTTAGTCTTCCGGGTTGGGGAAACTTCAACCTCATTTATGGAGCTTCTATCAGCCCATTGTCAGTGGTCGTGATGTTGTAACCTCTTCGGGCTGAAGGGTCTACTGCAGTCTAAAAAGAACCTAAATCCCACTGGCAACTGCACCGTCCCCAAAGCACATGAGAATTTTCCTCCACTAGCGAGCATACAACTATATCGATCCACTCTTTTAGGGGTCACTACCGAGTTGAACTGAGTCTGTGTGTCTCCCATATACTGTTGAATCCTCCCAAAGTAATTTGCGATCAGCTCAACTTGATCTGGAGTGAGGGTAACCTAAACCTCCCGAAACAATAGTGGTCATGGTGGTAAGATATTGACTGTGATGTCCTAAAATACTCTCTATCATGATTGTCCCGTGTTTGGAGCCGGCGTCTCATTCTTACCATCCTCTATCATCACCAAAACTGGTCCCACCTACGTTATGTTGGCAAGGGCAAATGTGATATTGGGCTCAGCTAAAAGAAGAAGGATGATGTGCTTTTCCTCTTTAGTAAAGGAGTAGGTGTTTGTGAATCCTTCGTGTTGAGTCCCACGTCGCACCACACCTGATCCTACAGCTAGCTCCCAATCGAAAACTCCACTAGGACACCTCAAGTCAATATTGACCCCATTCTCCTTCGGCCCACACTAAAGAATTCGCAAGGCATGCCCTGAGTCATTAGGGTTACATTGTGTAGCCACTACAAATCCTTCGTATCCTTTGTCTATAGGACCCATCAAACCACGAGCATCTCACACTTATCCAGTGGAACATTATAAACCCTGTCCTATTCTCAAACTATCTCCATGTCACTAATCTCTCCCACTCCACCTACACGATAAAAGACACAACTCAGCTCGTCGAGTAGTTAGATGTGATGTGCCCAAATCCATAGCATCTGAAGCATTTTCTTGAGAAAACGTGGTAGGTGTGATACTTTTCTCAGACTTCTTCTCACTCAATATGGCTTGGTCCTCATCGGAACCAATTTTCTAAACATCCTATGATGAGCCCTTGTTGATGTCTGTCACTTAAAAAATGGTTGTCCGACTGGTGGTGGTTGTCTGCTCTGTTTCAGTTGCCTCTCCACGTTTAGGGCTAAGGTCTCGACATCTCCCAGGATTTAATACGACTGCATTTGCACGATGTTGTTGATAGCAAGTTTCAGATCACGTAGATATCGGGCTATCGAATGTTCTTCTGGCTCAACCAGCTCACATTTTATCTGCAATTGTTCAAACTATTTTGTGCACTCCTCTTCAGATAGACCTCTCTGTTGTAGGTGGTGGAGTCTCATAAACATCTTGTCGATAATGAGGTAAGTAATTTCTCTACATTGTCTTCCTCATCTTCTCCCACTTGGTAATCTCCTCATTATATTCTCTCTTCCTCTGCCTCTACAAGTTTTACCACCACTAAGAGACACTTTTACTCAATTTGATGGTCTCCAGTCTTGCCCTTTTATCTTCTAGAACATCGTTGTACTCGAAGATCCTCTCAACTAACTGCAATCATTCAATGAAGTTGTCAAGATCTAGATCCACCTTTATTTTAAAGTCCATATGTCCTTTATGTGTAACTTTCTCTCTCGGCCTCCTCTGATATTGGATCCCAAAGCGTCGGACTTGTTTTCTTCATCACCGAAATCCTTCCAATGGAAGGGGTTTGAAATTCTCGTCTCTTTCCCTGTCATGATCGAGCCTAATTTCCCCTGGCTTTTATCCTCAATATCCATAAGCCTTCATTGATGCTGATGGATCTTTCACTGTATCTCTTCCAGGGTAAGCTACGGCGTACGTATCCTTGGTGGCATGGCTAAGATTTAAGATAGAGAGGTGAAAGAGGGTGTATGAGACAAATTAAAAGCGTAGGAAAATTAATTTTGGGTTGCTTATTTTGAAAATCAACAAGGGAAAATTAAGGTTACGTCAAAATTTGTTCATGGTTTGGGAATAGGAAAGAATTTTTTTTATGGATATAGCTTAGGTACGAGCCTCAAAATATGATTAAGGTTAGACTAACTCTGATTTCAAATAATACCGGAGTTAAACCAAAATCCAATAGGAAAGTCAATTTTATTTACACCAACCACAATAGCACTGCAATCACGACTCAAAACAAGAAAAAAAAACACAACACAATAATAAAATCCTGCTAGGGCGAGGCTAGATAGCATGTGGAATAGCGACGAGGGGGTGTGGGGTAGGAGCAGAATTGGTGTCGGAATATAGTGAGGGTGAACAGTCAGTATAGATGAGGGGTTAGGTTGGAAGAGGGAGATGGCTTGGGGGGAAGACAAATTAAGGGTAGGGGAAGGTTCGCGGCATGTTGGAAGGTTGGCGGGGAGCATGATATGTAGAAGTGGAAGATTGGTGGGGAGCAGGTTATGGTAGGAGCGATGGCTGGGAAGGAGAAACAGGCTGCTGGAGGGGACTACAGGCTTAGGGTAAGTTTGGGTAGCAAATCTAGACAAAGGGGATCAGCAGTAGGTGATGCGTAGGAAGGTGGGAAGCAGCAAAAGCAGCAGCAGCAGCAGCAAGGAGGAGAGCAGTAGCAAGCAATAAAAGGAATGATACACACCACCTTGAGATTGAATTGCAGTCAGAACAACTTCTCACTGTTGGATGCAGCCATAAAAAAGGAGTAGGGATGTTGGAGTCTGTCCTGATAGAAATCTCAAAAAAAGAACTTAACCCTCAAGACACTAACATAACATACACATTGTAGATAACTAGGAGGAGGATGCCTCCCCTCTTGGGCGGCAACCCTAACCCATACATATGAACCGGCAAGCCCTTCCCTTATCTTAGCTGAAATGGTTAGCCCCGCATCATGAACTAAACTACGCGACCTTCCTAAATAAAAAGGAGATCATAATTATGAAATTGATTGGACAAATTCTTTCATACATCATGAACTAAAATTCCGACCTTCCTATATAACAAGTATTTCATAAACTGCTCACAAAATCGGGAACCTCAAATGATCAGTGAGGCGAGTTTAAAATAAAATGTCTCATAATATTTTTTTTCATAAGTGCATGTATATGATGTCCAATTCAATCAAATTACATGGTAAATTTTTCAATATTTTGTGAAGGTGCAAGTCCTCGTATAAATATCACTGAATTTATAAAAATAAAGAACAACAAGAAATACCATGACATTTAAAAAAGAAATATTATTGCCAACTCTACTCTAAATACATTGTTACCAAGACTTTGAGAACTTAACCCGATCTCATGACAGATTGGTCTAAAAAACTGATCTTATTGTCAAACATAAAACATAAAAACATCAGTTTTACCTAACAAAAAAAATGAACATGATTCCAACCACAAGTATAGCCAAAAAAAATGCATCTAAAGGGATACAAGGAGTGAAGCACTAACACAAAATCCAATGACGGAAATTACTTTCACAAATAGAGCAAAACAAGCCTATTGTTATTCATGAAGGAAAATTAAAAAATAAAAAGTACTAATTTTTATTCAAGCCCCCTTAAAAAATTGAAAGGTCAATTATCAACAAAACAAAAAAAAAACATAACTCAAAATAACTTCGCCAAAAAGTGAATAATGTTAATATCTACGATGACAATGAAAAAACACTGACAGCTCAATCAACAAAAGAAGAATATTAATGACATCTCAATCAATAAAAGGAAACTAAACAGATTTGCAATTTTAACATCTCACCAGAATAATGTAGCGCTCTTGTAGCCCGGGCAGTACCAAAACCCATTGATTCAAGCTCCTCCAGAAGTCTCTTATCAACCTCTGGGACTATCATCTCTGAAGAAAATGAATAAAGCTCAGAAACTATCATAATTGGCAAACACAAATATGACAAAGCAAGCATAGGATACAGAGTATAGTAGGCATGACAACATTTGTAAAAAGGAAAAAAATCAAGATGTGGACACAATATTTCAGCAGGACAATGCAGAAGCAAGGAACTATTATTGTAGTCTAATAGTACAACGATGGCATTATATCAATTCCAAAACATGGATTGTACAGTTGACCTCATATCACATACATTCTAGTTGATGATAATTCCCAAAATTCAAGTATGCAATGTCTTTTGTTATTAATCCCATAATTCCTAAAATTCAAGTATGCAATGTCTTTTGTTATTAATCCCTAAACAGAAAAAGAGTAAGTCCAACTTTGAAATGCTTTGATGGACATCGTCCCATGAAAACTTTAGAAAAGGAGTATTTGGCATGCATATGTGAATCATTTCAATCACGCGTAAGATGGCACATGAATCTAATAAGGCATAACCTAGCCTCCGTTGATATAACATTCAACATTTTCCCCTAATAATATATTAGATAGCTCTAGTAATCATATATAAAATAATTTACAATTGATAATAGTACAAGACAAATTTTATGGGGACAATAGTCTTACCAAGGTTTTTAATGTTACAAGTGCTTATGCTCCTCAAGTAAGTTTACATATAATTTCAAAAGAAAATTTCTGGAATGACCCGGAAAAATTAATACAAATAATACATCTTGAAGAAAGAATTTTTATTGAAGGAGATTTAAATGTCCGTTGATATAACATTCAACATTTTCCCCTAATAATATATTAGATGGCTCTAGTAATCATATATAAAATAATTTACAATTGATAATAGCACAAGACAAATTTTATGGGGACAATAGTCTTACCAAGGTTTTTAATGTTACAAGTGCTTATGCTCCTCAAGTAAGTTTACATATAATTTCAAAAGAAAATTTCTGGAATGACCCGGAAAAATTAATACAAATAATACCTCTTGCAGAAAGAATTTTTATTGAAGGAGATTTAAATGTACATGATGTAGAGTGGATATTGTCCCATGAAAACTTTAGAAAATGAGTATTTGGCATGCATATGTGAATCATTTCAATCACGCGTAAGATGGCACATGAATCTAATAAGGCATAACCTAACCTCCGTTTATATAACATTCAACATTTTCCCCTAATAATATATTAGATGGCTCTAGTAATCATATATAAAATAATTTACAATTGATAATAGTACAAGACAAATTTTATGGGGACAATAGTCTTACCAAGGTTTTTAATGTTACAAGTGCTTATGCTCCTCAAGTAAGTTTACATATAATTTCAAAAGAAAATTTCTGGAATGACCCGAAAAAATTAATACAAATAATACCTTTTGAAGAAAGAATTTTTATTGAAGGAGATTTAAATGTACATGATGTAGAGTGGTAGAAGATTTAAGAAATATTCATGGTGGCTAAGGTTTTGGAGTGATTAATGAAGAAGATAGAATCATATTAGATTTTGCTAATATTTTCCTTTAACGTATGATTTTGTTATTGCTAAGCCTTTAATTAAGAAAAAAAAACATATTATTACTTATAAGAATGAATCTAATAAACACAAATTGATTATTTCCTTATGAGAAAAGAAACTCATCGAGAATGTAAAGATTGTAAGGTCATTCCAATTGAAAATTTAAGTATACAACATCGATTATTTGTTCTAGATTTTAAAATGGTGAGTTGTAACATACAGAATGCAATGAATCATTATCATAGAGCTAAATGGGGCACCTAAAAGACACAAATAAAATTATTTTTATGGTACACTTCAAAATTTTAAGAATTGGGATGTTCATGAAAAAGTGAATTCTATACGGGATAAAGTAAAAAACACTATTAAACAAGTGACAAAAGATGTACTTCGAAATCAAAAAAAAAACATTATTATAAATAAAATAGTTTGTGGTGAAACAAAAATGTGTAAAAAAAGAAAAGATATAAGAAGTTGTGTTAAAAAATTGGTTTAGATGTAAAAGCTTAGAAAATGAAAAAAATATAAGGTGGTGATTCTGAAACTTCTACTACAAGAGATCTTTATAATAAATTATATACTAAGAGCATGAAAAATATAGGTATAAACTAGCCAAACAAAAAGAAAAGAAAATTAAAAAATTTAATTCAAGTAAAATGTATTAAAGATGAAAAAAAAAAGTTTTTTTCTTAGAGGAAGATATTCAACATAGATTGGAGAGCTATTTTGATAAACATTTTAATGAAGTTTCTAAAAATACAATCGACCTTAGTGATCTGTATATCGTTAATAATAATAGTGATCTGAATATCGTTAATAATAATAAAATGTTTTATTTTTACCGTTGCATTAGAAAAAGAAAAAAACTTGAGGTCTTTAAGAAAATCAAAGGTGAAAAATCAGTATGACCTGATGATATCCCAATTAAAATGTGAAAATATTTAGGAGATTTAGGAGTTTCGTGGCTTACAAAACTATTTAATATTATTTTAAAAATTATAAAGAAATCTGAGCAGAGGAGTATTTTGGTCCCCTTTTTATAAATAAAGGGAATGCACAAGAGTGTGCAAATTATAGAGGAATTAATTAGATGTGTCATACTTTAAAATTATGGTAGAGGGTAACGGAATATAGGTTAAGACGTGATACAAAGAGTTCTCATAACCAGTTTAGACTTATGTCAGGCAGGTCAACAAAAGAAGCTATACTTTTATTGAGAGGGTTGATGGAGAAGTACAGAGAGAATAAGGAGGATCTACATATGATTTTTATTAGTTTAGAAAAGGCTTACGATAAGGTTCCAAGGATGTCCTTCTGAGAGTTCTAAAGAAGAAAGGTGTTGAAATGACTTATATTCAAGTCATTAAAGATATGTCTACTAGAGTTGTTACTTGTGTTTGGACAAGAGGATTAACCAAGTATTTTTCTATTTCAGTTGGATTACATCAGTGATCGGTTTTAAAGCCAATATTTTTTTGCTTTAGTCATGGATGCTCTTACTGGACATTTACAAAAGGATACACCTTGGTGTATGTTTTTCGCTGATGATATCATATTCTTCTTGTGGATAAGACTAGAGAAAGAGTTCAAAAAAAATTTTGAACTATGGAGATTTATATTGGAGTCTAAAAGCCTTCATTTGGCCGATCTAAAATTGAATACATGAAATTTAATTTCATTAGTGGCACCTCTACTGAAAGAGTTGTCACTATGAGTGATAAAATCATTAAAAGGTGTGAATGTTTTAGATATCTCGAGTTAATTGTTCAAAGTGGTGCTAATAAAGATAGAGATGTTATTAGTAGAATTCAAGTTGATTGAAGTGGATGAATGCACCGGGCCAATTGTGTATAAAAAAGTACTGCTTGTACTGAAAGGAAAATTTTATAAGATGGTGAGAACTGTAATGCTCCATGGCACTAAATGTTGGCCTTTAAAAGAGAAGCATAAAACAAAGTTAATGGTGTTGAGATGAGAATGCCTAGGTGGATGAGTGGCTTGACACTTAGAGATATAATGTGAAATGAATATATTCATGATAGGGTTGGTGTAGCTCCAGCGGTGGACAAGATTAGAGAGAGCCGTCTTAGATGGTTTGGTCACATTAAACGTCAACCATCTGATGATCCTGGTAGGAGAGCAAAATTTTTAGATTTGACTTATGTTAAGGCAGAGGTTGACCTAAAAAGACATGGGCATATTGTATAAAATATGATTTTAGTCTAACGAAATTAAATGAAAATATGAAACTCAATAGGATGCAATGGAGAAAAAGAATTCATGTAGCCAACCCCTTACTTGGATGAAGGCTTCTTGTTGTGATAGTTAAATGTATTCCACCTCTCTTTATTATTATATGTATAATTGCTTGGACAAAATCAGCTCCTCCTGAGAGCCTCCTCAATACACAAGAGAACTCGGGAGTTCTTCTCTTTAACGTAGATTATGTTAGTTTTAACCATATTTTTCTTGATGTCGGGCAAATTTTTATTTAGTTAAAAGGTTGAGGCTTCCTACTGTATGAGCTCACAGAGATAGTTATGGCTCTTGTTCTCAGGAGAGCAGTCTCGAATACGAAAGCTATTTAGACGTGTATTTTATGCTCAAATTTGGGAGTTAGATGTGAATTTAATTGCCCCCGCTCCAAGAAGAAAAATAAAAGAACAGTTAACCCAAGATGAGTATGAATTGAATAAAAAAAAGAATAAATTATCATCAAAATAATGTTTTTGGTTTACTGTAAATTTAAATCTAACTATAAAAAATTAAAAAACCAGAAAATACCCCTATTTATTTTTATCATACAAATGATAAATGAGTTTTATTCCCCTTTTAATTAAAAATCAAATGTTAAGTCAACAACAGTTTGGATAAAAATTGAATAATTCAAAATAAAAAATACAAAACTTACTGAAATAAGAATGATAAATTTAGTGTAAATCTACCTCCCAAAAAATTAGCCATATCAATTATATATAATAATTTATAACATTATTGTATAAATATTCAACAAAAAAATAAAATACAAAATACAGAAAAAATTATTTCACCTAATCTACATCACTTGAACCTAGCACAAAATTAGGTTCTTTGCTCTAATGATAACGTTTTATCAGAGCAAACAGCCATAGCCCAAAACTGAGACTTGCAATAGAAAAAGTAGATCATGATCTACTGCCACATATTGCCCTGTCACCATTTGAAATTGGTCTAGGGTTCCAAGATGATGTGTAAAGATCAATGAAGGGATTAAGGAAGCTGTGGGATGATAGTAAGGTGCAAAAAACTGAGATGCAAATAGGAATTTGGGCAGCAAATAAGGTGATAGTTGCTATTTTGTGGAACAAAACAGCGAGGAAGCAAAGCCGGCGCTTGTACAATTGTCGGCAGCTGCGGTCCTAGACAAAAACAACAAAAAAATTGTCGTGGCGGCTGTCCTGTGTGAGAACAGCAAGAAAATGTCGTGCGAGGTAAAAAATCTAAGAATGAACCACCACATATTCTCCAATCAAGGAACAGGCACGCCACTTGAAAAGGGAGGAATTCAGCACTGCTGAGATGACAAGTCTAAGAGAATAACAAAATAGTACAAAATAACAAGAACAAGTTGTCCAAACGGTCCAAAGCAAGAAATTATATAATATAAACCACATAACAACCCTAAATCTAATTAAACAAAACAAGGAAAGGATCTTAGGGCCAGCAACCCAACCAAAGGATGAATCAACCAGAACCTGTCTAGCATTGGATCGATCCCTATACAAGACGCAATCCCACAACCGTCAAAAACACTTCTACGTCATTCTCCCCTAGTGAGAGAAACTTCTTTATCTCTGGAAGTAATTGATCCTCGTAATACTACAACAAATCAACAATATTGAATGAAACAAATATTATAATCTTTTGGCAGATCAAGTTTATAAACATTATCATTAATTTTCTTGATGCCTCTGAATGAATCATCTTCTTTGCGCTTGAGCTTTCTAAATAAACATAGACAAAATCACTCCTTCCTCAGTTTGATTCACACAAATTCACCATGGTTGAAGTCCATAGCATTTCTGACTTGTTAGCTTGTTTTTCATAGTTAATATTCAACTTTGCAATTTCCTTCCTAGGCTCACGTAAGGTCTCAACTTTTTTGAATCTAGCCTCGACATTAGTGCTATGCTAAATAGCAAGGATTATTGACAATAGCACCAATGGTGTGAGAGGGTTTCGCCTAAATACAACCTCAAGGGATTGCGACTTCTAAACTGATTGGTGGGATGAGTATAAGCAACATCAACATAAATAAGGATAAAGTATTGTTGTTTGATATATTCCCTATAAAGCACCGGAGTAGATTACCAAAATTGTGATTCAAAACGTCAAACTTTCGATCTATCTGAGTGTAGGTTGCTAAACGGAACTGAAACTTTGAACCAAAGTTACCCCATTAATCCTCCAAAAAATGATTCGCACACCTATCTGAAGTAATAGTCCTATGCACACCATGTAGGTGGACTACCTATCTCCAATAGAGCTCTCTAATGTTTGAAGCATTCATCATTTTGTAGCAAAGCATAAAGAGTGTCATTTTGGAGAAGCGATCTACCACTACCATTATTTTGTTATCTCTAAGGCAAAACCACCACAAATTTCATGCACATGACCACCAAACATAGCTCTGGAATAGTAGCGGCATATAGAGACTCATATTTTGCCCTTTGGTCTTAGCAAAATAATATATCCTGCACTAGCTGATATGTCTCTCCATATCTCATATCGGTTTGGGTCAATGGAAATTCTCCTCTAGTAAGCAAAAAGTCTTATCACAACCAAAATATCTTATTACTCCCTCATTATGTCACTCCTATATGACAGCACCCCGAGTAAATTCCCAAGAATGCACAACCTATTTTGGATGAAAAAATAATCAACAAATATGTGATATTCCTCATAAATATCTCTGATAGGAACAATAGCGGCATATAGAGACCCATACTTTTCCCTTGGGTCTTGGCCAAGTGGTACCCGGCACTATATGATATCTCTCTCCACACCTAGTACCAATTTGGGTCAGCATAAATTCTCCTTTGGTAAGCAAAGAGTCTTAACTCAGCCAAAATATTTTATTATTCCCCTATTATGTCACTCCTAGAAGATAACCCCCCGAGTAAACACCTAAGAATGCACGCCCTATTTTAGAAGAAAAGATAATCATCAGATATGTGATATTGCCCATAAGATCTCTCCTAAGAACAAGTTCAAATCTTCTAAAAATCCTAGAGGATAGCCCCCTGATATTGCTCGTAAAGATCATTTAAAATTTCAAAGCCAGCTATTATAGACTAATTGGTAGAGATCAACAGATGACGTCATACTTACTTGAATGAGGAAATGAGTTCCACCAAGGAGGCATGCCTAACCTTCAACCTGCTCTTATTGTTCAAGAATCGCAAGGCTTAGTGACACGGGATGAGAGGCGTCAAAGACGAGGCAACAGCCGCATGCGACTCCAGTCCTAGACTGAATAGGTCCAAGTTTTGGAAGATCCAATCAACTTTCCTAGCCCTATGAATTGTCTCCTAGGGGAGTGGGGTCACTCCTTAGTTACCCTAGTTCTATAAGTATGTTCTTTTCGTGTTCTAGGTTAGTTTTTGGTCAGTTTTCTATTGGGAAGATGTCGATGTTCTGGTTTTTCCCTTCTAGGGTTGTAGCCAATGACAAGTGGTGCTCCGGTCGTATCACATCCTGAGGCGATGATTATCCTTGACTTACCCTCCCTCCACTGCCATCGTCGTTGTCCCTATTGCAGCCGCCCGAAAACAACCCTCCTTGGTTGTTTTTCTGCAGTCCACCTTCCAGTCGTATTCTCTGCCATGTGTCTGCTAATCCAACCACCCAAACCCATTTCCCTGACCGACTCAATGTTGGTCCAACCCCCAGAAACGCTCCTCTGCATCCTTGGCTACTTTCTATCCAATCAAAACCACTTCCCACCACCAAACCACTAACCTAGCCCACCTGCACTGCCACCTTGCCACATATCCGTTGTCCTAACTGGGAAACCAATGAAAGGGTCGTGCAATGCAGACGTATGATTTGATAAAGAACAACCGCGGGAAACTCGATAGAAAGCAACGAACAGGAGTTCCGCGCCACTCTTTACTGAAGTTCATGATTGGAATATGACGTAAAGGAGTTTCACGCCGCTCATGGCCGAAACTCGCGATCGGTATCTACAACCTACCATAATCAATATTGCAAGAAGCCAGCACAGAATTTCCCGTGTCGGACCCGGGACAGAAATTGGATCACGGCATTCAGAGTTCTGCACGTTTTCTAATATTTATGCACCAAACCGCATATAGGAATTCAAGGATCACGGCGTCTACAGTTCCGCACACGCCGAACCTGTGTGCAAGAATTTGAAACTTGCAATTCCAATGTAAGGGAGTTCTGAAAGCATACAGGGAGTGATGGAGATCAGGAAAGTAGATGATTTGGAGAAGAAATTGGAGGAAGAGGTGAGTCAAATAAGGTTGGGAATGGAGGAGTGTTTCTTGTCCATGGATGGGAGCCATTTTGAAGAAATTATGAAGAAGATCATTGAGTCCCACACAAACCCAACGCCGCCTACAATGGGATCAAGCGAACGAGTTAAAAGCAGACTGGAACGACAACAATTGGAAAGAATAACGCAACATCTGAATAGTTGGAATAAGCATCAACAGGCGAAATGTGACGACATGCGATTTAGAGTTGAAGAAGATTAATTTAAAGAATTTTAGCCCAAAATATGGAACTACAATGGATGGGACATCGGCCTAGTGAGCTGATTTTGGGGCAAGCTAGACTTATGGAACAAGATAAATAATTATTAAGGAAGGGAACCTAAACCCTACTTTCTGGATGGAATGAACTTCGGTCAAAAAAATTACATGCCTAAGGAAGTTGAAAATGTTGTTCTTTGAAGGAGAGGATGCCTATGATTGAGTTTATCATGTAGAGTGGTACTTTGATGTTAATGGGCTGACGAATGAAGAAACATTAATAGCGGCAGCTCTGTATTTGGAAGGAAAGGCTCTAGCATGGTATCAACGGGGAAAAAAACATCTGACAATCCAAACATAAGAAGAATTCAAGAATTGGAGCACTTTAGAACCACATGGGAAGGAGATTTTACATGAACAATTTTTTTCATTGGTTCGGGAAGAATCTTTCACGGGGTATAGGGAGAAATTTGAGATGTTATATAGTTGTTTGAGAGGGATATCAAAAAAGTGTTGGAAGACAACTTCATGAAGGGTAAGTCAGAGATTTGAGCATCACTACGCCTACTGAGAACGCGATGATTGGGAAAAAGTATAGAATTAGCATAGTTGATTGAATATAAAATGCAATGAAACGAGCTATTAGAAGCAGCATATATGCACCATAATAAAATGCTAAAACCACAACAATACCAAAAGCGGAAGTCCAGAGGGAAGCTCTACAGGACAAGAATAAGGGGCCACAACTGGGGCGACACTCAAACATCTTACAGAGACAAATTCAGGAGAAGTAGGACAAGGGTTAAGTTTTCGGTGTAATGAAAAAAAATTTTCCAGGGCACCATTGCAAGTATTGGACATTAGAGATTCTTACAGTGTCTGAGGATGGAGAAACAGAGAAGATTGTGGTGAACTAGGAGGAACACCCTCATTTGGACTTTGCAGAAGACTTATTGAACTTAGTGGTGGAATTAACACTGAACCTTGCTATGAAACTTTAGGGGTAAGTCAGAGAGCATGACTTTGTTGTGTATATGAATAGTGGGGCCACCAACAACTTCATCCCTACTCAAATAGCGAATCAATTTGGGCTTGAGATAGTGTACATAGAAAGTGTTAGAAGTTATATTAGAAAATAATTTATTTTTGTGAGAAGTTATGACGAATAAATTATTTCCTTAGATTTGGATTGGATTTATTCAATTTTCTATTTTAGGCTTTCCTATTTTATGTTGTTTTTTATCTCCAAAATAATTAATATAAATTAATTAATTAAAGATATTATGAGTTATATCTTTCCTTTCATATCATTTTTTTTATTTTCTTTCCTATTATATGATAGGTTATTTATAACCTCTTTCATATCAATGAATATTCCACTTTATTTTGTATTATTCAAAATTTCAACATGATATCAGAGCTTAATTTCGTACCCTAGTCATCGATCTTCCTTCCAGATCTGTCGGACTCCCTTCCTGTCATCCTCTATGCAGGAAGGGAGGGGTACATGTCTTGTTATTTGAAACAGAGATTTTTTCTTCCTCACCTTCTCTGCCCTCGTCAGCCCTAAAGGTGGCATCATTGCCGGCCTCGCAGCAGGTGGCTTCATGATGTCCATCGTCTCCACCACCCGCCGGCCTGATGCGGGATTTCAAAACTGGCCATCTTACCTCTCTCTCTCTCCGACGATGGCTATTGGCAGTAGCGAAGATGATCGTTATATTTTGGGTTTCGACGAGATGTTGATCGATTTCATCCGGACATATTGGGTGTATCACTCGCCGAGGTGTCAGAGGTTCATAAAGGCCCCCGATGGAGCTCTAGTGAATATTGCCATCTTCGTCTCTTGCCTTGGAGGTCGTGCCTCTTTCATCGGAAAGCTCAGTGATGACAAGTTCGACTGCATGCTCGTTACGATCCTGTATGAGAACAACGCCTCTTATGAAGGCGTTACTTTTGACGTTGGTTCACACACCGCCCTAACTTGTGTCACCATCATCCAATGGCGAGTGCAAGTTTATGTACTATTATAAACCTAGCGCTTATATGCTTCTTATGTTAGCTGAGCTCGATCTCGACCTTGACCTTATCTGCAGGGCGAAAAGCTTCCATTATAGATCTATAAGTTTGATCGTAGAGCCATGTAGGTCAGCTCATTTAAAGGCCATGGAAGTTATCAAGGAAGCAGGAATATTGGTCTCTTATAACAAAAACATTCGGCTGTTATAGTGGCTTTCTGCAACAAAGGCGAGCATTTGGGACCAGGCTGATGTTATTAAAGTTAGTGATGTTGAGCTTGAATTATTAACTTGTAAAGATTCAGTGGAAGATGAAAAGGCCTTGTTGCTATGGCGGCCTACCTTTAAGCTTCTACTGGTCACCCTTCGTGAGAAGGTTTGCAAGTATTACACTAAGGATTTCCGAGGAGCGGGTTTCTGCTAATACAGGGTATGGAGGAGTTGTTTCTAGACACACAGATCAATCTCCCAATGTTGCACCCGAAAGTATTGTATTTGCGGAACTCCACCGACAGCAGACCCTCCTCCGAAGCTTTTCCTGCAGCAGGTCCTCCACCGGAATTAAGCTTACAACAGGCCCTCCTCCGGAGTATTTTCCTAAATCAGACCCTTCTTCGGAGCTTTTACCTGCCACAGGCCCTTCTACAAAGCTTTTTCTGCAGCGGGCCCTTCTCCAGAATTTTTCCTGCAACCTCCTCCAAAGCTTTCCCTGTAACAGGCCTGCTCTGGAACTTTTTCCTGCATCAGTTCATCCTCCGAAGCTTTTTTCCTGTATCAAGCTCTCCTCTGGAGCTTTTCCTATAGCAGCCCCTCGACTGAAATTCTTCGTGCGGCGTGTCCTCTTCTGAAGCTCTTTCTTGCATCAAGCACTCCTCCAGAATTTTGTCTTGTATCAAGCCCTCCTCCGGAACTTTTACTGCAGTGAACCTTCCATCTGAATTCTTCCTGCAACATGTCCTCCTCCAAAGCCTTTTCCTACAACCAGGCTTGCCTGCTAAGTTTTTTCTACGGATCATATCCTCCAGTTTTCTTCCTATTAGTTGTCTACTTCCTGCAAACTTTCCTGCAATTACATGTAGAAGTCTTTCGTCTACCTGCAAACACTACAGGAAATCAGGGAAGCCGAGCTGCTTGAAACCGAGAAGCCGGGCAGCTTGAAACCGAGAAGCCATACCGTTGCAGGGAACATGCGCCAAAAAACAGCGGGAAGGACCTCCAGGAAAAAAACTGCATCTCCAGCAATAGGAATCTGCAAAAAAAAAGGGAAATCGTACTACAGGAAGACAGGAAGTCTGACTGCTGCAGGAAGGGCTACGAAGTAGGACATACTGTAAGAAGCTCGGGAGAATGGCCTACAACATGGAAAGAACAGCGAGAAAGTCCTGAGGCTGGGAGAGTCACCAGAGAAGCCATCGACACTTAACTCATCATAGAAGAGCAGTCGTTGAGAGGGAGAGCCAGCCGACAAAGGCCCGACATAATTCTTGCTAGGAGAGGTCGCAGTTGAGAGGGCGACAATAATCCACCGTGGTTGCCCACACGATATACTCTTGATGAAGTTCTCAAGGACGTCGTCACTAGATGTGCTCCAGTCTCGCGACAAGAAGGTCTGAGACTGGAATCCAGACATTGACTATTCCATGAAGGGAGGTCCGGCAGTCGGAATTACCTTCTACAAGTAAAACGAAACCTCCTTCACAATTTCAACATACCTTGCCTTAGAGTACTTTGGCGCGGTGGTATCTATCTTGTTGCAATAACAAATCATTTGCTTAACACCAAGGGTAAAAGCAAGAAGGGCATGCTCGCGTGTCTAGCCATCCTTGGAAATACCCGCTTCAAAACCTCCAATGGTTGCATGAATTGATCGGCATAGCACAATCCGCCTAAGAAGTATCAATGATTATATTCTTGATAAAATCACGACGGTCGGGAGCATCGATGACGGTATAATAGTTTTGTGATCTCAAACATCCACAAGGCTATGTCAATTGTAAGTCTTATTCGTCAGCAGATTCCTCTATTAAGGACTTGCTGGCGTTGCTCTATTTTGGATGCCTTTTCGATGTGAAGCCCTAGAATGATTTTGTTTCAATCATATTGAGTAGGACACGAAAATGGATTACTGCAACTTGCTTTCTAGAGGTCGGCACGGTCGAAACTCCCAGCTTGGGAAGGGTCGGCCAATACACCAAGTCTACATCAGACCCTTCTCCGGAGCTTTTGCCTGCCATAAGCCCTTCTCCGGAGTTTTTTCTGCAGCAAGCCCTTCTCCAGAATCTTTCCTGCAGTAGACCCTCCTCTGAAGCTTACCCTGCAGCATGACTCCTCCAAAATATTTTCCTGCATCAGGCCGTCCTTCAGAGCTTTTTCTTGCATCAAGCCGTCCTTCGGGGATTATTTCTTGTATCAGGCTCCCCTCCAGAGCTTTTCCTGCAGTCAGTCCTTCACCGAAATTCTTCGTACGGCAAACCCTCATCCGAAGCTCTTACCAGCATCAAGCCTCCAAAATTTTTTCCTGTATCAGGTTCTCCTCTGAAACTTTTTCATGTATCAGGCCCTCCAGAGCTTTCACCACAGCAAACCCCCCACCTGAATTCTTCCTGCAGCAAGTCCTCCTTCGGAGCCTTTTCCTGCAACGAGGCTTATCTCCTAAGTTTTTTTTTTCTGTAGCTCATATCCTACAGTTTTTTTCATATTGGTTGTCTACTTCCCTGCAAACCCCCCTGCAGCATAACCTATAGGGAGTCTTCTGTATACCTACAGACATAGCAGAAAATGCACTCAGACAATCACAATTGTCTAGTTCCCTGCAAACTCCCCTGCAGCATTACTTGTAGAAGTTTTTCGTATACCTACAAATATTATAGGAACTGCAAGCGTTGTTGTCTACTTTCCAGCAAACTCCATTGCAGCATTACCTAAAATAGTCTTCTACCTACCACACACTGCGGGAATTACAGTCAAAGACAACTGCAGTACGGGACGAAGACTTCAAGTACTACCTCTCAGAATCTTCTCTCCCCTTAATGTTTAAAAAGTCAAATTTGAACATAGTTTTCAACCATGTTTCAACTTAAGGGAGAGTGTTAGAAGTTATATTAGGAAATAATATACCCTGTGCGAAGTTGAAGAATAAATTATTTCCTTAGATTATGAGTTATTCCATTTCTTATTTTATATTTATTTCCTTGGATTAGGTTTATTCTATTTCCAATTTTAGGCTTTTATATTTTATGTTGTTTCATTTATGTTCAAAATAATTAATATGAATTGATTACTTGAAGATATTATGAGTTATATCTTTCCTTTCATATTATTTTTTTTTATTTGTATTTCTTATTGTAGGATTCATGTAAGTGTTACTCATAACCCCTTCAATATAATGAATATTCCGCTTTATTATGCATCATTTTGAATTTCAACAGGAAGTTTTAGAGTCATGATAGGGACGAAACAGGTGAGGAAGAGCATAGGAGTTTGTAAATGAGTGAATTTAACATTGCATTGAGGAGATGGAAGATTTTCTTTCTTTGGATTTATTGAGCACTGACATGATATTGAGTATGAAATGGTTGTAATTCATATTGGAGACTAAAATAAATTGGATTTTGACCATAGAGATTCAAGAGGGAGAAAAGACAGTTGTGCTTCGCGGTGACCCTAGTTTATACAAGACCCTAGTTAGCAAATCCATGGGTCCACTAACTAAGACATAACAAGGGTTGAGAAAGTTTATGGGACTCACAAAATACTACCGGAATTCTAAGAAGGCTAATACATCGACTGTGCGGTCGTAGACAAAAAAATTGAAGAATGAAAGCTATTGGTGGGGAAAAGTGATGACCCAAACTTTTGAAAAGTTGAAGCAGGTCATGACGAGTGTGTTAGGCCTCACAGCGAGAACCAAATTTAAGTAAATTTATGAACGGGAGCCACACGTCATGATCCAGCAGCAATTTTCTTTTCTCACCTTGGGAATAATGTGTATTTTGGGAGGAGAATATTGTTATGTCAGTCCCTATAGGCAATTTAGTCTTTTGTGAGCTTAAGGGCAATTTTTCTTTTGATATTTATTATTGTTTACTATAAATAAGGTTAAAATGCTAGTATAGGGTTAGGCATAAGATTGTTGTCTTTGAGTTTTCGGGTTAAAGTTTGGGAGAGATTTCCTACCTCTCAAATTGTTGGATTTAGGATAGATTGCCTACATCTCGAATCGTATGTGCTTATCTTTTATGTATCATGAGTTGTAATAAATGATTTGATTTTGTTGGAATAAAATATATATTATTTATGTCCTAGTTTTATTGGAAAATTATCTCGATTCCTATCAAAATGTCATAGGGTTGGTTGATCCACCCAAAGGGTGAACTGGCCCAACAATGGACCGATCCCTGTACAGTACGTGATCCCGAGTTTGTGCATTACAGTCACTTTCCACTTCATCAACTCTTCTTTTGATATAATTATCTAAAGAATCCAACTCAAAATTAACATAGAATTGTGTCACAAACAATGGGCAAGTGAATTCCTTAATTCCAGTTAGCTTTTGGATTTCAACCACTATGAACATACATGATGCAGAGCTTCTAATTGCAAAAACCGCAGTTCGATCACGAGAAGTCAGTGATATTGTGAATCACGGGTAAATCCTATGACCCGCATAAGTGTCGAGCCGTAATGCTGTCCGATTACAAATTTTAGCCCATTTTTCATTTTTATAATTTCTTTCTTATTCCTTTCTTCTAGTTATGATTTCTTTCTAGTAGGACAGTATTTATATTTTTAATTTTCCTGATTTGAAAAAGTTTTGGCTTTGTTTATGTTATTTAGAGATGTTTTGTTTACTAATTTTATCTATCAGTGTGTTGTATCATTGGATTACTTGTGGGCGGTGTGTATAATCCAATAGGATCATGGCGGCAATATCTCATGGACATTTGAAGACCTCCTTCGTCGTCCAACTTGAAGCAAACTATTATTCAGAACAGGAAAACTATTGTTTTCCGTCCTGGCTTGCTCTCCCACCATCATCCATACCACAATTTAAGTCGTTCATCCTCTCTCTGGTTATCCATCTTACAATTTCTTTAACATCTTTTGATGTTCTCACACGCCTTCTAGGAGCCCAAGAATGGTATCATTTTGCATCATGGCTCAAAGAGACCTAGATTTTTAGGGTTTTGTTTTCCTTGCCCCAAACCAAAATTTCAAATAGCCTAACGTAACACTCCTTACCAAAAAAAAACTATCTATTATCAATCACCAAGCTCTAGCCCTAACCCTAAACAATATATTTCTTTTCCATCAAAATATTCATTGGAATAACAAGATGTCCTGACACCAAGGAGAAACTCTCAACGGGATGTTCAGGTGCGCAATAAAAAAATGACATGCAAACAAAAATCCTGCAACTGTAACAAACGCTTGCCGCCTTTGTGATGTGGAAACTCAAATGGGTCACTCATAGCCACAACAGTAACTCGTTAGATCAAGAGGAGGAAGTTTATATCTTCCTGTTGAAAGTTTCTAGTAATGAAGAACCAATACTTCGTCATTCGGCATGGAATATCATAGGAAAAGCAAACATCTTGGAGTAAATATGAATTTAGCAGAATTTGACGTCGCATGGATGTGGATGAATTCATTTAGTGGCTGGAAACAATTGAACTAATTTTTTAGTACAAAGACATCCCCAATACAAAAGAGTTAAATGAGCAATCATCAAGCTTGAGAAGAATGCTTCCTTGGTGTGGAAGAACCCAAGGTGTATTCAACAAAAGGAATGGATGAGTAAGATCACCACCTGATTTAAAATAAAAAAGATGATGCAAAGTAAATATCTTACCCTGCAATACCGACAAAATATACCCTAGAAACTTCATCACTTACATCAACAAGTTCTCTCAATATATGTGTACATAGTTGAGTTCTAGTAGCTTATATTGAAGTGTTAGCTAGTGGAGACCGAGAAAAAAATCATAGCTTGATATCTAGAGGATTGCGATCATTCTTTCGCAATGTGGTATAGTTACAACCCTATTTGATAATAAAACATGTCCAGATCCTAGCCCTAAAGGTAGAAAGACAACACGGCAGTATCAGGTTCACATCAACATTAAACAAGGTTCATTCATCAGACCGGGCAGCAAAAGTGCACCTAGTGGAGCATAGCCGACCCCGCGCAAATAAAACTTAGCTTAGAGTGGAGGAAAAAATGGAGGCTTCTAATACTCTCAAATCTGTTCCAGCCAGAAAGTGCTTAAAACCCTAGATATTTAGGATTTTCTTTCTTGCCCCAAACCAAAATTCCAAATAACCTAACCTAAGACTCCAACAAAAAAAAACAAAAAAAAAAAATCCCTATAACATTCTCCTAGCTGTAGCCCTAGCCCTAACCCTAAACCATTTTCTTTTTCTATCAAAACTCTCTTTGGAAAAGCAAGACATCATGCCACCAAGGAGAAACCTTCAACAAGATGTTCAGGAGCTTGTTATAAATAACATGCAAAGTGAAATCCATCAACTACAATAAAAACTTGTCATCTTTGAGAGAAGGCAATCCAGAGATGTCACCGATAGCTACAACGGTAACTAGTCAGATCGAGGAGAGGAAGTATATCTCTTCTATTAAGAAGTTTCTAGTGAAGAAGAACCAATACCCCTGTGATTTGGGGTGGTATCAAAGGAGAAGCAAAGATCTTGGAATAAAGGTGGATTTACCGGATTTTAATTGTCACATGGATCCGAGCGAATTCATTTAGTGGCTCAAAACAGTGGAATGAATCTTTAAGTATAAAGACGATCTTTAGAAGAAAAGAGTTAAATTGATAGTCTTCAAGCTCTAGAATAATGCTCTCTTACAGTGGGAGAAGGTGAAGCATATTTGACTACAAGAATGGAAAAATAAGATCACCTGGTCTAAGAAGAAAAGGGTGTTGTAAGTTAAATATCTTCCCCTGCATTACTGACAAGATATGTTCTAGAGACCTTATAACAAACAACAGTAAGATCTATCAGTAAGAGTATACAGCTGAATTTAAGCAGCTTATGTTAAAGTGTGAGCTACTGGAGCCTGAGCAAAGCACCACAGTTCGATGTCTGTGGGGATTGAGATCAATCGTTCGTAATGTGGTTCAGATCCTAGCCCTAAATGTGGAGAGATAGCACAGCAGTATCAAGTTCACACCAACCTTCAAAAAAAGTTTAGTCATCGAATCAAGCACAAGATTGCACCATGTGGAGCATCCAAGCCAACCCCACTCAAAAAAAAAAAACCTAGTTCATAGTGGAGAAAAAGTGGAGACTATTAATAATCAATAATCTATCACAACCAAGAAGTGCTTCAAGTATCAAAATTTTGAGCACGTTATATCAAATTGCCCAAGTAAAAGAATATTTTCACGGAGAAAGGTGTAGGGGAGGAGGCAAAGGGTGAAGGCCTAGAGAAAGAGAAGGAAGAGGTTGAGCAGATAAGGGAGAGATGTTAGTGTTTTAAGCTCAACCCGTGAGAGAGACTCCAATAGGATAAACATTAGTTGCCCAAGAATCTAGTAAGTTCGAAGAGGCGATACCCAAAAAAAGGACAAGCCTTGTTGAAGGAGTTGTCAAATATCTTGACCGACACTCTACCTCCTGGATGGCTACGACCGAGGATTCAACATAGCATAGACCTCATTCTAGGATTTCTTCTGTCAAACCAACTTGCCTACGAGATGGAACTATTCGAGTATGAGAAATTACAAAAACTATATTACACACTTAAGGGTTAGAGGTTTGGTTCTTGAGGGTACTAGCCCAAATGCAACTCGAACTCTAATTATGTCAAAGAATGATGGGTATTTATTCTATCAAAATGGACTTTCAAAAGATGTGTGTGTTTAGAGTTATTATGGGTAGACGTATGCATAGACTTTGTAGTGGGGTCCCCCAGCCACAACGGCACAATGACTTTGTTATGGTGCTAGATCGATTCAAAAAGCCACCATAGATGAAGAAAAACCTCAATTAGCCTTGGACGATGACATGGAGCATCTGATTGCAAAAATTGTGATCCGATCGTAAGAAATTTGTGATATAACGAATTGCGAGTAAAACACGCAAACCACGCAAGTGCCACTTTATTTTATAATTTAGCCATTCTTTTCCATTTCATAGAAGCAATACATTTATTGATAGGTTTAATAAGGAAGTTCAGAGAAAAAAAGAAGGATCTACATTGATATTTATTGATTTAGAAAAAGCTTACGATAAGGTTCCAAGAGATATCCTTTGGAGAGTTCTTGAGAAGAAATGTGATGATATCACTTATATTCAAGTCATTAAAGATATGTATACTAGAGTTGTTACTTGTGTTCGAATAGAAGGAGGATTGAGCAAATATTTTTCTATTTCTTTTGGATTACATCAGAGATCGACTTTAAGCCCATATCTTTCTGCTTTAGTTATGGATAGTCTTAGGATGTACCTTGGTATATGTTTTTTGCTGATGATATCCTTCTCGTGGATAAGATGTGAGAAAAAGCCCAGGAAAAACTTGAAATATGGATGTCTACATTGGAGTCTAAAGGCCTTCGTTTGAGTAGGAAATAAAATTGAATACATGGAATGTAGTTTTAGTAGTAGTAGCTCAAGTGACAATAGTGTAACTTTGGGTGATCATTATTAAAAGGTGTGATCGATTTAGATATCTCGCATCTATTGTTCAAAGTGATGGTGATAAAGATGGGGATGTTATCAGTAGAATTCAAGTTGGTTGGTTGAAGTGGATGAATGCTTCGGGCCTATTGTGTGATAGAAAAGAACCATTTAGACTGAAAGGAAAATTTTATAAAATAGTGGTGAGAGTTTCAATGCTTTATGACGCTGAATGTTAGCCTTTAAAAGAGAAGCATAATATTAAGTTAAGTGTTGTTGAGATGATTAGGTGGATGAGTGGCTTACAGATAGAGACAAAATGTGAAATGAATATATCCGTGATAGGGTTGGTGCAGCTCTGGTGATTGACAAAATTAGAGAGAGTTGTCTTAGATGGTTTGGTCACATTAAACGTAAACCATCTGATGATCCGATTAGGAGAGTAGATGTTTTAGATTCGACTGATGTTAAGAAGGGCAGAGGTAGAACTGGGAAGGCTGGGGCTTATTGTATAAAAAAATGATCTTAATTTATTAGAATTAAATAAAACGTGATGAGAAAAAATGGTTCAAGTAGCCGACCCAACTCAGTGGGATTAAGGTTTTGTTTTTATTGTTATTGTTGTTGTTGTATGATTTCTTTTATATTCATTTCTTCTAATGAGGACTTTTTTCTAGCGCGAGGCTTTATATGTTTTATTTTATTATTTTGAAGACCTTTTGGCTTTGTTTATATAAATTGGAAATATTTTCTCCTGATTTTCTCTTTTAAAGTGATGTATCTTTGGATTTATTTTAGGTGGTGTATTTGTAACTTGAAAGTATCAAGGTGGTGATCTCTCCCGGACATTTCATGGTCTCCTTCGTTGTCGAACACATTTTATACTGTCGTTTAGTAGCAGAAAGTTGCTACTACTTACAGCAGAATAACCTGTTGTTTTTCATCACTGGCTTGCTGCCTCGCAACCGTTCACACCAGAATTCAGGCATCATCCCTTCTCCTGCTTTCCTTACCCATCCTACAACGTACCTATCCCTTTCTTTTGTTCTTTCATAACTTCTAGAAGCCCTAAAATGGTATCAATACATTTTAAACCATAATTCTCTAAGCCAATAAAATTAAAATACTTAGATTGGTCAATGAACCAACTCTAATTAGCATCAAACAACCCTTGGCACTTATTATTATAGAAAGTGTTCAAAAAATCGAGATTCTTCAGTTCAAAAGGTAGTCATCATCGACCTTCCTCTGGCTTTTTCTCCAAAATTAGTTATAAATTACAATCCAGGTGACATAACAAGTACCATTTGTCATTGATAGTTCCAACTCTAGAAAATAAATAACAAGGGTTGATATTAGGATAACAAACAATTATAAATTTGACGATGTTCATAAAATAAATTCAAATCTGTCATATTGAATAGCATACTTTAATTTTGGATCATTAATAAAAACTTGTCTAACAATTTGAACAATCCAAACTTTTTCATATGAAAAAGAGTTGATCTACAAAGACCATGACCGCAAAAATTTTTCCATTAGAAAACTACAAACCACAACAACAAAGTCTTAATCCCAAAAAGTGGAATCGGCTACATGAATCATTTTTCTCCACTACGTCCTATTTAGTGTTGTATTTTCATTAAATTCTAATAAATTAAGATCATTTTTCTACAATAAGCCCAAGTCTTCCTAGGTCTACCTCTGCCCTTCTCAACATAAGTCAAATCTAAAACATCTACTCTCCTAATCGGATCATTAGATGGTCGACGTTTAATGTGATCAAACCATCTAAGACGACTCTAATTTTTTTAGTCACCGGAGCTACACCAACCCTATCACGGATATATTCATTTCGCATTTTGTCTCTATGTAAAGCCACACATCCACCTAATCATTCTCATCTCGGCAACACTTAACTTAGTATTATGCCTCTCTTTTAAAGGTCAACATTCAACATCATAGAGCATTGCAAGTCTCACCACCATCTTATAAAATTTTCCTTTCAGTCTAAGAGGTACCTTTCCAACACACAATAAGTCTAAAGCATTCCTCTACTTCAACCAACCAACTTGAATTCTACTATTAACATCCTCATCTATATCACCATCGCTTTGAACACTAGACCCGAGATACTAAATCGTTCACACCTAATAATTTGATCACCCAAATTTACACTTCTGACACTAGAGCTACTACTACTAAAATTACATTCCATGTATTCAGTTTTAGTTCTACTCAAACGAAGGCCTTTAGACTCCAATGTAGGCCTCCATATTTCAAGTTTTTCCTGGGCTTTTTCTCTCGTCTTAGCTAAGAGAAGGATATCATCAGCAAAAAGCATATACCAAGGTACATCCTTCTGTAAATGTCCAGTAAGACTATCCATAATTAAAGCAAAAAGATATGGGCTTAAAGCCGATCTCTGATGTAACCGAACAGAAATAGGAAAATATTTAGTCAATCCTCCTTCAATCTGAACACAAGTAACAGCTCTAGTATACATATCTTTAATGACCTGAATATAAGTCATATCAATATCTTTTTTCTCAAGAATTCTCCAAAGGATATCTCTTAGAACCTTATCGTAAGTTTTTTCTAAATCAATAAAAATCAAATGTAGATCCTTTATATTATCTCTGAACTTCTCCATCCAACCTCTCAATAATGTATAGCTTCCATAGTAGACAAGGCCTACATAAATCCAAATTGATTATGAGAAATCTTTGTAATACGTCTTAACCTATGTCCCATTACCCTCTCCCATAATTTTAAAGTATGACACATCAACTTAATTCCTCTTCAATTTGCATACTCTTGTGCATCCACTTTATTCGTAAAATGGGAAACAAAATACTCTTTCTCCACTCCTCAGGCAACTTTTTAGTCTTTAAAATAATATTAAAGAGTTTAGTAAGCCAAGAAACTCCAAAAACTCCTAAATATTTCCACACTTCAATTAGCATATCATCAGGTCCTACAGACTTACCACTCTTGGTTTTCTTTAAAGCTTCCTCAACTTCTTTTTTATTAATGTGACGGTAAAAAGAAACGTTTTATTATTATTAATGATATTAAAATCACTAAGATCGATCGTATTTTCAGAAATTTCATTAAAAATTTTATCAAAATAACTAACCCACCTTTGTTGAATATTTTATTCCAAGAAAAGCACTTCTTTGTTTTTATCTTAGTAAACATTACTTGAGTTAAATCTTTACCTTTTTTTCTCTTTGTTTGGCTAGTTTATACATATATTTTCACCCCCCTTAGTATCTAATATATTATAAAGATCATTAAAAGCATAATTTTTAGCGACAGATTGTTCTTTAGAAAAACTATTTGACCAAATTTTGCCTTCCTTTTATGGCTTGAAATATAATCAATGATAGCCTCGCCAATTGTCAGCCAAATAAATAAACAAGCAAAATAGCATAACACAAGTCAATAATCCTAGCAATTTGTTAATAAAGAACGACATTTCAAGGTTTGAAAACCTAACAAATAAGACAATGGACAAATATAGAGATTTAATGGGTACAATTTGCCAACAAATGAAACCATATAGTCAGACTATTGGTCCACCAAGCAATAGCTCATATAAAGTGATCATGATCAACAAAAAATAAATGTTGTTGAACTACAACTAATTTTTATCATACTTAACAAAAAATTGGACAACAGCATCACGTGTGTCCTCCAGTCAATTGATAGCCTGCTACACACTGACTGACCATCCCATGTCTAGAAGCTTAATAATTAACAACATTATAGATTGATATCAACAAAAAAATATGAGATGCCAACAAATGATACAAAAGTCGGCGTCACGGGATGCGGAACTTCTGCATTCAGTAATACGCGGGAACTCCAGTGACTGCGGGAATCACAATTTCACTGCAGTCACATGTCATAACTCATAAATGCGATAACAAAAGGTTGAATAGGGAATATTTCATCCAATCGATAACATCAGCGGAGATTATTGTCATTGCTAGTATATATCCTTTTTTTTTTGCTTCTAAATCTTTCTAGAATGAGACTATATATAACTTTTTTTCTTAGACATTTGCTTTGATTTGATTATTTTGGAAATTGTAATTTGGTTTCTACTCCAAGGAGTGATGTATGCTCTTCATTTTGCAAGCGGTGTGTTTATTGCATGTGCACAAACAGATCGTTTCATCGTCTGCGTCATTGTTCTCAGCATAGAGAGCCACCAATTGATGTTGAGTCTACTGTCCAACAATATATTTCATCTCACACCACTTCCCATCCATCTCTCATATTCCCCTTCTCTTGCTATCCCACAACTATCTCTCCACTAAAACTGTTTCTTAAACACCTTATAGGAGCCCTAGAATGGTATCATCTGGTATCTAAGCCCGATAATCTTTAAATTATAAGAATTTGTCTTTCTTGTCCAGAATCCACATTTTCAAAAAAAAATCTCCACCATACCAAAACTATTCATATTGTAATTCCTAGACCCAACCCAAGATTTTTAAATTTCAGCCTTCCTACTTTAACTAAAATTCCGCCCAGCACCTACCACCAAAACAACAGAACAACATATATTTGCAATCCTACATCCATTGAAACCTAATCTAGAGAAAAGCACGTCATGCCGCTAAAGAGAACCCTCAACAAGCTATCCAAAAGATCACTATAAAGGAAATGCAATATAAATCTTCTAACTGCAATAGAGACTTGTCGCCTTTGAGATGAAACAATTCAGATAGTTCACCCAAGTTGACTCAACAGATAGAGAGGAGAAAGTAAATCACTTCCACCAAGAAACTTCCAGTGACAAAAAGCCTATTGCATCCAGCATGGAATATCATAGGAAAAGGATCTTGGAGAAAATATAGACTTACTAGATTTCGATTATCGTATCAATCCAGAGGATTTTATCGAGTGCTCAAAACAGATGAAAATTTTTGGGAGTATAATGATGTTCCTCAAGACAAAAGAGAGTTAAATTGATCGCCATTAAGCTAAGAGAGAATGTTTTCTTATAGTGAAAAAACTCAAGCGCCTACACAAACGTGAGGGGAAAAAACAAAATCACTACCTGGTCCAAGATAGCTGAGGAGATGCAGTACAAGCACCTACCAACACATTACAAGCATGAAATATGTTTTAAACTTCGGCATTTACAACAACAAGATCTCTCAATAAAGGAGTACGTCACTAAGTTAGAACAATTTGTATCGAAGTGTGAGCTAGTAGAGCTTAAAAAAAATTGAAGTTCAATATATGAGGAGATTGAGACCATCCATTGGCAATTTGGTATAGTTACAACCCTATTGAACATTAAATGATGTCCAGACTTTGAGCCTGAAGGTGGAGAGACAACAACACCGTATCAGATCAACATGGTCATTTAAATAAAGTTCAGCCAACTGATCAGACAGTAAGAGTACACTCAAGGGAGCATCCTAGCCGAACCCGTTTGAAAAAAAACCAATACATAGAGGAGAAAACATTGAGCCAACAGCCTACCACCTAGGTCATCACTACATAGAGAGGGGGAGGTCCAACATGTCCTCACTTTAGATAGAGATGAAATGTTCTGAGCAAATTTTGAAAGGCTAATGGTGTAAATTAAACACTAAGTTCTAGACCAATTCACCAGTGCACCCACAAACAAATAGCCAAACTGGAGTGGCGAACCGCAGTTGAGAGCAACTTAAACAGTGGGACCTTAGTCATTTCAAAGAAGGTTCTAGCTAGGGAGAACGACGCGAGAGCTGGGGTCACGGGACGCAGAACTCTAAAGTTTTACGATACGCGGAACTCCCGCGACAATGGGAATCACAATTTTGTTACGGCCACGGGCCGAGAATGAGATCACAGAAAGCTAACTAGGAAAATTTCATCTGGTTGACAAATTTAGCAAGGGCTATTACTTTCTGTAATTTATTTCTTATTCATTTGCTTTTACTTAGAATTGCTTTCTAGCATGAGATTATATAAAGCTTTATTTTGTTGTTTTGGATGATCACCTAAATCACTCATACACATGTAGTGATAGGTGTGCAAATAGTGACCCTATTCCAAAATTGGAAATGCAACAAGCGACATGTAAAATAGGAAAAAAAATACACTTTCTGCTTTGATTTGAGTATTTTGAAGATATTATGTTTCTACCTTAAGGAGTGATGTACCATATTCCTTTTATAAGTGATGTGTCTATAACTTGTGCAACAACTGGTGGTGAACCTCCTCAACCTTTGTACCATGTCGTTCCATTGTCTGCTTTGTTGTTTTCAGCCAAAAAAGCCACTGATTGTCATTGAGTCTACTATCTGGTAGCAAATCATCTCATACCCCTTCCAAATGCCATCGATCTCTCATATTCCTCTTCCCTTGTCATCCCACAACCATCTCTCCGCGAAAACTGCTTCCTAAACACCTTATAGAAGCCCTAGACGGTATCAAGTACCTCACTTCTTTTTACAATGACCTAGTTAAAAAATTAGCTCTTTTGTTTTAGCACACTTTTCCTCTGAATGTTGAAACTAATTATCAAAGTTAAGCATGCAATTACCATGACATAGTGGCATAGGTTAATCTTTTCAAAACCCTAAACCCTTAGCTATAGTGAGAGGCATCCTTTTGAGAACCAAATCTGCTAAAACTAAGTAAATGTAAAAATGATGTTGTCCGGATTTTTCATACATTACACCACCTTTATAACAACAGCTTTAGAAAAAGGTTACCTTCCCCACAACAAATCTATACCACCTTTATAGAAACAGGCGGCCTTACCAAACAGTTTCTTAGTATGGAATCAGAATGGATTAAAGGTTAATCCTAGCAAACAGTACATTTGGAACATCGACGGCGTTTGATAGCATAGAATTAATAGTAATTAAGAGAGATTTAAACATAAATCAACCCAAATGTGAAAACCCATGAAATAAATCCGATAGTTTGCTAAATCCAATTTTCTCTCCCTCCGTCAATTTTTGGGCGTAAGTTTGGACTAAATCCGATTTTTAGTTGCATTTAACGATTTAGTACACAAGAAAATTAAATCCTTAATAAGATGCCCAATAAGCCAAATAGACTTTAATTGAATTTAGGGTTTTTTTGGAGCAGCTGCAGTTTATTGAAGAATATGCTTATCAATGAACTTATTCGATAAATTTGTTGATCAACAACTAATCCAGTATAATTGACTTAGTTGTTTGTAGTAATAGTGATTTATGGTTGTTTGTAGATAAATGATCATCTACCCTTGTTAAGTAATGTTATTTGTAACAGAACTGTCTTCGCAATATATTTGATACTGCAGAAGCAGAAAATTAATACATAACAGTACAGAAAAAGATGAAACAGTACTCACTTAACAGTAAATATCAAGATTGATAAAAAAAATTATTAAAATTAAAATTATAATAAAATTGATTTTTCGCCTGAACTTCATAATATGTATCCAAGACTTGAAGAATGTCATCAATGGAGGTGTCCTGTGAGACACCATAACTATGCATGATTCAACTAGTTTAGTTATTGAGCCTATGATGAATGAGGCTCCTTTCTTTCTTTTCTCTACTCTGGGCCGCTTTGACTCGCATGTGGATTCAACGTCCCAGTGGATTTAGCTGGGGTCTTCTCCTGAGTCACTTATCTACTCGGTTCCCATGACCTTTAGTAAGTCGGTAAACCCCTGCTCGCTTGGGTTGAAAGCATGAGCTCCCGTTGCGACAACCTCACTGAACATGCCGTCCAGCTTCTCATTCAGAATCGAATCAATGTCACTGAATTTGAATTTCCTAGCTGTCAACACTGCCCGCAAGATATAACAACTTTTATTAGTTAAACCAGCTTAGTAGGATAAATAATGAAAGAAAAAGTAAAATTTAGTATGTCGTTACCTATAATTTCTCATCCCACCAATCATCTGGTGCATCAATTGTCCGCTTCAATGGATCCCAACCCAATCCAATTGATCACCTTTTTAGTTATTTTCATATTTTTCAATCATTCTTTAATTGATCTCAATTGTTCTTAAATTTCATCCTATCATAATCCCTTCCTGTCAATTCCTTGAATTTAATCATAAGATTTTGTCAACCTTCTTCGTTAAAAAATGTGGTGGGTCTATTTCTCAGCTCGGCCTCCTTAAGACAGAGATCGCAGAATATAATAATAACATCTCTAACACACATGACCGGTGATTCTACCTCTTTGGTCTTACTCATTGTGTCATTAACAAATAAAAGTAAAAGCATGAAAAACAAAGCAACCAGTGATGTAAGCATCTAATATTGAACCATAAAACAAATCCAGTGATATAACCACAATACTTTAAGCTGGAAAGCAAAGTTGCAAAGTCACCAAGCACAATTCCCACAACCACCAACGTACACACACATCCAATACCAACCAACGCACCAAAGGCCAGCTAAACAAACACCCAAAGCCACCAGAACCACCAATTTCATCTCTCACAGCCACCAACACACACTCGCGCACATCCAACACCAACCCACACACCCAAGGCCAGCAGAAGACACATCTGAAGTCACCAGAACCACCAATTTTATCTCGCACAGCCACCAACACACACATTGTATTAATCTAACATCGCCCTTACCCCGTATTTTCGAACTTATAAGCCAATTTTGATATTTCACATCCATATCAACAATTTTCAAACATTTCTCATCATAATATAGAAATGAACAATTTCCAAGCAATTCTATAACATCGATCTTTCACCTTGAGTTCAAATTCAAAGTGTATGCATGTAAATATTGTATGCCTTACAAACTTTTCAAAGAGAAGTGTATTTGTATTCTTGTCAGCCATAAAAAGGAAAGGTGTAAACTTGTTTAAATAGAAATAATTGAAACAAACTTCATTTTCTAACCATCCTAAATCAATATTTCAAAAAACTGTTTAAGCAAAACTCATATGCCAAAGGCTTGAATAACAAGGCATATTAATAATTCAACAAATTTTGATTTAGAAGATATACATAACACTATCCATCCGAAAACAAAAATCCAGGACATAAAGCTAAATCGAGCATTTTCACAAGAGTTTCTGAAGCATCCAAATAATATCCACCTTTCAGATAACCTCTTAATCAACGATATAAAAGTCGTAAGATGAATTGAAACATCCATCGAAGTATAAAACCAACAGAGTTCAAGATACCCAAGATAATGGTTTCAGTGAAGCAAACTTATACCACTAAATGCAATAACATAGTAAAAGAGAGGAGGAATTGCCGGCATTAACAAGCTTTCTGTAGTAAAATCTAGAAATCAGGAGTTTAATATGGAATAATCGTTGGGTGATAAAGAAGCACCTTGTAATCGAGGCAATGGAAGAGCTTTGGACCGAAATCCTTAGCACCGTCACTAGAACTGAATCCGGATTGCCCCCACAGATCGAGAGCAAAGGAGAGAGCGGGAGAGATCGACGCTAGGGCTCGGGTTGAGGGTAGAGGAGATGCAAGGGCAAATGGGTAATACTCAAACGAACAAACACCGGCCGCGGTGTCGATCCCGCGGCCGCATTTATTAAAAGGCCCCAAACGTCGTTTCAACCCACACACCCCAAACGAAGGATTCAAGCACTATGGCGGCGTTTGAAAATGACACCCGCAATTTTAATAAGCTCCAAATGGGGCCTTAATCTTAACTTAATCAAACATTATTATGGATTTACAGCATCCGGCTTTGATAAATCTGGATTTACCATATTTGCTAAATCCTATTTAACTTAAATCCTGGTCCAGCCAAACACCCCCATAATCTGATAAATCCAGAGTTAAGACAATGATTTTACAAATAAATGCAGACTACAAAAAGTTTAAGCTTGGTAAAATGCAGTATTTACAAGGTAAACTGCAGCAGCATGACACAGAAACAAAAGAATTACCATCTGATTGCCCGCTCTCAGATGTAACGGCAGCAGCTGCAGCGGCATTCTCCTCGGCATTAACAGCAGGTGCTTTGGAATCCTCCAAATCGATCGGTTTAGCGGCTTCCAGGGTTTTGTCTGTGAACTCCACGTGCCCCGTTCTCTTCGTGTGCAGATCGAACTCCTTCAAAAAATGAAACCCCACAAAAATCTCTCCATTAAAAACCCAAATTCCCAGTGTGCCAACGCGGGGCAAACGAAGAGAATGTTCATACTGTTTTCGACCTGCAGGGCTTGCCGCAGGTGTTGCAGACGAGATTGAGAACGGCCTCGGTAGATTCGGAGAAATTGGCATGAGATGTGAGATCCGCGTGCTCTTGCGCCTCCTCCACACTCCGAAGAAGCGTTCCACAGTCGCCGCAGCGCAGCGAGAGACCAGCCACTGGAGAAGCCATTGAAGTTGAAGCGAGACAGACGGAGAAAATGTGTCGTGATCTCCCCTTCGATCTTAAAAGGGTCAGCTCGTCAAGCAATATATTTGCTAGAAAACAATGTATTTATACTTCTGAAGCACACCAATATATATATATATATCTTGGAACGAGATGAGGGCGTCCCGAGCTCTGGGGTTTCGCCATGGCGATTCCCCGTGATTTGCTTGGGCTTCGTCGAGCACTTGGTCATCTTCGTCGTCTGAGCTTCGTCCATCGATCAGCCTTCTGCGTCGATCGGCTTCCTTTTCGTATTCGTCGTCGAGTTCGTCTGCGTGCTTCGTTTCTCGCAAGTCGACTTATTCGACCTCGATGATTCGCTTCTTCGTCGTCGTCCACGCCGGCCTCGTCGACCGAACGACGCGAGATACGCAGTCGCGGCGTGCCGCGCGCCTCTCGCGACGTTTCCCTGCTCGCGCCGAAGAACTGTCCTCGGCTCGCTCTCTGTTCTTCGTCGTCGTCCACGCTGGCCCTGTCGACTGAACGACGCGAGATACGCATGTCGCAGCGTCTGCGCGCCTCCTGCGACGTTTCCCTGCTCGCGCCGAAGAACTGTCCTCGGCTCGCTCTGCGTTAGCCGTGCACAGCTCCGCGTGCCTCGCTCGACGCCTATTTGTGCGGCCCTGCTGCAACTCTCGTGATCGTCACTGTTTCTACAGGAGTTCTCTGCTCGACGATTTCTGTATGAGTAGAGGGTTTCGCGGCGGTTCGTCGCAAGTCACTCGTTCGACGATTTCGTTTCTACAACCATGCTGTTCGTTCATGGCAGCTAAATCCTTTGTCGGAGCCGTGGCGACAATTCCCACACAAACACGAACCATCTTTTCTTTCCACAAGAGTTTCTTGGCATTGCGGCGAGAAAAGACGAGGATGCTTTATCGAGCCTATCGGTGTTAAAGATGGGAAGCTCGTCGTTATCTTCACCACCTGGGAAATGAAGATTCTTTCGGATGATGTAAAGTTTACTTTAGTTGGGAAATTTCGATTTGGTCACTCCAAAATGGATCTAGTCGGAAAATTTTTGCGAATCGAAGCTCATCTGGAGGTTGGAAGTCTGGGAGTTTTGGATGGCAGACACTTACTTATTAGAATTCGAAGGAAGTAGATTATGCGCGAATCTTTGCTCAATAATCTGTTTTGGTTGCAGGCACCCTAATGAAGCTTATTAAATGTACTCCTGATTTTGACCCATCTAAGGAACCTCCTATCGTTCCTATGTGGTTCAAACTTCCGGAACTCCCTTTTCATCTGTACAATCCACGTGCTTTGTACAACATCGATCAAGCTCTCGGTACACCTCTCCGAGTTGATTCACCCACCTTCGATAGGGTTTCGCCGGGCGGTGCCGTGGTTCGAGTGGAGAGAGATTTCACTCTGCCGGATGTGGATCGTTTTTGGATTACGGATGGTGATGAAGGGTTTTGGTTGGAGGCTGTGGTGGAGAACAGACCTCTTTTTTGCTAGCATTGTAAAATGTTCGGGCACATCAGGGACACATGTTTTAGGCTGCATCCTCCCTCCAAGATAAGGGCTTCTAAGTCTTCTGCTGCTGTTGGGATTTCTCAACAAAGAGTCGGTGCTACCGTAGCTCAGGTGAATAGGGTAGTACCTGTTGCTGATTTCGTTGTAAACTCGACTGACAAGGCGGTCGAGGAGACTCCTCAACCGGGTGTACAAATTATCACTCTGGTGACTTCAGTGCCTACAGAACTTGCTGGAAATGGGACTTCAGTGGTTACTGCGCATGCTAGAACCGAGGAGACACCTCCAGTGGCGCAGGCTGCCCAGGGGGCTACTTTAGCCGTCCAGGGGGCTAACAGATACATCCAAACTTTCAGCAGAAAAAGAAGAAATTCTCAACTCACTGCAGAACCCACCGATATGAATCAGCAGGACCAGTCAACGGAAGAGGAAGAAGCAGAGGAAGAAGATGCAGAAGAAGACAATGACGAGGGACATTGGCAGGTTTATCATTCTAGATGGAAGAAGAAGCCTGGAGATATACTTCTACTTGATGATACATTGGTTAATCAGGGCAATGGTGTTGCTTTAAAGAACTTACTTTATGGATCACCAAGACATAGAATGAGAGTATCACGTTCTCGTTCTTAGGCTTTATTTATGTACTTCTTCTGTTCTGATCTATAAGATCTTTTTGATTGTATCGTAGGGATAGGGCTCCATTTATTGGGCCCTCCCCTCAAGTCTCTGTAACCGCTTTCTAATTCAATCAATGTGGCCCTTTTTTTTGGGCTTTCAATATATATATATATATATATATATATATATATATATATATATATATATATCTTGTTTTTTCATGGAGAGAGTTCGATTTACATGTGAGTTTTAGTATTCGTACAGTAAAATTAGTGCCCGCAATCTTTTTTCTCAATCTCTCTTGCTATGAATACATGCTAAAAATGTTTTGTTAAGATAATAAGTGTGCATCAAACACCGTTGGATAAACATCTAAAATTTGAAGATAGGGTATAATGAGCAGAAAGTAAATAAATACAGAGCAATCTATAGATTGTTTGTGCTATGAAAGAAAGTATCCAAATACAATAACCCAAGAAATAAACGAAAAAAAAACCAAAGCCGCTAAACAATAACTCCACAAATCAATTGTACATAATAAGAACGCAAATAGTTGACTCAAAGTTCAGGTGGGCAACTTCATCCTTTAGCAACCTGAACTTTCCAAATAGGAAGCTTCCTTTGCACATAACCATTCCACACTCATTGAATTTAAGCTTAAAAAAAGCTTTACCCTTTTATCCACCTTAACACAATACAAACTCAAACTTCCTTAAACCAATTCTAAGCTACCAAGTC